>CM060890.1:4480000-4855000 GCA_030762935.1 Hymenopus coronatus | reverse complement strand
ACATTTAAAATGTTTTAACAAATTAAATATTAAAGAAAAAGAACTATAAAATGAGACATAAATTCGTTGAACATGTATTAAAATAATAGGAAACTTTCAGAATTATAGCAATAGCAGTATTAAAGCAAAACATTACAAAACGAATTAATGCAGACTGGTCCGTTCTGCCCCGGCAGTGGGGCGGAATGGACCACCCTATACAATTTCGAGATGTAATAGGTAAATGATGACACTTAAGAAGGTTCAAATTGTCCTAAAGTTTAGAATTCAAATTACTGTTTGCAAACTGCACAAGTTAGAACTGTCTCATTCATCATCGCTGTCTATTCCTGCGCATGATTGTGCGCCCACTTGTGATACTTTGAACAAAATGCCCATCCCTCAACTGATTTCGAGGAAAACTCATGACAGTACAGACACTCTGCCACTTGTCTCTTCCTCACTTGATGCACCTCTTGTGTTTCTTGATGGTTTGACTGAGTTTCTCTTGGAGCGTCCAGTTTTCTTTGACGAAGCAGTCGTCTTCTTTTCCTTTCTTGGGGCTTCTTTTCTTATTTTTGAGTTGGAAATTGCAGACTCTAGATCTTTTTTGTATGAAGATGACGTTAAGATTACTGCTCTCCCATGTTTTCTTGATGTCTTTCGTTTTTCTTGAGCCACTACTTTAGGATCAGCAAGAACATTTTCTGGAGAAGCACAAGGAAATGAAGTCGAAGGATATGGAATGACAGTTTCCAAATTCACTGCCTCCTGTTCAGTTTCCTTTAAAGCTGAGGATTCTTGAGGAGTTGGTGTTGAAGGAGCTTCAATTGGTAGTTCTGTTCAGAAGTTGTAGGCCTTATTTGGATGTCAGTGGGGTCAGATTGTACGAATCTAAATCAGTGAAAACATCCATATTCACAGGCCAAATACCAGTTGCTTTGAAGCCATGCACTGCTGCAGAGCGCATCGTTGCTGCGTTGACAAATGCCCTACCGAAAAGTGAAGCTACTTGAAACAAAGTGATGCCCTTCCTGGATTCGTTCTGAGTCATGTTCTTGTTTCATGCTCATAGTGAGTGCTCAGAGGTTTCATTAACGCAACATCAAGTGGCTGCAGACGATGAGAGTAGTTATAACACCATTTTCTATGGCAAAGTCAATAATCGACCCTCCATTTCCTTCAAATAGTTAACAAGCTCCTTCGCCTGCTCTTTTGTAAACACAGGACTAAATTTGCCTTTACTCTAGTCAATTAGGCCTACAAACGTTTCGTTTTCTCCATACTTTTTCACATATCGTTGCATTGTGGTTTTTGGAACATTATACTGCTGAGCAGCCCTTTGAAGACCCATTTCCTTTTTAACAACTGTCTCTACAGCCTGCTGCACACTCTCCTCTGACCATTCTTGGCGATTAGTCTTTCTCTTATAATCTCTCACCATCTGACAATAAAACATGATAAATTACTAATAATTTTATTCATTATTAATGTGTGATATGTTTATATTATCTTATACGTTTAATTTAAGTATTATTCCTTTACTATAGACAATTGCGGTATATCATGTGTACTGTACAACATAATTATAATAGCCTAAGAGTCCTAAAATAATAATAATAATAATAATAATAATAATAATAATAATAATGATAATAATGATTTTAAAAATTAATATGATTAATTATAGAACAAAATAATTGTTTCTTGTATTCTCACAATTATAATGCATTTTTGTTATCAAAATTACATAATATGGAAAGAAATAATAATAAAGTAATAACATTAATTATTACCTAATATATATCACTCTATAAATAAATAAAATCATTTCTTGCGTTTACATAATTATATAACACGAGAACCGTACAGTGCGTAATGTTAAACAGAGCATAATTTGAACTTTAAAGGAATAATACAATAAGTTGACAACACGGGGCAGAATGGAACCTAGTTCCAACCCGCCCCGGCCCATTCTGCCCCGTGCCGAAACCTTATATAAAATGCGGTTATAACAAGAAACGGCGGGGATATAAGGAATAGTAAATATGACAAACTGCAGTAGAAACTTCATGTTTTATACAGATATAATTAAAAATCATGTTTAAATAATGCAATTTATGTTACCTTAGGTGTTGAAATGTCACACTTTTACAACAAAAAGTAAACATTTAACAAGAACCTCACAGACGCGCTCTTACTCACACAAGATGGCTCCAATGCAGGCTACAGTCTCTCTAGCTGCTGTTTATTAATTCCACAAGTCACCGTTATCCTGCGCCACTTTCAGAGAAAATAAATAGGGGGGTTCCGTTCCGCCCCTGGGTTCCATCCTGCCCCGGGTTCCCCTACATACATATGCTGGCGCGCTAGGACAGCAGAACTACAGGACAATAAAAGAAAGAACACTCTGATATCACAAACACACACATACATATGCTGGCGCGCCAGGACAGCAGAACCACAGAACAATAAAAGAAAGAAGACTCTGATATCACAAACACACACATACATATGCTGGCGCGCTAGGACAGCAGAACCACAGAACAATAAAAGAAAGAACACTCTGATATCACAAACACACACATACATATGCTGGCGCGCTAGGACAGCAGAACCACAGAACAATAAAAGAAAGAACACTCTGATATCACAAACACACACATACATATGCTGGCGCGCTAGGACAGCAGAACCACAGAAGAATAAAAGAAAGAACACTCTGATATCACAAACACACATACATATGCTGGCGCGCTAGGACAGCAGAAGCACAGAAGAATAAGAAAGAACACTCTGATATCACAAACACACATACATATGCTGGCGCGCTAGGACAGCAGAAGCACAGAACAATAAAAGAAAGAACACTCTGATATCACAAACACACACATACATATGCTGGCGCGCTAGGACAGCAGAAGCACAGAACAATAAAAGAAAGGACACTCTGATATCACAAACACACACATACATATGCTGGCGCGCTAGGACAGCAGAAGCACAGAACAATAAAAGAAAGGACACTCTGATATCACAAACACACACATATATATGCTGGCGCGCTAGGACAGCAGAACCACAGAACAATAAAAGAAAGAACACTCTGATATCACACACTCACAACTACACCACGTCAAACACCAAATAAGTGTCTTAGAGCACGAACTTCCATTAAGTATGTGCCCAGGCTTGGCCAATTTTGGCTGTTTAGAATCAAATCTCAGAATGCTGACCTTCATCTGTTTGAAGCTAAACATACTTCCAGCAGTAATATATAAATATCCTCCATCTGCACGCAATCTGCCAAAATATGTGTCCAGTCTTCCTGATACCTACATAATGGGCAAATCCGCCTAATAGTTTCATCAACTACTTTACGGGTTTTCCACCCTCCCAACCTCAGCCACGCTATTCCCGACCTTTGTTTCATACCCAATGTTAGCATGTATGTTTCTTTGCCCCACACAAATTTTGTTTCGTTTTGTAACTGCAGTGACATTCTTTTTACATTCATATTCTATTTCCTGCCTGTTTATATCGCATAGTCGTCTTTTTACTTTATTCACGACGTTATAAATGTTTTCGTTACCCCTTTGCCAAGTTTACTCTAATCTTGATAATCCCCACTGTAACCCCACCGCCCACCATTTTTATATCGCATAGTCGACTTTTAATTTAGTCTCGACGTTTTAAATATTTTCGTTACCCCTTTGCCAAATATCATTTAAGCTAATCTTGATAATCCCCATTGTAACCCCGCGGATGCTCTATGTTATTCATCTGCGGCCTATAACATATTGCTCTTAGAGTTGTTTGATCACTTTTAATTATTCGCAGCCTACACTTGATTTAGCATATACAGTATCTTCCCAGCATCCTACCTCACGAAGAACACCGTGATTAGAAGTACCCCTCCCCAATCCCATAATACGTTTCGACATTGCATTTTATTTAGATTATCTACCCTATCCCATCGCCACACCTCACTTCCATATAAGTAATGAAGACCTAACCATTGCCTCATACATGGTTTGTAATGGTTTTACTGGCATATCTGGTATCCGGGTCAATAGCCTCACATTTCAGAAAGTTGTCCAATCCCTTTGTGTCGTACAAACTCAGTGTTCTTGTGCCATTTTCCTGTTATGTCAAACCTTACACCTAGATAGTCGAAATATTTAAAATTGATAATTTCTTTCTGCCCGGTATGTCCACTTTTCTGCTGACCGAACACGTAACCCTTTTAATAGGGGAGCTTTAGTTTTAAGAATATTCACTTCCATTCCCCATTGTCTACAAAATCGTCGCAATGCGTTAAACCAGATTGCAAACCATTTATTGTTTTAGAAAGAATATCAGTGTCATCAGCGTACAAAAGAATTGGTATTTTTTCGCCTTCAACTCTCAGCGCTATTTCCGGTGAAATCTCGATATCGAATGACAATATTTCCTCTATACACTATGTACATAGTAGGTGTAGAGGAAGTGAGAATTGAAAATAAATAAATAAATGTATGCTCGTTCTCTTTTCAAAAAATAGCCTTTGTATCTAATGTCACTATTCATTATACTATTTTGTGAGTTAAAGGTACCGTTACTGCTGAGGATATTAGGCTTATGGGTGTTGATGAACATTGCCCTAAATAGCAGCTTTTGCGTTCCCTGCCCTTACTGCTATTTTCATCTCGGGTGTCATATTGTAAGCAAGCTTCCATAATATGTAGACACGGTTTATCGAGCAGCCCCGAGAGCTCTTCAATCAGGGGTCAGGAGGATCCTTTCTTACACAAATAACCCACTGTTGAAACCGTGAAGTACTCCACATCGCCCTTTCGCCCTCTCCTGTACACGCGTCAATCTCGTGCGCTAATAATATCACGTTATTCCCATGCAAAGGATTTTACATTCAATATTTTCCTTATCAGCTTAGCTAAACTATAACACTCAAGTGCACAAAGCCAAGGCATTACATTACACCCAAATATTCGCTACCGAGATTTCATCGGAAATACAATTTTAGATTCCCAGCATCAAAAAAAAAAAAAAAAAAGTTAGAAAAAGGCCCGTGTGTCCGCGTACCTGCGAACACGATAACTGAAAAACAAAAAAATCGGTAAAATACTATACTTGAGATTTAAGTTTAGTATGTTCCAAGATGTGACATGAGGTTTTTGAGAACAATTCCCCCGCCCCAAACTACCCTTTACATAGAAAAAACCATCATTTTGATTTTCTCAAAAATGGTCTAATGATTTTGGTTAAAACACCATTTATTAAAGATATTTACATCAAAGGATATTCTAAGAATAACCTCTTAAGACATCTTTATTGTGGATAAATTTTGAAATTTTGCTGAATTTTGCTTAACTAGTAAACCATAAGAGAAAGACAAAAATTTAGATGTTAAAATACAAAATTTATGTTTGTATTTTTTTAATTTTGGTGGACTTGATCATTTATGAGATATTTTTGCGATTGGCTTTAAAATACTTAAAACTTTTTCGATTGGGAATAGTGCAAAACGAATTTCAACCAAATGACAACCAACTTTTAAAAAATGTTACTTTCGTTTTAGCTTATTGTACTGCCTTATTTCCCTTCTGCTTTCAAGTAACCAGGTAATGAAGACATTGCTAATACGTATATCGATCAGTATAAAATATATAGGAAAATAAGATTTTTAAGAATAATTTGTTACAGATTTTTTCACTTGACATGTATGCATTTTGTTTGGTATTTAAAGACTGTTAGCCTTGATATTCTTAAATAATTTCAATGTAATTTAATAATGCGTTTAATAACAATAGCAATAATAATAACAACAATAGCAACAATATGACGAAGAGGAACATAATTGTAATTATGTAATTACTCAAGAAGTAGAGCTTAATATTTTTTTAAAAAAGAAAAGTAACCACTGTCATCTTTTTTTGAAATGGATAAATTTTGATTTTATGTCCATTTGGCAAATTAATAATCCCATCTTCGGTAGTAAAAATCGTATGTGTTACACTCACATGATTTTCTTTAGCTGCTCTACACACAAACTTCTTACAAATGATTATTGTTCTTTCTACACCATGCTGGTCAGGATAAACATCAGCAAAATATTATTATTACTTATTTCCTTATAAGAAGCAAACCAAAGCAATGCGCTACACTAAAGTGTTTAAAATCTGTTGTTATGCTATAGTGATTGTAAATCGCTTCTTTGCTGGCCAGAGTAGAACAAAAGGAAAGGGACACGTTCTCTATGAGAAAAGTATAAGTACTTTACAGTTGAAACCAATAACAACGCATCTCGGAAGCGGTTATCTCCAAAACAAAAACGTAAGGACATAAATTGTGTGAATTTAACGAGATCTATATTCTTTGTGCTGTAAGATTTTTTCTATCTCTTACGGTTTAGCAGTTAAGCAAACTGCGGCAAAATTCATTCAGCATAAAGAGGTCTTCAGAGGCCATTCCCACAAAATTCAAGATATACATTGTATTTGACATGTAAATATCTTTAATATACGGTATTTGAATCAAAATCGATACAGATATTTTTGAGAAATTCAAAATTTTCGAAAATGTTTCCATGTAAACGGTAAATTGTGCTGGGGGGATTTTCTTGAAGATTGTCGTGTCCCATCCTTGGAAGATATCAAACCGAAATACCAAGTTTGATATTTAACGTCTTTTCGTTTTTTGAGCTATGCTGACCACATACACAGACACACACACACACACTGATCTTTTTCTAAAAACGCTTTTTTCGGACTCAGGTGACCCCAAAACATATTTTCCGTGAAGCCTTCACATCGAATTTTCGGGTGGAATACAATACCTTCTCTATCTACTATGTACATTGTACATGCGGGCTAGAGAAAGTAACAATCATTACACTGGCTGTACAGCAGGTTTTGGTTGTCCTCGAGACTTGCCGGCTGTGCTTCGCATGGCAAGAAAGAAGACCTGGGAGGTTTGTTGTAGTGTCTTCTTCCCCTTTCTTGTGTGCTACTATGTACATGCGGGCTAGAGAAAGTAACAATCACTACACTGAGACTTGCCGGCTGTGCTTCGCATGGCAAGAAAGAAGACCTGGGAGGTTTGTTGTAGTGTCTTCTTCCCCTTTCTTGTGTGCTACTATGTACATGCGGGCTAGAGAATGTAACAATCACTACACTGAGACTTGCCGGCTGGGCTTCGCATGGCAAGAAAGAAGACCTGGGAGGTTTGTTGTAGTGTCTTCCCCTTTCTTGTGTGCTACTATGTACATGCGGGCTAGAGAAAGTAACAATCAATACACTGAGACTTGCCGGCTGGGCTTCGCATGGCAAGAAAGAAGACCTGGGAGGTTTGTTGTAGTGTCTTCCCCTTTTTTGTGTGCTACTGTGTACATGCGGGCTAGAGAAAGTAACAATCACTACACTGAGACTTGCCGGCTGTGCTTCGCATGGCAAGAAAGAAGACCTGGGAGGTTTGTTGTAGTGACTTCCCCTTTCTTGTGTGCTACTATGTACATGCGGGCTAGAGAAAGTAACAATCAATACACTGAGACTTGCCGGCTGGGCTTCGCATGGCAAGAAAGAAGACCTGGGAGGTTTGTTGTAGTGACTTCCCCTTTCTTGTGTGCTACTATGTACATGCGGGCTAGAGAAAGTAACAATCAATACACTGAGACTTGCCGGCTGGGCTTCGCATGGCAAGAAAGAAGACCTGGGAGGTTTGTTGTAGTGACTTCCCCTTTCTTGTGTGCTACCGCTAACATGACAATTATGCCACATGAGTTAGCCTTGCTGCTTTGTAGCTTCAACAACATAGATAGTAGGTGGAAAAGTATAGGTATTGAATTCCACCCAACATTTGTTACTGATTTAACTGGAAATATGAGCTTTGGAGTCCCCTGAATATAAAAAGAAACAACCAAAAAACTTTTTAGAAAAATATCGACACGACACGAGACCAACGGCTTTACTTCCCTTCCGAAGGAAGCCATGCTAAGAATTTTTATACCCGAAAAAATCCATCGTCCTCCGCCGGGTTTGAACCAGCAACCTTTATATATGGAGTTAGCATGGTAACCATAAGCCAAGGAAGGCAACTGTGTGTGTGTGAGTGTGTGAGAGTGAGTGTATCCGTCCGGAAGTTGAGGTGGATGGTGAACACCTCTTTTTGTTTCTCGACACTTAATCGAGTTGAAGGTGGTTGGAGATGCAGGATCTCAGGGTGTCGTCGACGTCTCGTCCTCCGGCTGGCTATCCGTATGCACATGGGAACTTGTCGAGGTGGTAACGTCAAAATTATATAATACAAAATTGACTGTTGGATAAGTAAAGTCAGACGGAAGAATTCAATGCCACAACCGGGATTTGAACCACGGATATCCCGATCTCTAGCCGGTTGCTCTGCCACTGAGCTACCATGGCAACTTACAGGCATAGCATGGAATTTCTCAACTGACTCGCATGTTTCCCGGTGAACCTCAAGGTGATCTCAAAGTATTTTTAAGATGACATCCCCAATGGCGACTTACAATGTTGTAAGTACTTTAAGTCCAGGATTCATAGTAGTGCCAACTATTATGATCAATTGACCCAAAAACATGCGAGTCAGTTGAGAAGTACATGTTGCCATTGTAGTTCAGTGGCAGAGCAACCGGCTAAATATTGGGAGATCCATGGTTTACATCCCGGCTATGGCACTGAATTTTTCAATCTGACTCTATCTATCCAACTCCTGTTCTACACACGGCTTGTGTGAAAAAACAATTATTCCAATACCAAAGTTGACTGGTTCGTAGTGATAGTTAATTTAAGATCTCTTTAATTTTGACCTTATTTTACAGGGATCTTGTAATTCATTAATCGTTGGTCTGGCTTTACTACAGTACACTACCACATACTTCAGGGTGACGTGGAGTCTGCACGTGTTATGATGAATAGTCCCCGAACACTGCACTACAATTGATGGACATTTTTGTTTAAATTTAAATATTATTTTCTCATCGGTCGAGGCGTAGCGTTAGAAAACCATCTGCAACGGAATGCAGTAAATACCACATGCATGTTATGTAACTGGTTTAAAGCGTAATAAAGGCATAAGGATTTAAACAATAAAGGGCATTTTCAAAAGGTATAAAGTTAATAAAAACTATTTCAAAGTACTAGAGCTTCTAACATGTTATCAATTGTTCATTAGTTAGAGAATATTTCATCACTAAGTTTCATGTCCGAAACACTTTATCTAGTGAATATTGAGAGTTTGTGATTGTCAGTCTAGGTATTTTGTGTATTTTTCGGTTTAGAGATACCCTGAAAATGAATATGGCTCTGTGGTATTATCTGAAATACCAATGTTAGTTTAAAAACATTGTAACAACACCTGTATATTTAAAATGGGTCTCAGAAAGTTAATTTTAATTTGTGTTTCCTGTAACTGGACTGATTAAGTTAGAATAAAGAGAACAACAATGAAAGAAACAAATAAGCAAGTTAAAGAGTTTTCCTGAAGAAAGAAAGCGGGAAAAAATTGTCATGTTTTCATAAGATTGGAACCTGAATCGAGCATCTTGGAAGTGATGCTAACAGCGCGCGTTAATCATACACGACAGTGTTTAGCTATAACCTTTAGAGCCAAAGGGTATTATGTTGGTGAGCAGAAGATGGGTCTCGGGAACGATGTTTTCATGTTTGACTGTAATCTGCATAAAACCAGAACCACCTTGTATACAAGAGCTTGAATAAAATATATCAATTATTTAAAATTTGGTTGAAAACTCCGTGAAATTGGGTGAAGTTAAAATGACGAGGCTTAGAATGTAGTTGGTCATATCCGAACGGAGGGTAACGACTTTTGAACTTTGCTAGCAAAAATAAAAATTACAGTGAAATATAAATATCTATATACGCAACTGCTGAAAAAGAAATTGATTTTAATGTTGATCGTTTCACCATTAAAGGTGAAAACCAATCATAACGGAATACAAGACATTGGTTAGCTCTACACCTATATGTACATTGTGTATGTAGGTATTATATTCCTCCCCCAATTTCCATACCATATTTCACTGAAACTCATGTTTTGAGGTCCCCTGAGTCTAAAAAGGTATTTTAGAAAAAGGTGTTTGCCTGCAGAGACCATAGCTCAAAAACTAACAGACGGTTAAACAACAAGGCTTTTATTTAATTTAGTATCTTCTAAAGTTGGAAAATTGACATTTTGACGAAACCCCAAAACTACATTTTTGAAAATGTTATTACTCTCAAAATGGCTCTAACGATTTTGATTAAAAGTCTGTATATTTATATCGCAAATAAAATATAATCTTATAATTTCTGGGAGTAGCCTCTGAATACCTGTTCATTCTGGATGAATTTTGTATCACTAGTGAATCGTAAGAAATAGACAATAACTTACTGCAGAAGACATTTACATCTTGTTATGTTATAAATTATGTTACATGCATTTTTCTGGAGACTTGACCATTTCAAATATATTTTTTATTATTAGTTTCAATTTAAAACTTCGTAACTTTTCACAAACGGGATTATCTTTCTTTTTATCTCTCTATTGTTTACTGCTGGCCTTGCAATGCGAACCGAACTTCAATACTTCAAAAAGCGATCAGCTTTAGAAAGATTTCACAATGGCTTTAGTCACCTGTATTCCCTTAATTATCTTTTCCTTATAAGGAATCAAGTAGTAATGCGTATCTCGGTCAGATAAATAATTACATATGTAAAAGAATAATCTGTTGTAAGAAGTTTGTAGAACGGGTAGAGAAAGTCATGTGAATGCAACACAGCAGATTTGATGGTGATGATAACAATAACAATAATAATATAATAATAATACAAAAATAAAATTAATAATAAATATAATAAAGAATAATAAAATTAAAATTAATAACATTAATAATAATAAAACTCTTAATAAAATAACAATAATAATAATATTAATAATAATAAAGTTAATAATAAAATTAATAATAATGGTAATAATAGTAGTAATAATAGTAACAATAATAATAAGAAGAAGAAGCAGAAAAAGAAGAAGAAGAAGACGTGTACGTTGAAAAGTTCTCGAATTCCTTGGATGCACTGCACGCAAATAGCAACTTTTAAGCCTCCTCTTAAATGTGGAGGAACAAAAAAGGAAGCGAGTGAAGCTTCGTTAGAGAACCCCTGGGGCATTACATTTCAACCCCTAAGAGACTTCAGAAAAAGCGATGCCACATTACTCCAGTGGGAGGGATTTCGAAAACAATGGAATGGATAGGTTTTGATTAGCAAATAACTTGGACATTTAAGACACTAGTTAGCAATACTGAAAAGCACGCAGATGACACGGGTCGCTCAAATCCCTGCACATTTAATTTGAGCCAATGGGATGTAAACAAACGTAATGAACCACTTTTTATCGCTATCGCAGTTGGAAAACAAAGGCTGGCTATGACACAGAAGTAACACTTTACCGGAGGGGAAACGGTGATTGGACTATTCTCAGAGTTCCTTTGTTCCTAACCGTTAGCGTCACTTCGAGTTGCTGGAAAATGATTTGCCCTACGGTCGAGTCCCGAATTAACAGTAAATTAGCCAGCGACATGCCACACGCATGCACCTGTCAAATTAGATGAATATCGTGGAGAAAAAAACATTAAAATTCTGTAGTATGTGTCAATCACATGAGTTGCTCTGCAAACAAACTCCTCACAAAAGAATATTCTTCTTTCTACGTCATATTAATCGAATTAAATGTAAGCAGAAATTGTCTTATTACTTAGCTCCTTGTTTGTTTATTAAAAACATGGTTTCTTGAAAATGTTCAGGAAATCAAACGTGCCAATGAAAATTATTTCAGAGGCCGCAATATTTTTACTGTGCACAATCATTGGTTTAAATCTAATTAGGTATTTTCATTTGTTAAAATTCAGTCACTATGTGATACTGTTAAAATTCGTTTCTCCTTGCATGACCATGCGAAAAACAAATTATACTTAAAACGAATAAGGAACTCCGTTTGAGAAAGATGTAAGTATTTTAAAATTGAGTATAATAAGAAGTATCTTAGAGAAAGTGAGCTGCTGCTCTCCAAAAATGTATGTGACATAAATTGTGTGTTTTAGCGAGATCTACATTTCTGTGTCAGTTTTTGTCTGTGTCTTACGTTTAGTAGTTATTCAAAAGTCGTACACAATGAGCAAGACCTCGAGGCCACTCCCAACAAATTCAAGAAATACGTTTATATACACATATATAATAATTGCTAACTTTATATACACATATATAATAATTGCTAACTTTATATACACATATATAATAATTGCTAACTTTATATACACATATATAATAATTGCTAACTTTATATACACATATATAATAATTGCTAACTTTATATACACATATATAATAATTGCTTACTTTATATAGCCCCTTTAACATTTATGGTCATATCAAGAGCTATGCTTTAGAAACACGTTTATATACACATATATAATAATTGCTAACTTTATATACACATATATAATAATTGCTAACTTTATATACACATATATAATAATTGCTTACTTTATATAGCCCCTTTAACATTTATGGTCATATCAAGAGCTATGCTTTAGAAACAACTCTTTGGCTGTAGGTTGGGTTTTTAATGATTTTATTTTCTTCACAAATGCGCACTTCCAGACTCTGTGGGGAATATGGATTGATTGTGGTTCAAGAAAACTTCTCCGCCCCAGCCAGGAATCAAACCGGGACCTCTTGGGAGAAAAAATATTTTTTTGGTAGTAAATATATTTAGTACTCGTATACGGTATTTGAAGCAAAACTGTTACCGCCATTTTTAGCCATCTGAAAAATCTTCCATGTAAAATGTAGTTTGGGGAGGTAGGCTATTTCTGAAGACTTAATATCGCATCTTGAAAAGATAATAAACTTAAAGATTAAGTTTTGTATTTAACAGACTTTTCGTCTTTAAATTATGCTGTCCACATATACACCCACGTACACGCACCTTACAATACATATAATATCATGGTTTGGGTTACCATAAGAGAAAAAAGCAATTTCGTCATGAGCAAGCCATTTTGGGTAATTTCATAGATTGAAGCACCCAGTGATTAATGGCGGTTATAAATTCCTTTACTATGGATTTTGGATTCGGCAGAATACCCAATCTCCAAACTCGGACTCATTACCCCACATTACTCTTCTGTCATAAGCTGTCAGCGATGAGAGGCTCTAACACCAACTTCAACACACGCACTTAGGTACATTAAAGATTAAAGATCTAAAACTTTCTCGGTTGATTATGTAGGAATGCCTCACGGTATTCAGCCGAGTTGAAAGGAAGCTGCTGTCCAAACTTTCGGATCAAAGAGCATCATAGCTCTGTGGCATTATTCTGCATAGTACGAGAGACACTGTTTTTATTTTGAGCATAATAATAAATTAAAAACTGTAATATAGTATTGAATATTACTTTAATATTTTTCGTTATATTCTCCTTTATAGTCAATGCACTTTTGCATGCGTTCGAAACATTTGTCTTAGCATTTTTGCAATCTGCTTGAGACACCTCGGGCATGGTATTTCAACCCATCAACAGCTTCTTCTGCCGTTGTGCACGCGTTTTATTCCTAATGTTCGGAAACAAAAAGAGGCATTGGGTGCCAAGTACCGCGGATTGGTCATTAATTTGAGTTTTTGAGTGTTCAAACAGTCGGTTGTTAGAAGATATGTGTGAGCTCTCGCACTGTTTTGTTGTTTGTTTTCCTTGTTTCACTGAAGACTTCCGTCAAACCTGTGTACCTTTCAAATTTACGTTTTACGTCTCTCTAAAGTAATTTTGCCACATGACCAGTTTTTCTTGAAAAACCAGATGACCCTTGGTTTCGAAGTGCTTTGAGAGCGAACAACGTTTCTTGGATTTGGTTCATCTTAAAACACTCACACAGCCGACTGGTGTTTACCTTCCTGCTCATATACATGGATTCATGATTTGTCATATACTATAATTTTTAATACGTCTTTTGAAGGCCTACCATTGTATTTCTTGAGCATTTGTGCGCACTCATTTCGACATGAGTACCCGTTTGAGATTTTGTCAAATTTTCAGGACAATCATCCTATCCCAAAAGCTACCCTTTAAATGGGAAAAAATTGTCGAAAAATATTATTTTATAAAAATTACTCCAAGGATTCTGATTAAAATAATTTATATTAAAGATATTTATATAATTCTTCTTAAAATCTTCTTGTTGCATCCCTGGAAGATACTAAAGTGAAATACCAAGTTTGGTATTTTACCGACTTTTCGTTTTTGAGTTATCGTGTTCACAGACACACAGACACACCCACATACATATCTTTTTGAGAAAATGCCTTTTTTGGATAAAGGGGATCCTAAAATATGTATTTTCGGGGAAATCTTGGTATCGACTTTTTGGGTGGAGTGCAGTACCTTCTCTATACACTAGCACGTGTAAAGAAAGTAATAAACTAATGTTCTAGCAATTAATCGACGAGCCCCCGTCACTTGTAACAGGAGACAAACTTCCTCTTGGGTTAAAGTCTCGTTACATCACATACCTTGGAGAACCCTGATCTGGCGTGGAGCACGATTGGTGCCAGCTTTAAATAAAGAAACAACGTATCGGTACATAGAAATATATTATATATACGTAATAAGTTCTCTTCCAGCCCATACAATTATATGCTGTTAACAATCTTTTCATAGGCCCATAAAAGCATAGGAACCAATAATTGGCACTATGGAAATTTCTGCTTAAAATATAGCAACAAAATTTGTCAATTATTTACGTCATAAAATATTATTTGCTATTTAGTATAGGGATAAGCATTTGAACTTAGATCTACACTTTTATACTTATACATATAGTAGAAAAGATTGGAATTAGTTTTAAGAAAATGAATTAGTTTATTTGCGATATGAGGTATCGTCTTTTTATTGGGGTAAGTTCCTGCCTGCTCCTGGATGTATAAGAGACCTTAAAACGTGTAGCTCCAGGAACATCTTCATATAACGCCTTTAGAGTTCAAGAGTATAGTTACTGTAAATGTAGCGTTGTAATTATTTGTGTGGCACGACTCTTACACCGAGCGTTGCCATTGTAATTATTTGTGTGGCATGACTCTTACACCGAACGTTGCCATTGTAATTATTTGTGTGGCACGACTCTTACACCGAGCGTTGCCATTGTAATTATTTGTGTGGCACGACTCTTACACCGAGCGTTGCCATTGTAATTATTTGTGTGGCATGACTCTTACACCGAACGTTGCCATTGTAATTATTTCTGTGGCATGACTCTTACACCGAGCGTTGCCATTGTAATTATTTGTGTGGCCTGACTCTTACACCGAGCGTTGCCATTGTAATTATTTGTGTGGCACGACTCTTACACCGAGCGTTGCCATTGTAATTATTTGTGTGGCACGACTCTTACACCGAGCGTTGCCATTGTAATTATTTGTGTGGCCTGACTCTTACACCGAGCGTTGCCATTGTAATTATTTGTGTGGCATGACTCTTACACCGAGCGTTGCCATTGTAATTATTTGTGTGGCCTGACTCTTACACCGAGCGTTGCCATTGTAATTATTTGTGTGGCACGACTCTTACACCGAGCGTTGCCATTGTAATTATTTGTGTGGCACGACTCTTACACCGAGCGTTGCCATTGTAATTATTTGTGTGGCCTGACTCTTACACCGAGCGTTGCCATTGTAATTATTTGTGTGGCCTGACTCTTACACCGAGCGTTGCCATTGTAATTATTTGTGTGGCCTGACTCTTACACCGAGCGTTGCCATTGTAATTATTTGTGTGGCACGACTCTTACACCGAGCGTTGCCATTGTAATTATTTGTGTGGCACGACTCTTACACCGAGCGTTGCTATTGTAATTATTTGTGTGGCACGACTCTTACACCGAACGTTGCCATTGTAATTATTTGTGTGGCCTGACTCTTACACCGAGCGTTGCCATTGTAATTATTTGTGTGGCATGACTCTTACACCGAACGTTGCCATTGTAATTATTTGTGTGGCACGACTCTTACACCGAACGTTGCCATTGCAATTATTTGTGTGGCACGACTCTTACACCGAGCGTTGCCATTGTAATTTTTTCTCACAATACATGGTAATTTTTCAGAGCAGGGCATTCAATTGAAATATTGATCATCTTGAACATATATTTGTTGCGCCTCTCTTAAAATTGCTGTTTATTTTTACTGTCATTATACATTTGGTTTCTCTCTTCTCTTGTTTGAAGAGAAAAGGATTGAGCTCAGCCGTCACATCGATTTTTGCCCCAGGAGGGGATAGCTTGCCAACTTTCACTGCCAAAGCTTCGTTCCCAGGTATCTACTCGCTACTTTTTGTTGCAACACTATCGAAAGGGCGATATAGTGCATCGAGCCTTTCTGCTAAATTTGTAAGCAAAAGTGTCTACTCAATGATATGTGTCAAGTCACTGCGCCAGAAATAAACACTACTTGTTTTTCTAAAGATCAAAGCCTTTTAAACACAGCACGTTCAGTACATGATTTTAAGATATTTAAGGCTGAAAGTTTCTTCCATCTGCAGTAACTTGCTATAAATACAGATACTTCTGATTTATGGAAGTTCTGTTTTGTCTTAAGACAGTAATAAATAGCGAATAAATTAAAAACGATATTTTTTATTTTTATGAGTAATATTAACTGAATTGCTCTTCGTTTTGACATATTAGATTAGAACAGAAATCTGTTAGCGCGAATTGTCTGTGAGTTGAACTGGCACGTGCTAGTTAATTGACGCAATACACTGCGTCTTTTAGGGTATCACTCATACATCGCTACTGAATCTGGGGTGACGTTCCCCCGATCTAATTCGCTACTATTTTTACTTTCTCTACAAGTAATATGTATAGAGAAGGTGTTGCACTCCACCCAAAAATTCGATACCGAGATTTCACTCGAAATATATGTCTTAGGATCCCCTGTATCCTAAAAAAACATTTTCAGAAAAAGGTCCGTGTGTGTGTCCGTGTGTCTGTGAAAAGTATAACTCAAAAACGGAAAGTCGATAAAATACCAAACTTAGTTTTAAGTTTAGTATCTTCCAGGGATGCGACACGAAGATTTTGAGAAAAGTCCCTCACCCCAAACTATCCTTTACATGGAACTTTTTTCGAAAATTTTAATTTCCTTAAAAATAGCTCTAATGATTTTCATTAATATAGCGTATATAAAAGATTTTTACCTGACAAATAAAATGTATAGCTTGAATTTTCTGAAGACTATTTTATTCTGGATGAATTTTACAGAATTTGCATACCTGGTAAACCATAAGAATGGACAAAAACTCAACACACAAAATTTGTAGAGCACGTTAAAGCACACAATTTATGTCATATACATTTTCTTCGTGGAGTTGATCATTTTTGTGATATTTCTTGTTATTGGTTTCAGCTTTAAAATTTTATACTTATCTCATACAGGAATTTGTGAACTCCTAACCATACAAACAAAGGAAGTTCAGTTACATAGCAACCAGCTTTTGACTATCACTTTAACCAATGGTACTCTCTTATTTCGTTTCTACTTACAAGGAAGCAAGTAGTAAGACTATTTATGCTAATTCTTTTCTCGATTAGCATGTAGAAGCATAAGCCTTTTAACAATAATTTGTTGCACAGATGTAGAGGAGGTCATATGAGTGTAACACATCAGATTTTTATCTCTGGAGGGGATTAAAAGAGAAATCGCACAAATCAAATCCACACACTATATAGATGAACTTAAACACAACATTCGTCATTTGTTAGGCGAGAAATGGTCTAAGTAGAAGAAATGAATGAGCAACGAAAGCAGAAATTTCCAACATTTCCTAGCATGATATAAGTGAGTATTTAATTTTAAGAGTTTAGTTTTGTTTCTTTGTTAAAAATAGCATACGCGACAAACAATAGTATATTTACTGCGGACGTGCTCTCACCCACATAGCGCTCTGCACTTCAGGATAAAAACAGCTGGAGAAACGGTGTGTTTTTAAATTAATACACGTTTATTCATTTCAGTATTCTCTGAAATTGATTCTGAGTTAGTGGGCCATGAATTTATCCAATTTAATTTCCGCTGGATAGTGTTTATAATCTCCCCTTAAATACATGTGCAACATTTGGTTTATTAGGTAGTGCCGAAAATGGCGTCTTCACCACAATCAAGAATAGGATTCTGTAGCGCATCATGTATAATAAAAGTGACATCGAGGGGCCTGCCGTTCTGAACGGCAGCGGAGGTTCCACTCACAATAAACTTATTCACAGAAAGTAGAAATATTTTTCTCCAGTTTCAAAATAATTAACAATAATAGATATAAACCCTATAGAAGGGGAAAACATCGTATTAATGTCTCCACACCCTCGGTATTGAAAACCGAGATAGTCGCATTCCCTTGAACAGAAAAAGTGTGTATATAAAGAGTACCTTTCAGGGTTATTACACGTTAAACACACCTTGGGCAGAGGTCAACTCACGAAGTGATAGAAGAAAAATTCATGTGTTCCCTTCATATAACTTCTCTACATCTCTGTAAGAAATTATTGTTAAAAAGCTTACGCTTCTATTTACTTCATGTTAATCGAGAAAAATTAGCAGAAATGGTCTTATTTCTTGCTTCCTTGTAAGGAGAAGCGAAGTAAAAGAGTACCATAGGTTAAAGTGATAGTCAAAAGCTGGTTGCTATGTGACTGAAGTTTCTTTGTTTGTATGTACAGGAGTTGACAAATTCCTGTATGAGAAAGGATACGTTTTTCAAAGCTGAAAACAAAACCAAGGAATATCTTAAAATCGATCAATGTTATGGAAAAAAAAATAAATGGTATAAATTGTGTGTTTTAATGTGCTCAACATATTTTGTGTGGTAAGCTTTTGTCCACTCTTACGGTTTAGCAGTTATGCAAAATTTCGTAAAATTCATCCAGAATAAGGTAGTCTTCAGAGGTCAAGATATCCATTTTATTTGTCAGGTAAAATATCTTTACTATACGACATTTTAATCAAAATCGTTAGAGCCATTTTTAAGAAAATACATTTTTTCAAAAAAGTTCTATGTAAAGGTTAGTTGGGGGTGGGGGTTCTTGAAAGTCCTCGTGTCGCATCCTTGGCCAAAGTTAAATATCAAGTTTGGTATTCAACGGTATTTTCGTTTTTGAGCTATGCTGTCCACTGACTCACACACGGACCTTTTTCTGAATGTTTTTTATTCATGGGGACCCAAAATACGTATGTATCGAATTTTTGGGTGGAGTGCAATACCTTCTCTATACACTATTCATATAGTACATGTAGGCAAAGTAAAAATATTCATTTAAAAATGGGAAATTTTCATAGTGTTCAAGGTTCGGTCAACATTGTATTCTATTTATCAGGACTCTCACTACCGGTCAGTTTATCTCAAGTTCTACATACTCTATAAGTGGGCTACCTCTACAATGGTTTCTAGATCAGGGGCTTTACATATAGTTACAGAATTTGCTACTACGTGCATGGTGATCAAGTGTCAATTCATCACTCATGGATGGCACAATAGCACGAAATCACGATCTGCAGACAAATTTGGCCCAGGGATCTTATTTCAAGGTATAGGGTTGTTCAATGTGAAAATAAACATTGCAGGACTCCCCTCGCTACATTTAAACTGGCAATCTTGGGTAAGCACTACATATAGCATGGTAATCACCACACCAGAAGGGAGACTTCTTAGTAACATGGTGCACAAATATTATTTCACGCGAACTTTGACATTACATTGAATAATACTTAAATTATTCCTCACTATTTCAGGAGCTCCATTCCCTTCCGAACATAGCCCAACAGGAAAAACAAAGATAATATCTCATTTCGGGTGTAAATTCACGCAAATAGCATTTCATATTATTTCGAATTTGCGTACGAATGTGTATTTCAGAAGTTTTGAGAAGAAAAAAATAATTAAACATTTTAATACGTTGGCAAATCCACGGGATAAATCTGACATTGGAATATGTATTATCAATTATGTATGATAACTACAATTATTTATGACACTATTCTAATGCGGATAACTTAATATGTATGAGTGTGGGGACAGTTAAACCCCAAAACAAAAAGTGAGTGATATACCAAACATGATATTTAAGTTTGATTTCCTCCAAAGATTCAACACGAAGATGTTCAGAAAAATCTCCATTTCCACCCTATCGTAATGTTGTTCTTTTTTTTTTTAAATGTTTCTAACAAATTTGCTTAAAACCCCGCATATTAAAGCTATTCACATGACAAATAAAATGTATACATATCTTGAATTTTCTGGAAATAGTCTGTGAATGTTTCTTCATTCTAGACGAATTTTGTATGACTGGTAAACCGTAAGAAATAGACGAAAACTTACAAAGACCTTATGACATGTGCGGCAGAAACAAGAGCATAGGGAAAGAACAAAAAGCTGAAATAAAAATACTAAACATAAATATAGGGAAGACTCAACAAAGGAACTTCACAGCCTACAATTTCTGAATAATATTAAAGAGAGAGAGAGAGAAGGAGGGAAAAATATGCATACCTAAGTGGACCTTGCAATATAAGAATTAATAATATAGTAAAATAGTGCAATAAACATCATCACTGATCTCTGTGTCAGCTGCAAGATCATATTTATATAAATTGAAAATAATATATTTTCTTTCTGATTCAATAACCGGCGGCGTTGTTCAAACTCTGAGCACACTCCATCTTCTTAAGTGTCTAAATGTATCCATCAAATATTAATAAACCAAACACGGTATTAAAAAAAAAAAGGATGCGTTGCATTCACACGACTTTTTCTACATGTTCTGCAAACAAACTATTCTTGCAAAAGATTATTTTCTATTCACATCTTGGTTAACGAAGTAAGCATTAACACAATTGGTCTTCTTATAAGTAAAAGCCAAATAAGGGAATATACCAGGCTAAAGCGATAGTCAAAACTTTTAAAAGCCGATCAATATGTTTCGCTTTGCAATTATAGAAAAATAAAGACGAGATGAAACGAAAGATGATCCCGTTTGAGAAGATTCGTAGTTTAAAATTGAAAGCAATAACTAGGAATATCTCGGCAACAGTAGATAAATTCAGCAACAATAACATAATCTGTGTGTTTTAACGAATTCTATATGTTTTGTGTAGTAAGTTTTTGTGTATCTTTTACAGTTTATCAGCTATGCAAAATTCAGCAAAATTAATCCGAAACGAACAGGTCTTCAGAAGCTATTCCCAGAAAACTCAATATGTACGTTTTATTAGAGATGTAAATGGTTTTAATATACGCTATTTTAATCAAAATCGTTAGAGCCATTTTTGAGAAAACAAAATGCTTAAATCTTTTTCGTGTAAAGAGTAGTTTGGGAATTTCTTGAACATCTTCATATCACATCCTTGCAAGATACCAAACTTATATAGCAAGTTTTGTATTTAACAGACAGTCTTTTGTATGCCGCCGACATACTCACACACATATATACAGAGACACACACGGACCTTTTTCTAATTTTTTTTAAATCAGGAGACATAAAAAAATATATGTTTCCGTTGAGATTTCGCTATCAGATTTTTTTGGTGGAATTAAATAGTTTCTCTATACACTACGTATACAGTATGTGTAGGGGCTACTAGTACTAATAATTTAGCAGGTATTCAGTGTTCATTGTGTAAGTTTGTTACATTGATAATTTAATAACATAAAATGATTTTTGAGAAAACTGAAAACAAAAATTAGTCCGTAATTTCAGTTTCAGAGCAACAATGAAGGTGGAAAGACAAATGAAATTAATTGACTGTGGTATCAGTATAAAACTAAAGAACTTAGAATTATATTTAAAGAATAATATTTTAAACTGGTCAACATTTTTGAGAATTCACAGGTTTCACTTGTCTGAATTTAGTATTATAGATTATTAACAGATCAATTATATCGGGTACTCCTACTAGTGTCAAGCAGAAGATTTTCTCCCTTAGATGCCCAACTTACAATCGGGTAATAGCTAAGTAAATTAATATTAGTGGAGCAAATTTGTGAATTGTTCTCTGTCTGCAAAAAAGAGGTTCTAGAAAACTGGAAACTTTAGCATGAGGAGGAAGAGGAAGCAGAAGAGTATATTTTGGCAGATAGTTTAATTTCGTTGTCTCATGAATCACATATTAATGTTCTTGTCCCAGTATAGGAAACTATCAAACTTTAAAGGAATGGACTTACAACATAAGATATACTACGTACTTTCCTATTTTTGAGCTCTTGCAATTTAGAGAAATGTCTTTGTAAGAGGTTATGTCCAAATACATTTTGTACTATTGCATAACTACAAACTGCTTACCAATTACAGCCTTTCACTGGTTGACTCCAAAGGTCAAATGCAGACCTTAAATTGCACAATTAGAAGTTGTATTGGTCTAAATATTTGTTGTGGCTTCACGATCACGGATCTTGCGGGGCACCTGTACTATTTAATTTTGTATTTAACTAGATTGAGTTTTGTTTAAAAGGTTTTTTTCATCACAATAAATAGTTATACCATTAAATGTAACTTTTTTTTCTGATGACAACGTATAAATGCATATATTTTAACGCATTATCTAAACAACGCAAACAGCAGACAAATTAATTACCAGCCTTTCTCTTCGTCGTATTGTTCATATTTTTATATATTAGTATGGTCCTCATCTTATTGTTCTCATTTTTATATATTGTTTAATAATAAAATATAAAAACGCATTTCTCTAAACGTTAAGAGCACAAATTATACAGGATGGAATAAATAAAATTGAAATTAAGAAGAGAAAAATTACTATATGGAGAGAAATAGAGACTTAGGGAGAAGTGGTGTGCTAGTCTGTGTGTGTGTGTGTGTGTGTGTGAGAGAGAGAGAGAGAGAGAGAGAGAGAGAGAGAGAGAGTGTGTGTGTAAGAGAAACAGACAGAGAAAGATTCATTCTGTAGGGGATTCCACACTGTAACCACAATTGGCACATTGCACGTCAAACCTAAGTAGGAGAGGATGAGAGTATTTTCGAAAGGCGGAGGAAACCGGACCGCGCGGAAGAGCCATCATGGAGAATCCTTAATATGGTACAAGCAGTCATCTCGACGCGGAGAGTGCTAAGAGACCGCGCCCCAGGTCTGATCGATCCTCTAGTTTTACAGATGACTCCAACCCGCCATCAGAACTGTATTTCCAAAACGCAATCACCACCACGGAAGGACACCATCACAGCGGTCCTCACCGATATTTAATAATCCAGAAAGAGATATGATGGATTAAACTGAGATGAAATAAAACGATATGAGGTTCACGGAATGAAGAAACTTCCCACATTTTCGTCTAGGGACCCGGGAAATCACCGGAAAACCTCATAGATCAGAAAGGCCAGCCGCGGAAATTGAACCCGCGACCTTAAAGACCAAAATGATGAACCACCTGGCTCAGTTAGGGAGAAGAACATAAAGTTAGGATCAGCGAGAAAATGGTAGGGAGAGGGAGAGCAAGAGATAGAGGGGGTATAATATCCTTATTTACCACCGTAGTCGTAACACAAGAGTTAGTAATTATTTTAAAAGTTTTGAAAGTGGTAGTAGACGTTTTTCTCCAAAATAATGCAAGAAATTTGATTATGGATGAAAAGAAACGAAATTTTGACTTGGTGCCTTCTTTCCTTATAGCCTTTCGAGTCCGACTGTCTGGTTTAGAAAGAAAATGTTGATATGAAAATATTTTAGCACTCAAACTAGAACTTTCTAGAGGAGCATATTTCGGCTATAAGGAGAAAGATAGGGATTTAAAAGCGCCATAAAACATGCAATCACGTTCCATTGACTAGTGCCCTTCATACCGGAGCAAATGACATGTAAACTGTGGATAAAGCTTCTAAACTAGTGAATGCAAAATTCAAAAACATGTAGTGATTTTGTTACTGTGCATATAAACGCTACATGAGAGGAAATGTCTTGACACCTAGATATAAGTTTATGTCACGTGACAAAGGCGTAATAAAGTTGAAACACCAACCTTTCCTTTTTAAAATGTATCCTTTTATTAATGAGGTATAAAGATAAACCTAATAGCAATTTCTGAATAAAAAATAACATGTTTTACTTATATCAATCATTACTTTGTTGTTTACTAACATATTCTTGCAGTGTATATTAGAATTTAATGTATTGATTGTATTTATTATTTTATAATGTTATACAGTAATAAAAAGTGGAGAGTTATATATAACAATATTATGTTTACCTTTTTCGGTATATTATTTAGTAATACAGGATGTACAATAATTTGGTGTATAACTTTTAATGAATAAGAGTAAAGGGCGTGCGGTCTGCGGAAGAGTAGGGAAATGTGAAGAGGAGAAGCAGCAAGGGACCACCATCACACTCATAGCAGGTAAAAAGCTGATCTCCCCTTTTTATACTGTGCAAGTGGCCTGGTCACTCCTACTGCGCAGGAGTCGGAGGTTGTCACGACGATTTGGACGGGCTTTACACCTAATTGAAGCAAAAGGCCTCTGTGTATACGTCAAAGTAAACCAGCCATTTGAAAAAAATCTGATGTGTTCCACTCACATGACTTTCTCTACATCTCTACAACAAAATATTGTTAAAAAGCTTATGATTCTATTTACTTCTGCTAATCGAGAAAAAATTAGCAGAAATAGTCTTATTACTTGCTGCCTTGTAAGTAGAAGGGAAATAAGGGAGCACCATAGGTTAAAGTGATAGTCAAAAGCTGGTTACTATGTGCCTGTAGTTCCTTTGTTTGTATGGACAGGAGTTGACAAATTCCTCTATGAGAAAATAAAGTTTTTAAAGGTGAAACTATAAACAAGGAATATGTAAAAGACACCAAAATCCACGAAAAAATGTATATAACATAAATTGTGTGTTTTATCATGCTCTACATTTATTGTGTGGTAAGTTTTTGTCCATCTCTTACGGTTTAGCAGTTATGCAAAATTCCGCAAAATTCATCCAGAATAAATTAGCCTTCAGAAGCTATTCCCAGAAAATTCAAAATATACATTTTATTTGTCAGATAAATATCTTTAATATACGATATTATAATCAAAATCGTTAGAGCCATTTTTTTAAAATCAAAATCTTCAAAAAAAATTCCATGTAACGGGTAGTTTGGAGTGGGGAATTTTTCTCAAAATCTTCTTATCGCATCCCTGAAAGATACTAAACTTAAATACCAAGTTTGGTATTTTACGGACTTTTGGTTGTTGAGCTATCGTGCTCATAGACATACGGACATTTTTCTGAAAATGCTTTTTTTAGTATACAGGGGACCCTAAAACATATATTTCCGGTGAAATCTCGGTATTAAATTTTTGGGTGGAGTGTAAGATCTTCTCTATACACTATGTACATATTGCGTAAAATGATTGCAAATTCATGGTTAAAAGTCAGAACTGGCTTCATTGTTTGTACACATAAAAGCATTCTCTTAATCTTCATTGGTCTAAGGTGGCTCTATTTTGTAAACCTCAACGCCACAAATCATGTACCTTTCTTACTTGACCTATCCTTTACTACTTGATTGTATTTTATTCCTCCTCCAAGTGTTGCTTGTGGTACTCAAAGAGAAAAGTGTAGAATTGCTTAGTCGTAGATTTGCAAGCATTTTGCAAGAGACTCATTACGGCTTCATATTTATATATTTAATCAGAAATATATCATGCAATTTATATTCCTTAAATATACTGAAATTATACTAAAACACCAATATTTTAATGTTAAAGGTAAAAACAAATCTTGATCATTCATTAAAGAAAGGCAAAAACATGTGATAAAATATAAACCACAGAAAAATAATTATTCCATAATGTTATGAAATAATTTCATCTATATTTAAATCCATTTCGAATAACAATATATAATAATTAGAAACTACAACCAATTTGCTCCTTACTTAATTTAAAACAAGAAAGTATATTAATTGGGGGCGTGGGATTTAATCGATTAATCGACCAATTTCTGTTGAAAAATTAATCGATTAATTATGCTCGAGTGGATTAAAATTAAACGGCTGGTAGTATTAATATCTATTATAGTAACGCAAAACATTGTGCAAAAGTCTTTGTTGATGACAGTTGAAAGTGCAGCCTCTGTTCTGGAAACCTTGCCGTACGCCTGCTCACTCCCAGAGAAGGATGTGGTGAGGAAGAAGCAATACACTTCTGCACATGCTGGGCTGCTGTTTTGACCGCTGCACTGTTACAACTCCTAGTAGCTTTACTAAATGTGTATATGCAGTCTGCGTGTTTAGAGCTTTATTTTGTATTTATGCGTGTTTTATTCTCTGCAATTGGGTACTGCCCGGTGACAGAGTTAAATGTACAAAATTCACTTACAAGAATAATCTTAAGTTATATTAAATATACTCGTAGTTACACAATTAATATACTACATATACATGTTTTCTTTAAATGCTTAACTACTTATTATTCAATACACCAATACTTATGTCAATTACCAGCTGGTTTATAAATGCTACACATTACTAATATACACTAATGCAGCTTTTGAAATCCTTAATTAATTCACAATATTTACTCAAATTAACTAACATTTATTCTCTTTAAATTATTCCTAAACTTCTTTAAAATCAGAGGGCAGCCCTAAAAGGCTGCTACAGGCAATTCATTCCATTCGTCAATGGTCCTATTAGCAAAAGAAAATTTTCCTACGTCGGTTCTGTACCTTCTACCCTTAATTTTATACAAATGATCGTTTTGCCCGTAGCATGCTGGATTTTCTAACCCCTTTCTAACGTCCACCCATGCATTTAAACCAGTATAATCTTTAAATAGTGAGACTCACCTATTTTATTATATTCTGTTAAGAAACATAAATAAAATTAAGCAATAATGGCGTATTCCAGTATATTTTTCCAATTAGATCAAAATTCGAATAATCTAACGATTAATCGATTAAATGAAAATAACTTATCTATTAAAACGTTCTATCGATCGACAGCACTAATATTTATCTTTGGATCATCTAAGTTGAGAGAGTGCATGCAATATCTCATCCGCTCTTCGTACAGCAACCATTCAGAATTATCGTTGTTATTTACGTTGCATTTGTAAAGCTGAAGAAATTCACTGATAGGCACTGCAATTTATTTTTAAAATAATAGAACACTAGTAATTTGCATTGCAAACATAGTATGATGCTACAGTAGCTTCGTTTTATGCCAAGGCGGCGGATCAAGCGAATATGTGTTCCGCACATTGTCTACTATACTGCGAGGGTTTCTATTCCGTAATCCCGCGTTATTGGCTCACAATAATTAGTAACAATTATGCAAAGGGTACTCATCTTGTTATTCGTAAATGTTTTTGAAAGTATTGTCACTGTGTAGGTAGATATTCTTAACTCGCACGAATGAAATTATCATTCACGAAAACAAACGCAGAAGTTCTTCTTGAGTACTGTCCATAATTTCTGCAATAAAGTCACCCAGTGGGATTTCAGACTTAAAAGTTTGTGGCTGTATTTATATATGCTTGTGAAACACCCACTTGCGATGCAAAACGGCTAGAAAACTCTTAGATGAGTGTTCGAATACATAAACCAATTTGATCTAGCTTTTCCCGTTAGGATATGTCATTTTCGCTCTCTGGTTTAGTGTCTAGCAATCCTAAATATTTTGATTCTATATGTTTTGATTAAAAATCTCAAGTGTCTCTACGCAGAATTGGATTACCATGTATTACGGTGGAAATTATTTACACACCTGTTTACTTCATTCAATTTTCACATATGTACCGCATATAAAAATACGTTGTTCAGGCGTGAATTTGTTGGCAGGCCAATAAGACAATAACATTCCTATGGAAATCACACACAATACATGTACTGTCGAAAACGTGAGACAGCTCACAGCTGATAAACGTACCTTTGACACTTCCTTGAGCTTTGCGCAGTGACATAATACCGAGGTCACTGCCGTTGGCCGATACGCGGCCTCGGCATAAAACGAAGGCCCGGTATTTTGCGTTGTATTTAATACACACACGTTTATTATTAAAAGCGATTTATTTGTAAAATACCAGACGCGAAGAGTTCTGATCATAGTAGCAAAAGTCCATTGATGGTATTACAGTTCCACGAAAGCAAAATCATAGTATACGTGTTTTACATGAAGCATTTGCAAAGTTGAAGTTTCTCTTCCTAAAAGGTATTTAATTTGTCAATAGCCAGTAAATTCTATGAATATGCTTTATGCTAAATGAAAAGCCTTTTCGTTTAGTTTTGCTCACGAAAGTAATTAATCAAAGCTTTTGTGGAATTAGTGTATAGAATAATTACAGCCATCATTAGTCCACTTTACATTTTGATTCACAGTCAATCTGTGCATCTAATCAAACTGGTACATTGGGTTAATGTTAATTTTTGGTTTGAACACGTGGTTTATTTAATCAAGTGTATATGCAACATACTTTTTCCATTTGAGAAATCATGGTATCTATTTTATATATTCGTATAACCGAATAAGAAAACATTTGAAAACATGTAGTACGGGATGCCAACACCAGATGACGTCTGAGTGCATTGGTAGGACCTTCCAGCGACTTTCAACAGCATAGTTTTATTTTTACAGCTTTATTGACTGATATACAATATTTGCCATGACTTCTGGGATGACCGTCTAATGTGTTTCTATGAGGACGGATACACATGGATGCTTCTGCTGATGTTGGTATTATCCCGTAGCGTTATAGAAAAGTTAATTATGTTACTGTTCTTAATGCTGTTGTTTTTTCAATCTCCTATGACAAATTATGGGCCCTAGTGCAACTTAAACTTTGTATTTTAAGTAATTTGGGCAAAACAGTTGTCAATTTTTTGCTTACAATTTCTTAAGTATGTATTTCTACTTTAGATAGTTCGGGGACATAGATTTATGTTCCAAGCAGATTTTGACAAAAAATACTTGCATAAGATAGTAGAAAATTAGGTAAAATTACTATGATATTTATCATCGTTCTTTAGATGATGTGCTGTGAAGTTAACACGCGGAAATAATTCTGTTGGTATTGGGAATGAAAGATCTTTCCTTTGAAGGTTTAAAAGTAGAAAAATAAGCTATATTGGGTTCATACCCCAGGGCCCCTTTATCAGGTTTGAGGTTCTTATGCGTGACCTAAATCTACTTTCCTTCAAAAGAAAGCCATATTTCGAAAAATATCCAGCACCATTCACCGGCTTTGAACCCATGACCTTGAGAACCAAAGTCTAGCCATGTTTCTCCTAGACTACGAAAACTGCACAAAACTGAAATATGATAAGGAGCTCTTAGAGTGTCCAAAACAGCTACGACCAACAATTTTGTGGCAATTGCTAGATTGCCCAGTTAAGCCTAGTTTTCTGTTCCCAAGGCCACGGGTTCCAATCTAGCTGAGACACATGGTGTTTAAATGTAAAGTAAGAGGTGAAACTTTCCTGCTCTCGGGCTTCTAGCCAGGTAAGCAGATGAATTGACTCCAACATTTCGAAGATGTGTATGAAAGTGTTTAAAAGTGACAGCCCCATGTCAGTAGATTTGCTAGAGCGTAAAAGAATCCTGTGGGACGAAATTCCCACACACTGACAGCGCTGATATGATCCTGGTCGTTAACAAACAAATAATTGTTAAGAGGTTATGACAAAACTCTACTCAGGATCGCCAATTGAAGGTATGCCAGTTAGGTCCCTCCACTAAATTTTAAAATGATGCTGTTATGAGAAACCAGGAAGATGCCTTTGTTAACAATGGGCCTAAAACGTATTCCAATATATGTTTCTCAAGAGAATTTAGACTTGTTTATTAATTGTATGACTTTCTTCGACAATGCATATCATTACAGTAAACTATGGACAGAGATGAAACAGCAGCAATAGTCACATGCACAGCTTTCGCATGTGATGGTGATCTTAGACTCCTTAATTGCGCTTCACTACTGGATCAATTCAAGGATACTGCGTGGGCTAAATATCTACTACACTCGCGAGAAAGAAAGTCTTTTTCTCCGCTATAATGTGTCTGGAATTGTTGCTGGAAAGCTGTAAGTGAGCTATATTAGATGGGTTTCTGTCCCAGCGATTACGTTTTGTTTTCTAATCCTAAAAAATGCCTGAATAAATAACGATTCACATTCAAGTTGTAGTTCATTCTTGAACAATTCCTAGCATTCGAGTTAAAGTGCCGGTCCCCATGGCCACGCTCGCTAAAGCGTCTCGCTTTGGTGCTTCGTGGGCAGGGGATAGTGGGTTCGAGTCCCGCCTTGGGCATGGATGTTATATGTTTATGCAGTGTGTATATGTTTGTAAAAGAAACAGTAAAAGCAGTAATCAGTAAAACCTACGGGGGGAAATGTAAATAGGGATACAGTACCGGAGTCCTGATCAGACTCCGTTACTGTTTTAAAAAAAAAAAAAAAAAAAAAAAAAAAAGTTGGTGGTACTTCAGGATGATTAAATCAAGAAACTTTTTGATTTAAGTAAATCAATGCTTTAAAGTACCCTTTAAATATAATTTTGGAGTAATATTTTATTTAATCGGCACGGTAGGCCTTGTTTATTTTTTACTTTGATCCCCCTTACAAACCGATCTGTTAATACATAAAAATTATGAGCTTAATTTTGGACAAATGTTTATTCTGCACAAGTGGTTAACTATCAGAAATATTAACAAACTAGATATATATTTTGGGAAATGATAGAATAAAAACAAATACTTTTCTCAAGTGTGAGCTTTTTCGTTACGCCGAAAATCTTAAAAACGCCCTCGTACCAAGTGTCTGAGTTACGCTGTTAACAGATACGTACATACATATACTTGTGCTGAACTTGCTACTAAAATATAGTATTACACATTGAAATATTAAATAAAATTTCAAAAACATTTAACTTATTATACCTAGGTAAAATAATAAAGTAAAACGATGTACCGCAATATTTAATCAGGAGTAAAAAGTATACATGGTAAAAATTATATAGTTCATAAAGAAGCAAGAACATAACAATTATAGTTACTGGGATGAGATAAAGATTTCCTCCTCTTACATCAGATCTAATATAATGGCTAAGGTTCATATAAATCCAGAGAGTATAAACAATTTAAAAGAATTCCAAATTTATATTATAATTGCAGATAAACAAGTTATATTCCGGAAATAAATTACAAATGGTGTCCTTTGAATCAAATAACATAGCAGCAAATGCCCTTTAAGAATTCTGCCAGCGAAAATAATCAATAGAAGTAAACATTGTACTAGAAAGAAAACCTATAGTACATGTAAAATGTTTAATTATGTTGGCTGGGAAAGATATTATATTTATAAATATAATTAATAGCTTTAATTATGGGCAGCCATAGATGGTTAAAGGAAAATTGTCTATAATACTAGCAAGGAAATTCAATATTTTATAATATAGGGATATTTTCCATGCTACTGTAAGATATTAAAATATAGAGTTCAAAAAAGTGGAAAGAACATTCATTGTTATTTGCAGACGGTCGAATTGTTATAGTTAAAAGTCGGCAGTGTTAAATGTATGTTGGAAAAGCTGTTGTAAGTAATTGAAATTCACTTGGTCTCCGAGTGAATATTAATGTATAGTTATTGGAGGATGTGGAAAATATGCTAGATCGCGTTAAACTTCCACAAGTATGCTAAGTGTTTACAGTATTTGGGATAGTAACTAATTCTTGAATCAGGTGGCTGCAGTGCTAATTATTTATTTATTTATTACATCATGCAGATTTGGCGTAATTACTTGCTACATTGTAAATTGTAAATATAAGGAAAATAAGGGGATCCATTATGCTGAAGCGACTATCAACTGTTCTTAAAGTAGGCCACTATGTGAACAATTGAAAGTCTATTCTCCCTGCATGTGCACGAGTAAAACGAAAGAGAGATGAAACCAAAGATAATCTCCCGTTTAAGTAGAGTTTAATTAGTTTAAATTCGAAACCAATAACAAAAATATCTCGGAAATAGTTAACTCTAGAGAAGTGTATATAACTACATTGTGTATTTTAACAAGATGTATATTTTTCTGCAGTAAGATTTTCTGTAACTCTTAGGATTTACCACTCACACAAAAGACATCTAGAATGAAGATCTTCAGAGGCCATTCCTAGAAAATAGAAATGTAAATGCAGTTTTATTTATGGACGCTCTTTAGCTACTGCAGTTCTCAGCGTCCCATTCTATACTGTGCGTGAAAGACCGCTTAATTTTACTCAGAACCAGCCTTGAGGTTCTTTTACGTGCCGCAAATCTACAACACGGGACAAGCGGTTGGAAAATTGAAGATACCTATACATTTCGTATGTCAAAGGAATATTTTAAACATATAGAGTTTTAATCAAAATCTTTAGAGCCAATTTTTAGAAATTAAAAGTTTTGAAAAATGTTCCATGTAAGGGGTAGTTAGAGATGAGCAAAAATTCCTAAAATGTTATCGCATCCTTGGAATATATTGAACTTAAATACTAAGTTTAATATACAACGATTTTTAAATTATGCAGTCCACACCCACGCACACACACGGAGTTTTGTATAAAATGATTTTTCTGGTTTGAGGGAACCCTATATAGTATTTCTCGGTGAAATACAATACCTTCGCTGCTTACTATGTGCGTATATACATACTACTCTATAGAAGAAGTCAAAATGTAATTAAAAACAACATTAATTCGACAATTTAAATACCATATAGCTTCATCATATGTGGATACTTTTTCCTTTTGTTTATGCTTTAGGAAAAACACTTTACTTTGAGTAAGAAGGCATGCATTTATGTGGGTAAAATAATCCTGTTGATATACGCTTATTCAATAATTTAAACTTTCTAGTTTTAAGCGTTTTTAATTGTTCCATTTGTTATTCTGTACTTTCACGTTATTGATTCACTTCGCTCAGCAATTTCAATTCTTGGGCGTAAATGCAGCTTTTATCGTTCTCGATTAAAATCCAATTTTCTGTGCCGTACAGAGGGCTAGTTAGAGCAAAGTAACTTCGATTCATGTGTTAATGCTTTTATAATTGCATCATCTCGTATACAAAAACTTAGTTTTACTGAGATATCCTATCTATGAAATCGTAAACCACGGAACTCTGAAAGTATGTGATGTTAGTTAAGCAAGTTATGTTAGGTTTATTATATTATTAAAATTTACTGATTTGGAAACATAACCAATAATTGAGTGTGGAATTCTAATTTAGAATTGTACAAAAGAATATTTTTGTTTATCTAAGCCATGCAAATCGACATAAACGTCAGCAGAAAATGACTTATTACTCGTTTCCTTATAAATAGAAGGAAAAGGGAATACACTAGGCTAAATCAATAATACAGTATTTTAAAAGTTGTCGCTGTGCAATTTGGTTCCCTTTCTAAGGTCAGAGGTAAAACATAAGATATGAAACGGATGAGCAATTCTTGGTTGACAAATGTTTAAAATTGAAATTGATAACAGGAGATATCCCGGAAATCCTTAACTCTAAGAAAATGTATTTGATATAAACTGTGTGCTATCTCCATTTTAAGTTTTGCTCTTACCAGTTATACAAAAGTAATTAAAACTTTTATTGCCAGAGAATTAAAGCGATATATTTTATTGGTCATGTGATGATCTGTCATATATAAAATTTTAAAACCAAATCTATAGAGCCATTTTTGAGAAAATCAAAATTTTGGGACATTTTTCCATGTGAAGGGCTGTTTGGGATGGGAGTATTTTCTTCAAACTCTTCATGTTGCATCCTTTAAAAACACTGAAACTAATTATCAAGTTTGGTATTTACCCGGCTTGCAGTTTTAAGCTATCGTTTTTGACGGACACACACAGACATTCACACGGACCTTTTTCTGAAAATGCTTCTTTTTTTAACTAAAACCCTCAAACATATTGTATTTCCAATGAAATCTGAACATCAAATATTTGGGTGGAATGCAATTACTTTTCTAGAAAATAATAATCTGATGTGTTCCATTCACATGACTTTCTCTACATCTCTGCAACAAATTATTGTTAAAACGCTTAAGATTCTATTTGTTAATCGACAAAAAAAAAAAAAAAAAAAAAAAAGCAGAAATAGTCTTATTACTTGCTTCCTTGTAAGTAGAAGCGAAATAAGGGAGTAGCATTGGATAAAGTGATAGTCAAAAGCTGGTTGCTATGTGACTGAAGCTCGTTTAATAAGCTCGTAGGATTTCACGGCCGATGTTATTATTGGTAAAATTTAACATGTCCGGGTTTGTAGGCCGTGGTCGAATATTAAAACTATTAAAATTATTAAAACTTGACGTTTCGTTCTCACCTGTGGAGGACATCCTCAGAAATAAGGCTGGACAGGTACGGCTAGCGACAGTCGCTAGCAGATATTTCAGGGGACATATTACTGTTAGTTCAAAATTTTAATATCGAAAACAGCACTGACTCTCATCATTTTCCACTAATAATGACTCTAAAAATTTCACAGCTAGATTCTCATACAAGGGTTCAAAACGAAAACGACGCTTTGACGCCATTGCTTAACCCTTTGTTGCCTGTTTATACCTATAAGTTCCGCTTGCTATAAGCGTAAATATACAAATAGGTTATACGATTAATTTCATGTTACACTGACCTTCAACCTTAATGACAAGTAACCAGACTGTATACAATGTTTGCCTTAAAATCGCAGATATAAATAAAAGAGCAAGACCACATAACTACAGTCAAATGTAACCCCATTAGCTTCCAAGCATCGCACCGATTATTTTACTTGGGCTCTCCCCGTCCTTTGCCACAATCACTGGGATTAGAACTTGCAACATTTGACTTTGAATGGATGGCCAGTCCATTACCTCTCATTGAACACTCCTGGCTATTTGAACAACTTTTTTGGAAGTGCCTTGGCAGTATTATGAAAACTGGTTTAGAAGAATTTAAACTTTAATTGTGAAGAAATAGATTAATAAAGGATCTACATATATTTGCAGTTCTATTATTATTTTATATAATAATTTTATAGGTTTATTCCCCATATTGTTTTACTATAACTGCAGTTTTAGCCTTGAATTAAAGGAAAAACGGCATATGCAGTATACTAATGCAGGCAACTAAGAGTTAAATATAGTTGGAAAGATACGAGAAAGGAAAACTTTATTAGGACTTTAGAAAACGAATTTGCATCTTTAGAAGTAGCACTATGTGAAGGGTTTACATTTATAAAGAATATACTTTAGAAAACGAATTTGCATCTTTAGAAGTAGCACTATGTGAAGGGTTTACATTTATAAAGAATAGACTTTACAAAAGACAAGTGTGAGGAGGGGTAAAACAATCAAACTGGTCAAGTCAAACAAATGGGTTAATGCCCAATAAAAAGCAGCTCAGAATAATGTTAAATACGGTGTTATCACATGAAGGATAGGATAGCAGGTGTTGCTTGCAGTGTGATTGATGATGTCGGTGCTATGAATGCCAGGCGGAAGATGTAACACTTCCTTCCGAGAGTGAAGCCGTCCAGCCCTTAATATGAGCACGAGGACGAGCAAAAATCACTTCAGGTCAGAATGAAAGTTAACGCCAGCGAAAATCAATTTTTCCCTTATAAATGATGGAAACGCAGCCTTTGTTGGAAAGAATGTTTTTGTCCCGAGGTTTACTTAATGTTCTTGTCTGTTACGTATTGGCATTTCATTCATGCATTATCGTAAGGGAGTGAAGAGCAGAAGAGTTTTTGGCTTTATATCTAATCAGAGACATTAGAAAATATATTAAAAGAGTGCATTCTTACTTCCGCTAGTACGTATGTACAATGCATAGAAAGTATTGTATTCTACCCAAAAGTACGATGTTGAGATTTCACCGGAAATGTGTTTTGAGGTCCCATGAGTCCGAAGAAAGCATGTGTGTGTGTATGTGTGGGATGTATGTATGTATGTATTTATTTTACTCTCTGCAATTGGGTACTGCCCGGTGGCAGAGTTAAATGTATAAAATTCACTTACAATAATAATCTTAAGTTATATTAAGAATAGTTATACAACTAACATATTACGTATACATGTTTTTTTTTAAATGCCTAACTACTTAGTATTCAGTGCAGTAATACTTATGTCAATTGCCACCATGTTTATAAACAGTTATTATGAAGCCTCATCACATTACTAATATACACATTAATAATAATAATAATAATAATAATAATAATAATAATAATAATAATAATAATATACACTAATACAGTTTTTGAAATCTTTAATCTCTTCACAATATTTACTCAAATTAACTAACATTTATTCTATTTAAATTATTCCTAAACTTCTTTAAGGTCAGACAGCAGGCCTGAAACGTTGCTACAGGCAATTCATTCCATTCTTCAATGGACCTATTAAAGCTCAAAAAACAAAACACCGTAAAATATAAAATTTGATATTTACGTTTAGTATTCTCCAAGGTTGCGACACATAAATTTCCTAGGAAATCCCGCCGCCTCAAACTGACTTTTACATAATTCTTTTTAAAAATGTTGTTTTTCCCAAAATGGCTTTAACAATTTGGAGTAAAATTTTGTATAATAAAGATATTTACATCACAAATAAACTATAACGTTGTATTTTATGTGGGGAGAAGGGCAGAGTTGCTCACTGTTTAATAGAAGAAACTGGAGTAAATAAATTTGGGGACACCAATTTGATGGCAAGCCAGGAGAGATGGTAGCGATAAAAATGTATATCAAGGGAAGGAAAATAATTTAAAAAAGCTTATGTGTTCCATTCACATGACTTTCTCTACATCTTTGTAATAAATTATTGTTAAAAAGCTAATGCTTCAATTTACTTCATGCTAATGGAAAAAAATTAGCAGAAATAGCCCTATTACTTGCTTCCTTGTAAGTAGAAGCGAAATAAGGGAGTAACATAGGTTAAAGTGATAGTCAAAAGCTGGTTGCTATGTGACTGAAGTTCCTTTGTTTGTATGGACAGGAGTTGACACATTCCTGTATGAGAAAATTTTTTCAAAACGGAAGCCAAAAACAAGGAATATCTAAACATCGATCAACTTCAAGAAAAAATGTATATTATATAAATTGTGTGTTTTAACGTGCTCTACATTTATTGTGTGGCAAGTTTTTGTCCATCTCTTATGGTTTAGAAGTAATGCAAATTTCCGTAAAACTGTTCCAGAATAAAGTAGTCTTCAGAGGCTATTCCCAGAAAACTCAAGATATACATTTTATTTGTCAGGTAAATATGTTTAATATACGATATTTTAATCAAAATCGTTAGAGCCATTTTTAAGAAAATCAAAATTTTCGAAAAAAGTTTCATGTAAAGGGTAGTTGGGGGTGTGGGAATTTTTTTTTTAAAATCTTCGTGTAGCATTCTTGGAAGATAGCAAACTTAAATACCAAGTTTGGTATTTTACCGACTTTTCGTTTTTGAGTTATCGTGTTCACAGACACACGGACACACGGATACACAGACACGGACCTTTTGCTGAAAATACTTATTTTGGATACAGGGGACCCTAAAACATACATTTCCGGTGAAATCTCGGTATCGAAATATTTGGAGGAGTGCAATATCTTCTCTATACACTATGTACTTGTTACGTATACAGAAGGTAATAAGGAAAATACATAATATATAGTTTCAAACTAATACACTTATAGGATTACTCAATACAAGCCGTGTGTAGGACAGGCGTTGGGTAGGTAAAGTCAGATTTGAACCACTTTGCCACTGAGCTACCATGGCAACATGCCGGCATAGCAATGAATCTTTCAACTGACTCGCATGTTTCCCGGTAAACCAGGTAGCTCAATGGCAGAGCAACCGGCTAGAGATCAGGAGATCCGTGGTGCAAATCCCGGCTATGGCATTTAATTTTTCAGTCTGAGTCTACCTATCCAACTACTACACTTACACCCTGCCTACAAAATAATTTAATATAATTATTAAAAGGATACAATGTTATACAATGTGCTTTAAGAGATGTTTACAGATATTTTATCGCTAAAGGCAGTAATAAAATCGTAAAAAATATCAGTACTAATCTTTGATTGTTTTCAAACGTATTACAAGCCTACAGTGATAGTCCACTAATAACCATATAATAGTTAAATACATTTTTATGGTAATAAGCTGGCGTTTGTGCTCAAAAAACATTATTGCATTAATATGATATGATTTACCAATAATATGTTTACAGAAATTCAGTTTGAAATACAATAACCGCATGCTGGCTCACTGTATGTATTCCGACAGTACACATCTCCTATTGGTTAACGTCTAAGTTCTGATCTGAGTTCTACGTTGGATAATATTAAAAACTAACTGTCTTTCTTTTCGGCTGTCAGAAAACAAACACTTATAGACCTTTTCGTTTACTAAAACTCACGATAACTAATGCAAATTGTATGCACATATTTTTCTTGTGCATATAAAGTAACACAGTAAAATGTTGAGTTGTATCTTATACCAAGATGAAGAAGTAGGCAGTAATCTAATTTGTTTTGTAAATATTGTGTGCTTTCAAATGTAACGTATCCGTTGGTAGCTTATGTGTTAATTATGAATATTATTTTATTATTTGGTAATATTTTCCATATAAAGCTATATATTTACACACGATTGTTTATTTATATTTTAAGTATATTAGTATACATATATATATAGTATAACTGGTATCTTTTAACGAATATATAATTTTATTAAATGTTTAACTTATTCCAATTACCTCTTATTACCAAATGCCTACATCTGAGTACACTTAATTAGGTTACTTTATTTAATTCGTAACACTTATGTCAGTACAATTAACTCTTATTTCAACTTGTCAACATAATTATTAGTTAGGGGACGAGTCTCCCAAATTTTTACGTAAATAGTGATTACAATAATTCATTAAATCTCGCTTAATTATACAAAAAGCTGAATATATTGTGACTGTGCCCTGCGACCGTAATCGCCGCACGTGCTTGCTTCGTAATTCACAGCTGATTGCTGGCATCCATATTACAGATGTGGACACGTGTGCCGACGGCATGTTCTTTTGACATAGCTATGTCATACACCTGCGCGTGTTCTGTCGGAAGCTTCTTTGCCGTCGAACCCCGCATTATTACACCGAGTAAGTTTGTGACACTTTCTCTGCTTTTGCACGTGCGTCCTGTCACGTGATCAACAGGTTTAAAAAGGGAAACGAAGTGAATAAAAAAGCTGAGCGTTCAGTTCAGTTTCTAGTGGGTTTCTATAGCGAGCAGTTGAGTTCGCTTTCGTAGCGAGCAGTAGTGGTCTTCCCAGCGAACATCGAAAGTAAACTATGTGGCAGAAGTCTTACAAAAGCATTGAAGAAAGATATTTCTAAGCATATTCTGATTTTAATCAGTTTGTGGGAGAAATAAAGAGTTCTTTGCTGGTGTGAAAAGAGAGCTTTGTACCGTATATTGCAGTTGCAGAATGCATCATTATGTTAAATAAACAAAGGTCTGTATCAGTTTACGGCCTCAGAGAGCCTATTATATTTGTTACTGTCAGCTCATGTTAAGCATTTATTTATGTGCATTTCATTAACTCTTCGCTAAAGGCATTATTTTTTTGTGTAGTGTTTAACGCCCGCTTTAACTTCTTATTGCACCGCAGGCGGTAACACTGAATGACACATGAATGAAGATGGAGCACCGGTGGAATAAGATGGCGGGGAAACCGGAGAACCCGGAGAAAACCCGCCCCAGCCCCGCATTCTCCACCATAAATCTCACATGCGGTCGCTTGGGATCGAACGCGGGCCGTATAGGTGAGAGGCGAGGCCACGGCGCGGCCGTTAAAGACTTTATGTGCAACAGTATACACTAATACTGGAAATGTAAGTTAAAAGCAGTGAGAAATATATGCTACTAAATTCGGCAACTGTTGTACCTTTTTCTTGAAGAAATTTCGTTTTTTTAAATGTAATAATATAGTATTTAAAAAAAGCATTTAATGACTCATGAGAGAAATATATTTACGTTTTCGCCTATAGTGTTATTTCCTTGTGTTATCATTACATGAAAACAAAAACTTTCGGCATAGTTAAAGATGTGAAGTTACTATTTGTGTTTGCACTCATTATCAAAATCATTATCACATAATTTTCGAATGTATCTGAAAGTTACTCGAAAACATGAACTACGACTTATTTAAATACGCAGTCCAGAAGAATGTCATTTGTGCTAATATATAGATTGATTTACTTAACAAAGATTTGTTATTTGCTGTCAAATTGTTGGGATCATATCAGAACCGCCTGAAGAAGTTCTTAAAATGGCAGTACATTTATTGGCATGGACTGTTATTTTAAAAACCGTCGCTCTGAGCTGGGTTTGAATCCGCTACCTGGGTTCACAACCAAATGAGCCTGGGTTTGCTTATTACAGACAGTGAGAACGGATTATCTTTATCCAACACACAAAAACAGAAATTAATTCTACTTAAGATATCACCTTATTGTCTCTCCTGAGGTATATTGTAATTAATTTTAAAAGTTAAGTGGCAATCCAAGCCGTGGTTTGTAAGTTGCTGATTCCTGAGCAAGCTGTCCACTTCGTTCTAACTTGTCTGCAATGCCACCGAGTTTTCCTCCTGTAAGAAAAAAGAGATTTACTTTTGGTTTCTTATCAAGAAGTGATCTAACTTCCCTGAATCCATTCACAGATTACGAATTGTTTTTCTGTGAGGCGCACCAACGGTAGGAAACCTATTTATTATAAGATGCTTTTCTTTAATCTCTTTGCTGGGCATTACTGAGTGTGAGTAGATAAACGCGTTACATTACCTATTTTCAGCTGAGTGCACATCTGGTTTAGCTCCATTCGGATCTTGGCTGGAATGAAATCGTCCTTATATCTGATGAAACTGGTGGACAGCTACGACTTTATCTATTTTCTGAAGATCTAGGTGACCTCTGGATATCTGTGTTGTAATTATTTGCTTATGTCAGACCCTTAGCTTGATTTCTTTGTGGTGATTGGATAAACTGTAGTTGGCATTATTACAATAAATATTACAGAACATTTACTTTCTGAGATATCCAATTGTAATAAAGTTGAAATTGCTTTTAACAATCTAGTGTCTTGTCTTTCCTCATGTTGGAACATCAAATTGCATTCAATAGCGGGTCTGTACATTTGTGTTAACTTTATATCTCTTTGATGTTTTTTCATATGGACAATTCTACCAATATATATATAACATTGCAATTATTGCAGTCCATTTGCTGAATACTAGATTTATTTATAGCATCAATAATGCTGCTAAAATGTTTATTCACTAAATCGTTCAGAATGAAAATGTTTGAAATGCCAGTGATAGTTCAAAATATAAATCACAATATAGTTTAAATATAGTTTATAAACTCAAAACATTTTCAGCCTGAAGAATTCGCTCTAGTAGAACACACGTGATACGCACTATATTTCAACATCAAATTAAGGAAAACACAATAGAAAAACAATATCATCGGCAAGTTTCGTGCACGTGGCTACACAATCCTTCAAAAACATTTTCTTCCGAATCAACAAGGTGTTTTTCCCTTATCTGACTAAATACTATTACTGAGTAACGGCTTTGCGTGCGGATTGAACATATTAATTTCATCGATATATAAAAAGTATTTCAATTTTAATGTTCTCTAAGATTGGGAGCAGAAGATGAACGGGAAGATTGTTAAAAATGAAGTGGAGCGGCCGAGAAAAAGAGAAGTAATTACGATAATGCATGCAATACTATGCTGCTTCACACTTTGGTTGCACGAGATTTTAAGCGAGTTGGAAGTTTGCGGTGAGCCGAAAACGAGATGCACGACCGCAGGATGAGGGAAACTGTCGTAGCAGCTGGACGTTCCCTCAATTTAACTTGCGTTCGAGCAGATAGCCTTGCAGCTAAGAGGATGCAATTAGCGACAATTCCTGAGTGTCCTATAGCTATATAGAGGGTTGCACACCCACATGTTAACTGTTGGTCAACATAGGGAAGTTTATTTTTTTATCGTCTTTCTTTAATATTTATTCATACTTAATCTTTTAATACAATTATAGAGTTGAGAGTATATCTGGGAGCGTCCTGCGCCGTTGCTAATGGACTGGAGCATGGTGTTCCAATGGAATACGTATGGGTTTGACCCACCCATGGGTTGAGGATATTTTGGCGTTATATTTTGTTTCAGGACCTTGGCGACAAACTCTAGGACGATAGATCTCACAAAGGGGAGCCTGCTTGTCAACAACCTCCTCGGAACATCATTATAAGGATTTCTTTTTATTGTTCCACTTATACTCCGCCTTTCACTGTATGGCATTACTCTGTGGAACGCATAATCTCTTTGTATGGTGTTAACCGTCTAATGTTTATTGTTGCGTTTCTATGTTCTGTAATGTTATTTTTAGATCACTCACATATTCATACACACACACTCTCTCTCTCTCTCTCTCTCTCTCTCTCTCTCTCTCTCTCTTATACTTGCAGACTCTGGAAAGGACAGGAACTAATCTGAGCTAGAGAACAATTCCCCATTCCAGCAGGAAATCGAGACCGGGATTCTCATAGCATGAGACAAAAGCTCTACCAGCTGAGCCAAGCCACGTGAAGTTATTTACCCCTGTTCTTTCACAAACGCAGATCGTTGGCGATGACCTTATTTTGTCACACCTATTGTCCTTTATTTGACTCGCTTCTACTCTCATGGAGTATATGTTTCTTGCGGCTCGAAGGTAATGTGGTTCCAACATTCTGAGGTTCCTGATTACTTTAGCCAGGTTGTATGAAAACATCTGAACAATACTTTCGGAGAATGTGGGTAGAAAAAGAGGGGAATTGTTGCATGAACAGTTCGATTAATATTTATAGGTCTTTCTGTGGGGCATGTGAAAGGTGTAGGACACCCCATTATAAAACAGGGAGGAGTTGATTCTTCAAATTATCGCTGTATTTGTTCGAGCGTGTCGAACAACCTGTGCTACGACGGTACATTGAATTTAGAACACCTTCTATGTTGAACCTTCCTCTATATTGGTGACCTGCTAAAGTGATGCACCATTGAACAAGTGTTTTTCAATAGCTGGAGGATAGTTGTTGTTTGACAAACAATACTCCAATCTGTGAGATCTATCGTTCCTCAGAGTTTAATGTAAGGTCCTAAAACACTCTCTATAGCATCTGTGTCCACTCAGCACCGTCATGAATTTGAGAGACTATGATAGGTTTCGTCCTATCTATCTAAAAAACCTATCAACCTATGTAGTTGAAGGAAGCATTATGTTGATCATTTTATATCCCTGGACCAGCTGGATGATATTCCACCTATGCCTTGCGATTGAGGTCGGCATTCAGGTTAGTAGACCTAAGTCTTACGACTCTGTGTCTCAGGGTGTTTTGATAAACTTCATGAACATTTACACATAACAGATGATGAAGAATTGCATGCAAAGTAATGTATCTGAGCTTATCCGATGTCATGTTTTTAATTACGTTCAACACTATTTCACATCTCCACTTTCTTTCCTTACAGCCACACACTAAAGGATTTTCGGGAATGCATTCCAAGTTTGTACTTCACGGTACAATATATACTGCTGCCAAAAATATCACTCTAAAACTACAGGAGGCCGGAATAAATTATATTTGTATTCTGCAACACAGGTTTTGGCAAATGCCACACTATAAACTATCACTGAATCGAAGTGACAAGCAGAAAGAAAAGTATGTTATCAATTTTCCAAACGCCCTTCATACATCTTGTATAACACTGCATGCTTCTAGTAATTGTCCATCAACGTTAATAGTAATTGAACTTTTCCGAAACGCTGAGCGATCGTAGTAGAAGTGAAGATTAACTGCTATTGAAAACAAGATAGAAATGGCAAGAAAATTCTTTTTCTTCCGAGGATGAGGTTGAGGGTCAGGGAAAGAAAAACAAACCCTTATTTAAGTTTAATACTAGTTATTATCAGAATCAATATGTGGTGAAGTAGGATCGTCTTTAAGAATTTTAATTAAATCTAAAATATGATTAATACAATATAAAGTATGTGCATCTGTGTTGATAGAGGAGGGGTTATATCGCCACAAGACTTGTTAATCTTTGAGAGAATCCAAACGAGCAAGGTTAGTAAACAGATGCTTGTGCCTAGTTTGGAAAGCTCTTTGAGGCGGCCATCGGCGTAGATACATGACGTCCTCTTCTTCCCATTCCAGTGTCTCAAATGACGTTGACCAAAGAATATATCGCCATTCATAGATTAAATGAGCCAATGAGAAGCATCACGGAAAGGAAATGGATTGCGGAGCAAGGTAATTAGAGCTAGGTTTAGGATTAGGATTCGTCACGGAAAGGGCCTCCGGGACTCTGTACAGAGCACCATTACGAGACCCCGGGAAGGAAGGGCTGAGGGGAGAGACCAGATCCGGATGACGACCCAACAGCTGAACACTCCCGACGCCTGCTCATTGGTCCCAAGCCCCCAAAGAGAGTCCTGGGTCCGGAATGCGAGTTTGGCCGAGTGTTTCAACGACGACGTCACAATTCACTATCCAGCCCCAACTCGCCGAATGCCATCGCCTAATCCTTCAACTCTGAAAGAGAGCATTAGGAAAATTCGGGGGATGTAACGAACCTGCCCAGCATGCGTCTGGCGAGCCGGAGAAATACCCGAAAAAATCTGTGGGTCAGATACGCCGGCCAAGGTAATCGAACCCGAGACCTCCCGAAAGCGGGCCATAGACGAAACCGCCTGAGCTGGCTTAGAAAAAGGTTTACTTCAAGATACTATACCCAACTAAGAAAATATTTAAACATCGTGTGAAACATACTAGAGTTCATAAATGTCTATTTTAGTACCATCTAATTAGTTCTATATAGCTTCTGCATGGTCTTTTAAAGCATATCACGTAACAATTTAGGTGCTGCCTATAAATCTGGCATTGAGGAATGGAATCATATGGAATTGTAAGAAAAACGAAAACTTTACATGATGTACGCTTTACTAAATATTTATAAACCCATCCTGAAAATAACAGTAAAAACTATTACACATGTTTGTTAGCATGCTTGGCTGTTAAACACTGATGTTAGTATTCTGTAAAGTTTAAGCGACAAATGTCTTAAAGTTATATTGCCCAAGGCTAATGTGACAATTACTTAAACATTCACCTCAACCATTACTTACCAATTTACTATTAAGGAGTTTAATCACAAAATGCATTTAAAATTCCTGCATGATGTAACAATACACGAACATATAACACAACGCACAACAGCAATATTGTCATTATTATTATTATTATTATTATTATTATTATTATTATTATTATTATTATTATTATTATTATTATTATTATTATTATTATTATTGACACTTGTAGGCTTGTAATAATAATAATAACATATGTAACTCATCTGAAAATATGTGTGAAATTTTAGTATAATTAAGCCTGAATTCTGTATTGCAATTTCATTTTAATCGACAAAAATAAAATTGTTAATCAGAAATTTGACAAATTCGTATCCTTAAGGAAAAATCAAATATATATGTAAAGTTAGACACAAAAACAAAAACCAAATTCTCATTTGATATAAAATCAAGCAATGAATAATTTCTAATTAAAAATAAAAGACAATAACCTTAGTGCCAAACTAACTTCATGTGAAATTGTTTGTGCTACTGTATGAAACTCACCTAATAGTTACTAATAAAATTAATGTCACAACTCAGGCAGGAATCGAACCCGGAAAGATAAACCGCAATGCTGATCACTCCACTGTTAAGGCAGTCTGTAACAGGGTTGTTTCATTTTGTGTGGTTTTTGTTGTCATATCTATGTCCCTCTTATCAAAGGAATGCTCAGGATGTCTGGCTAGTCAGTTACATTTCCAAAGAAGATGTCGCTGCTAGAATCAAATGAAAGCTCTCTGACCAACGTTATGACCAGTACTAATACTCCTGGGTTTTTGAAGGGTTTCCACTCTACTTCAAAGCTGCCTTCATTCGTAGAACGAGACAGCACTTTTCTTGCTAAGGTCACCGCGCTGCCCGTCGTTCTTAATTAACATTTCGTTTTCAGTGTTGCACACACGCTTTTATCTTCACAAAAAAGGGACATGGATTAATTAATTTTTAAAGGGAAGAGTCGTCAAGAAGAGACAAAGGCCAGTAATTATGAAGGAATTATGGTATTGCACACCACTTATAAATATGCTAGAACCTGACATTAAAGATGACATCTTATTCTTACTAAATCTCTGTGGAAAATAAACTTCTTCAAAAAGGTTGGTTTTAAATTACTATTTTATACTCTAAAAGACCAGACGAGACTTTGTCTGTAAAGCGTATCGCATTTATAATTTTTTGAAGGCTTACGTGTAAGCAAAAAATCCATATTTTTAAATTTTTAGGGAAATGAATTATGAAATTAAGAATACGCAGATGTGTTGGTTCTCAGAAATGAGTATTTGTTTCAAATACAAAATTAGAGTATATATCAAACCATGTATAACAGTTACTGTATTACAAATATTTAAAAGTTAATGTTTGTCTATGTAAATCAATGCATTGCAATGTCTTTATATTTTGCGGCCACTTTCAAGTTCGCTGTGGTAAGCGACTCGGTGGATTTGGAGACCTTAGAACACTAAATACAGGAAATGTGGCGCAACGATAACCGAAGGCTTTGGAACGCGACACGTACTAGAATCGTCTAGCAGGTTTGACAAGTTTCCAGAAAGTCCTGTGACCTATAACACGAGGAAGAGTGGCAAGAATTGCAAGTCAGGGGTCGAATAATGTCTGCAATGAATTGAATATATACATCCTTTGCTCCTAATTATTTGTTATATTATGTTTGTCCTGTATTTTTTTATTTTTATCTCTAGTGTTATGTGTTTGCCTTTATGTAATGTTTGATTCTTTCATGTCTTGCTGAGACAAATTGCAGACCTTCTGATTTTAGCGAGTCATGATTGATTGGAGTGTTTGCGTGCACAGGTTGTAGTTATCAACTGTCTAAGCGTCGAAGCGTCCAGTGAATTATTTGCAGCAATAGATTAAAGACCTTATATGTAGCCAACTTTCCATGGATAGTCATTTGTCACATTAAGTTTTCACCATATTTGTTATAGACAATAGTCTTCAAGTTTATTATTACTTATCTTAGTAGTTCAGGCCTATGTGTTTTTCATTTATGGATGTAACGCACCGTTGTACCCCTCAAGTAGCTTTCTAAATATTAAATTCTCCTCAGTCATTACAATAATCCAATTTGTCAATAGCATTCATTACATCGGTAGCCTGAAACTGCTAACGACCAAACATTTAAAGTTTATGCATTGCACAATATTAGGCATAAAAATAATTTAACCCCAAAACGAAGTGTTTAAGAAAGTTGTAATATACGTTTACTACGATTGTTTTGAAATATGATTTTAATATTAATGAAAATAAAATAGAGCAAGATATTGATTCAGTGTATTGCATTGTTTTTGTATGATAATATAAAGGTTTTTAATTTACAAAATCTATAAGGTCAACTTTTACAAACTTCAAAAATCATCATACAAAATATCTTGCATTCTGCTTCGCCAATAGCCTTATTATTCTCCTATGTTTATTTTCTCAGCCACCTATGTACAAAATACATAGTAGGTAGAGAAATTATTGTATTGCACCCAAAAATTGATACCAAAATTTCGGAAATATTTTCCGTGACTCTTGAATCAAAAAAATAAAACATCTAACATGTGATTGTGGGCAGCAGAGCTCAAAAAAGAAACGAGAAGTCCAGATGAATATTAAACTGGATAATTAAATTCAACATTTTTTCAGGAATATGACACGAAAATTTTTAGAATATCCTTCACCTAAAATTAAATTTGACATGGAAAAAGTTTCGAAAATGTTGATTTTTGGAAAATTGGCTCCAACGATTTACATTAATATACAGTACATTAAGGATATTTACATAAAATAGCATATATACATTAAACTTTATGGAAATAGAGTCTGAAGACCTCTTTATTCTGTGAAGCTTACGTGTGACTGCTATACTCGTTAAAACACACTATTTATGTCACATGTTTTTTTTTTTGTTTTTTTGTTTTTTTTGTTTTTTTTGTTTTTTTTTTTTGCCGTTAATAATTTCCGAGATATTTCTCGTTATGGTTTCAATCTTAAAAACATAAAACTTTTCTCAACTGGGAATTTGCCATTCCTATTTCCTTTGTTTAACTCCTGATCATGCAAAGAGAACAGCATTTTTATCACAGAGCAGAAAGCTTTTAAAACATTTGACTATCACTTTTTGCTTAGTTTATTCCCTTCTACTTACAAGGAGCTGTGTAATACGATAATTTTTAAATGTTTATATTTCTTAGCATGAAGCAGATAGAAGAACAGAATTTGTAAGAATAGCTTGTTACAAAATAGTTATGGAAAGTCGTGTGAATGGAACACCTCACCGTTTGCACTTCTCAGCTTTAGCAATCTCGAAGTGCTGTACCTATTATTAACCAGAATCTGACACTACCTTATTTGTAACTGGAGCACCAGGAAGTGTCTCTTGAATTTATTTGCATTTGTCCACATTATTTGCATTTGGGGAATGTATCGTACACAAATTTGTTCTTTAAACAAGAATTTTCGGTAGCCAATTTCACTGGATTAACGACAAGACAAGAGCAGAACATAATAAAGCAATTCACACGCAGCATATCTAAATAAGCGTTCACTTTTGAGATGTACAGTTAACAAACTATAGCATAGGATGGCTCAGGCGGTTTTGTCTGTAGCCCGCCCGCAGTCGGTAGGTCGTGGGTCAACCTACCTGTCACATGTTTTTTTCGGGATTTTCCTCGAATTGCCAGACGAATCCTGGGTAGGCTCTATACATTCCCAGAATTTTATGGCCCACCATTTCCTGTTTCCATCATTGCCAAGTCATTTCTTTCAGGGTTGAAGGACCAGGAAACGGAGATCGGTTGGCTGTGGCCGGATGTGGCTTATACACTAATAAGGTTTAGCTTGATATTGTCGTCAATACCGCTCGATTGGGACTGTATTCGGGTCAAGGAGTTCTCTCTGGGGCTGCGACAGAGGCTCCGAGCTCGTTAGTAGGGGCCGGGTGAGCGTTTCACCTGTAAACGTTAGGGACCGCATTCATGCTTGCATCCACTGCCATCCGGATCTGCTCTTCCTTTGGGTCTCTTCTCTCATACCTCCTTCCTTAGGGGCACGTAATAGGCAAATAACCACAGGTACCGTGCTCTGCCCCAGTGTTCTGGGGTTCTGTCTATGCGTAATCTTAACGTTTAAGCTACATTCAGAATGAAGTCGCAGCGCTAATGTAACTTAGCATAAGCTGAAAAACGAGGGAAGACAATTGTCAAAGCAGCTATAAGTGTAACCCAAGAAGATCCGTAAATTACATGCGGAAATCTTCCAAGAACACCACAAGCTTCAAACTGAATAACATAGCCAACAATATCAAATAAATAACTTTATTCAATAGTATATAAATAAATAGGTTATAAGAATTACCCAGACACAACTGTTGCCATACTTTAACAACAGTAATATATTTAACAATCTCTAGCGGCAGCAAATGGAAGGGCAGTATGTTTGTGTAGTAAGGCCAATAAAATCTCACATTGCTGTTAAACAGCAGGCAATGCATAGAAGAAATGACAGAAATTATTCTTCCTTTATGTACGCAAGGCAAGCATAAAGTTTGAAAACTTGCATTGAATAGCAGGTTCCGTAAGTCAAGGTGAATGCTTCCATTAAATAGCAGGTTCCGTAAGTCAAGGTGAATGCTTCCATTAAATAGCAGGTTCCGTAAGTCAAGGTGAATGCTTCCATTGAATAGCAGGTTCCGTAAGTCAAGGTGAATGCTTCCATTAAATAGCAGGTTCCGTAAGTCAAGGTGAATGCTTCCATTGAATAGCGGGTTCCGTAAGTCAAGTGAATGCTTCCATTGAATAGCAGGCTCCGTAAGTCAAGGTGAATGCTTCCATTGGACAGCATGGGTACAAAGCGAAGGTGACTATAGTCTTTACAGCATAAACGGAAGACCGTAACTGACAGTAAAGTAACAGCCAATAAGGTACACGAGATCATGGTCCGGTCTCAAAACCACATCTCGGTAGTAGCGAGCTTCGTGAAACTTTTGTATCAGCGCATGCTACCATCCGAAACAATTATCCTGTATCACTGGTTTTAAATTTTTAATACTTTACTTGCTTTAAGTAATGCGTTTCAGATTAAAATGCTGTTGCTTTGACATTACTTTTATTCGAGAAACTACAACCAAACACCACACACGTTGGTAAAATATAACATGTCTGCGATTGAAGGCGTGGTCGAATATTGAAATTATTAAAATAATTAAAATAATTAAAGCTTGACGTTTCGTGGTCATCTTCAGAAATGAAGCTGGGCAGGAGCGACTAGAGACTGCAGATACATGCCAGGAGCTAGGAGCCAGGAGCAGGAACTAGTCGCCCGAGTGTACTCGGGCAGGGGCAAATCACCACGGTACCTATCCGCTTTTATCGCGGATTTACCCGTGTGATATAAAAGATGTAGTCTTGTGCAAGCGTTTATGTCTGTGTCGAAGTAATGTGGGCAGGTTGTTTTCCTCTGTGCAGCCGGCGCGGGCTGGCTTACCTACCTGAGTGGTCACCCACCCAGAGAGGGACCAGGCCCGATGCTGCTTACCTTGGCCAGCCGCTTGCGGCTGTCAAGGAGAGCAGTGCCGGCTAGCGGGTGAACTGAAGGGATGTAGGTACGGGGTGGGGGAAGCCAGTGTTGCAGATCTGGTCGGAGTACAACTGGACGGTCACCCGTCCGAGTTGGGACCGGGCCCGTTGCTGCTTAACTTGGCGGGTAGAACTGTAAAGAAGGGAGAGGCGGCCGGAAAACTACCATCCCAAGGCGTCTTTAGGAAGGCGGTAGCTTACGCGTCTCCTTGGCAGCGTGTGGTCGTAAAGACCGAGAGTGTTCACCTGGGGATTTGGGTGGGGAGCAAGTTTAGTGTATATTGACTCGCACAACATCCACTATGCAGATACATGGAGCAGTGGACGGCAGTTGAGGTAGTGGGAGGGGAGTAATTGGACTGCTGTAATCTGATTGGCTGTTGCTGGCCGGTGCGAAGACGCTGTAAGGCAGGAAATCAGATCTGGTTTAGCTTAAATCCGTCTTCTCTATTAAAATTATTGGGATGTTTGTATATTTCTATGGATTCTCTGAACACGTATACACCATTATACTGGTTTAAAGCTTATCCTCTAAATTTACTGCTTAATTAAACATTTAACACCACAAAATCACTTAAATAAGTACCCTAACCTATATATTAAAACATTTCCTTTTCCTTGGTTTTTTGTTTCTTCTGCTATATGAGAAACCACAATCAAACACCACACACGTATTGACCATTATACTGGTTTAAAACCTACAGTACAAATGTACTGCTCAATTGACATTTAATACCACAAAATCTTATTTTCGGTTGCACATGTAACCCACAAAGGCCGTACTCATCCCAAATGTTTATAACCACAATATGGCGACTTAACAAAAATGTGCATCACCACCACAATGCATCAGGATAGGGCATTTCCTATCTATTCCCTCTATATCTGTTCTGAATTGGATTCGATTAGGGGTTTTCCTTTCCCTAGACTTGCAGCCTTACTGGCCTTTTCAATTATAGTGTCGGCGTCTTCTCGCCTTGGTTATTTCAACGCCTCCTTCGAATCCTTATATAAATATCATCATCTTCTTCTTCTTCTCTTCATGGAGTAGGAGAGTCTCATGTTCCGTCCTAAATTCCCACCTTGGTCTTCTCCCTTGTAGTTGTAATCCAATACCTGTTTCAATAGTCGTTCTTTGTTTATTATTCTTAGATAGTTCGACCAACGAATTCTGTATTCGTTTATAATTGGGAGCAGGTTTAATTCATTCCTTGTATCATCATTTCCATATCTATCCAATCTTGTAGGTGCATCCTTTTACTCTTCTGAGCAACTTCATTTTCGCAGTCTGTATTCTATTAACATAATTTATTTTCAATATTCATAACTCACATCTTATTTTCGTTTATTTTCTTGTTTTCTTCTTTGTTCATGCTGATAATCCTCAACAAAATAGCAATAAGAGTAATATTATGTGCAATTTTCTATAAAACCTAAATATATGAAAAGGCTTAGGTATCTCATGGATAAAGTAAGAAGAATTTTCAGAGCTGGTAGAGAACCTCGACTTAAAGTGTAATTTAAAAAGATAAAATAGAAGGAAATCGAGGGAGGAATGAGCACCAAAGGAGATTCAATCCGAACCTAATCCTTGAGAGCAATAATAGTAAAAGGAACCTCCGATATGATAGCACAAACAAATATGAGAGACAGAATGGAAAGAATTATGATGTGCAAAATCCATCCGAGAGGAAAGAATAATAGTGCAGACAGGCTCTCGATGGCGCAGTTCTTTGAGTGCCAGTGAGGTTAAAGAAATCTCTGGAAGACCTTGTGCGTCGCAGACACATACCGTCAAACAACGAATATCTACTGGTTTATCTCTTAGCTGTGCTACAGGTATACATCAGAAACGACCCAATTACCTATCTTCCTTTGAGAGTAAGTAGCAACGCGATTTACTTGAGCAAAGAGTAAGCCTGGCTGAAGTTTGTCACCAGATTCTGCGGTATATCCAGAGAGCATTTATCGGAAGATCAAGGACTTGGCAGCAATACATTCTTTATTTCAAAATATAACCCAAGATATTCTTCTGGGGGCGATGTATCACTGAAATTAGCTTAACAACTGAGACTACTTCGATTTGAATTCTATTATAATTTTATAAATGTACTTTTATGATGCACAATTTGATTTTGATAGATAATTTTAAAGCCACAAAGAGACTTTTTCGATTTGAATTGTATTAATATTTTATAAATGTACTTTTATGATGCACAATTTGATTTTGATAGACAAAATTTTAAAGCCGCAAAGAGCTTGTTTAGTGTGTCCATTATCGTTTACCATATATTCGTATGTAAAGTAAACCGTTGAGCTTTGAATTCCGCGTTTCTCAATTTCCTTCTTTCGAGATGTTGATATATAGTGATTTTTTTTTTTTTTTTTTTTTTTATCCCTATTTACATTTCCCCCCCGTAGGTTTTACTGATTACTGGTTTTACTGTTTTTTTACAAACATATACACATTGCACAAACATATAACACCCATGCCCAAGGCGGGACTCGAACCCACGATCCCCTACCCACGAAGCACCAAAGCGAGACGCTTTAGCGAGCGCTGCCATGGGGACCGGCTGTTGGTAAGGAAGTAATAAACTACGTCCAGACTCCAGTCGCATAACTGGTTAATGTTTTGCTAACTACCTCGTTTTCTTCGCTTCTTAGATAAATCGACCTGTATTCATTCATTACTGTTTGAATTCTAGACTATTACAAAACACAATCATCCCGGAGCTGGAGGGATCCGTTTCTGAAACCTGTCCAAGAATACTCAAGTGATGACAGACAAATTCATATGAATGTACATTTGTTTATACTATAATACTATTTAATTTCTATTTGAAATTGTTGCATGGCATTGTCTATTCGCTATCTTAGTCCTGCTGTTCATCTCACTGCTTTTTATGAAATAAGAGTTTATACATGTTATTGATTTTTAGAGGCAAGGAATTAGAAAGTTATATTTTATGGGTTGGGGGGGGGAAGAAAACATGAATGTAAGGAGGTAAGGAATTAGAGAAAAAAAAATTGGGAACACAAATGATAGTGCATGCCAGGAGAGATGGTGATAATTAAAATATTGAATTTCAAGGAAAAGAGAAGAATTTAGAAAATAGAGCAATATTTGGGAAAAGTAAAAACAAAAGTGTGTAAGAAGAGAGAGAACAGCAGAGAATAAACAGGTTACAGAATGGAACACGTAGTACAAAACAAAGCGGTACACTCGTTAACAGCCAGGGAGCTTTGCTAACTGTACACTAGGATAAGTAAAGACAAAAGTGTGTAAGAAGAGGGAGAGAGAGAGAGAGAGAGAGAGAGAGAGAACAGCAGAGAATAAACAGGTTATAGAATGGAACAGGTAGTACAAAACAAAGCGGTACACTCGTTAACAGCCAGGGAGCTTTGCTAACTGTACACTAGGATAAGTAAAGACAAAAGTGTGTAAGAAGAGGGAGAGAGAGAGAGAGAGAACAGCAGAGAATAAACAGGTTATAGAATGGAACAGGTAGTACAAAACAAAGCGGTACACTCGTTAACAGCCAGGGAGCTTTGCTAACTGTACACTAGGATAAGTAAAGACAAAAGTGTGTAAGAAGAGGGAGAGAGAGAGAGAGAGAACAGCAGAGAATAAACAGGTTATAGAATGGAACAGGTAGTACAAAACAAAGCGGTACACTCGTTAACAGCCAGGGAGCTTTGCTAACTGTACCCTAGGATAAGTAATGTTGTTTAAGTAACCGGCTATGAGTTTCTAAATAATGAAAATGATAAATAAGTGTTAGAAATTATTGTTGATATTATTATTGTTATTATTACTATTATTATTATATTATTATTGTTATTATTAAAATTAGATATGGACATTTTTCCACTCTCATTTCATTTGTGTTGTTTCCACTTTCTTAGATCTAGCCCGGATATCATTGTAAAATAAACAAATAATCAATAGTTCCATACATCTCCCCTTTAGGCTTAGCCTTTGTTCAAGGACCAATATAATTTAACTAGGACCATAGTCTCATTTTTATGTACTCGGCTGTACCTATTTCATTTCAGTGTTCTAAAACACATACGAAACTATGAAGGTAATAATTTAAAAAATGTATTAAATATGCAGCAAAACATTAAAATAATGAATTTCAAATACAAACGTGGTGTTCTGCTTCTTTCCCATGGGAGTGGAACAGAGTTATTCTTACTCCGAGCTGAAATACTTTTACGGTTAAAGCTGCACCAATAGTTGAATACTGTTAACTTCACCAGTATTCTAGCCACATAGAAACGCAAGGTCATATGTTTAGCAATTAGTGTAAAATGGGTCAGAGGAAAAAACGAGCCAGTTTTAAAATCCGGCCTCTGTTCTCGGGAAAACATTACTTCAAGCAAATGCTGCTAGGAGAACTTCTCTTTTATCTCAAGCCGGGGAATTGTGTGGAAAACAAAAGAATGAAGTTATTTTCGAGAAGTGAAATATCTTCTGTACAATCAAATAAGCATTAAGAACGGGCTATTATTTTACAACTAATATAGTCACACACGTTGCTGCATAAATGAACAATGCAAAATACTGTATCTAGGAAACCCTTAGATCACTGTTCAAATATTATTTGTAGTCTGTAAATACAATTTTGGTTGTTTTTGGGACCGCATGATGCATAATACTGTGATTGCTTTATAAGCATTTTCAATAGCAAGCAACTCGTGCGTGACGAAAAAGGAATGGCCCAATCCTCCGAAAGTGGAATTTAGCTCGGAATATACGAATATCTTCTCAGAAACTGAAACACTTTTTCTTTAAAACTGAAACAAGTTGTATTATTTTATCAATCCAAAGAACTGCCCCACTGATGTTTAATTCCTAAATACTAGTCGGCAATTACTTCATTTGGTTCCTAATTATTTCTGTCGTTTTATTATAGCTATTTGTGACCTTAATAAAATGTTCCTTCGTAACATCTTTTAATTCTAATTCGCCCTTGTACAAAGCGTGTAAATACACTCCTCCTGTCACTGCTCGCTCGCGTCCTAGCATTCTCTACGCAGCAAATAAAGTACCAACATCCAACACTTAAACATTTGAAAATGGCTCTAAATATACTTTTCTATTCTTATATTAATTATTAGCAAAACAAGTGAAAGAGAGCTGCAACAAGGTGTACAGGTGGGAGCAAGAATTCTCATAAAGAATTGAAAGGATAACTATTTGTCTTCTATCTATCCTCAGAAAACCAATCTACCCCTCAACTTGTTTAATTCTTTTTGTCCCATCTTAGCAGCTAATGGCTCAGGTTCTGAAGATGCGCTTTCCTATCTGCTTTATATAGATACGTCGTTTTCTATATAACAGGTACATGTTGTGTTATCTCTCCATTCAAATAAAATAATTTATTAATAATGATTCGGGTGATGTATTCCATAAAAAATGGACTCTAATATAATTACTGTTTTTGTCAGTTTATTATTGTTTCTATACATAAATAAAAACTGGTGTTTAGATTAATTAACCGCAATTAGTTTTAGAGGCTTTTATTAAAAATGACTCTCTAAAGGCCGCCGCCTAAAGGGTAGATTTAATATTGCCTCCTTTCTAGCATGCGTAAAGATCGTAATAAGGTTGGATTTGTAGATATTTTACAAACTTGTAATGATTTTGTAAAATTACTTTGTAAAGAACATATAAATCCTTTGGTATCCAATTACTTGTAATATTGTTTGTCCTTCATTTTCTTTATTTTTTACTCTCACGCTTGCTTCCAGTACGAACTCGCGATCGCACACACATTAGATCACTCGTCTCTCACCAAGGTGGCCCAGGTTCCATCCCAGGCGACTATAAGTGGGTGGTTTTCTCCGACATTGCATTCCACCAATGCCCCATCTTCATTCCATCCTGGATGCCATAAGTAGTAAAAGCGGGCACTAAACACTGTTCAAAAAAAGACTAACTCTCTTTCATAATGGCCTTCCATATTATAGTTGAAAATATCTTAAAACCATTCGAAATAATTGTCAGATCTACGTATTATTTTTAGTAGCAAAGAGGTTGTAACACAAATCTAAAAGTGTTGTTTTTAAGAGGGACAAATTTTCTTCTCTGTAGTTCCCTGATTGTATCACATGCTAATTCTCAGGAAAATCCGCCTTCCTTTTCTTTAATTACCTTTATTCACCCGTCTTCAATACACAGTTGTGCTACAACACATTAAACAAGTTAAACACAAACTACTCTTCATTAAGTAAGTGAAAACATACAAGGAGAGCAAAATAAACTCCTTACTTATGAGGGAAGAAAGAAGCTACTTAATTGCTCTGTAAAGATTCGCATACAAACTTGCAGCTATTGTCTTAACGGTCTTGTGGCATTTTTTAAGAACTATACCTTACGAGAATATTCCTGGAGAGAGAGAGAGAGAGAGAGAGAGAGAGAGAGAGAGAATGAGATAGAAATTGACAGAGAGAAAGAGGAAGAAGGTTGTAATATCGTTACTCCAAACAGAACAAAGAGAGTAGCTTTGGCTTTTACGTATTCAAATCAGAGAAAATGCGAAATAAAGGTGCATTGTATAAGCCTGTCACTTTTTGCTTTATTTAAGATCTTTTGTCATTTTAAGCAGTACTAATTACAAATACCTATATAAAATATATATAAGAAAACGCAAATAAGAATGCTCAGAAAATGACACTACATCACCTTATTTGGAAGTTGTATTGAAAACGTAGTATATAACTCTGTATATTGGCACTAGATAGCAGCACAAAGCAGTGCAGGCATGTTTGCTTCATATTGCTTTGAAAAAAACCAAACAAAAATGATTATATTTGAAGAAATTAGGAAGACTTGTTCATCCTGTGATTAGTGGGCGTGGTCGTGTGGGAAGGGAAATAAAATGCCTGCGCGCCTAGGTATTTAAACGCTCGCTGGAGCTTTAAAAATGGCGGAGCATGACATTTTTTGCATCCATTTGATTCCTAGAGTCTATGGGCACATTTATAGGTGTAAATATAAAATTCGTAAATTTTGTCGAAATTTCAGTCCCCGTGTCCCAAACATTTTCGTGACAATACCGAGCACAACAAAAAAAGAATTGTCCAATTTGATGCAGTCGTTGGGAAGTGATACGCGTACATACATTTCAGCGATTCATTTTTATATATAGATTATATAATAATATACACTCTTTTGTTATTGAATTTTGCAATATAATCTTTACTTGAAGTAGCACATGTCTTGACTGTTAAGTCATTTCCTAATTGCACTGTAAGTACAATACTTCTCAAACTCTTACTGTAAGTACTTATAGTGCTGGTTGGCATTAATTGTAAATTTAGCTTACATTACCAAATATGTGCTCAGAATGACTAACTTACATATCAAATATTTCAAAAACAATTATCCGTATGTAACATTATCATCATCTTCTCTATTGTTAGTGACACTACAAACTATTCTTACCTACTTCACTTTAATCAAATTATAATTTTGCAGAAATAGCTAAATTACATATTACATATTTTAGGATCTCTGCGACAAACACTGAAGAATAGTTTTCACTGAATAGTGGAAAATATTTTTTGTTAAGCCGCCACCATCCTCCAACACAATATTGCCTTCATTTGAAGTAGTTCCGTTAGGAGAGGTTTGAGTGGTACAACCAGTACACTTTGACTTTCTGTTTGTTTAAAACCTGTGTACTTCGTAAACATTTGATCATCATCAGCTTGGACCTTTCCGTTTATCTGCTCATTTGAATGGAGGAGTTTGATGTCCTGTAAAACACTGCATGTAGACTGTCTCTCTTTTGTCTCGAAGCAACATCTGGTTTAAAACATGATAGCACCCCTGCGAACTTCACCCAGGTCGTGCAGTGGATAGTTAAAGGGGACCTGTTGCATGGCCAGTTTGATTATCTAAGTTAAGTCCATTAGATTTCTTTCTATGGGGGCATGTTAAAAGTTTCATATACGTCACCACAGTTGATATCAGGGAGGCTTATGCGAATTGTCGTCGCTTCTGAGGAAATTCGGCACCTGCCTGAGTCTTCGAACGTGTCCAATTACGACGATACAATGCATATAATTGTGTTCAGAGTAGATACTTTGTCCACCCTCCATACTTAACTGTCCTGGGTTTGTTGCCTGATCTGTTTAACCCAATAAATATTTATAGCTTTGAACCATAGCATCGGAGGATGATTGCTTGACAAGAATGTTCCATTTTGTGAAATCTATCCTCAGAATTTGTCGCAGAGGTTCTGAAATATTCCTCAGATACAAAGGAAACAGCAATAAGCAAATTTTAAGGCCTGCACAGTATAACATGCGGGCCTTAAGAATACCCATCTGTGAAAATTGATCAAAAAGCGTGGAAATGAAAAAATAAATTTTGTCTAATTAAATACTATAATGCTTGTAGTTCAACGTCCTGTTGTTTTTATTACCATGCGGCGCTTTAAACCATATCACGTGATGATTTAAATGGATGACTGTAAGTGGGTGTGGTACTTTACCTTTTCAGTGAAAAATTACTAAAAATCGGAAATTTGGTTTTGACCAATAACATTTGACCTTAAATATGTCTATTTCAAGTTGAAAATGAAATAATATGAACTAAGAACTAAAAAAGTGAGCATAGTAATATGTTTCAAAATTTACAAAATGGGTCTCACACCGGGTAACTGCCCCGTCACATCCAGGCATGCCGTACAACCTATTATTTAATCTGGGCCCTCCCCATCGTATACCACAGGCGAGATAGAGCACCCGGCGGGCCTCCCCACACCCTACCAACATCATATTTCCGGCCGTGAAATAGAGACTGTTTTGGCGGCAGAGTGCAGCTAGACTCTGACCAAATGACTTGCAGTTTTTCTTTGCTATATATTGCTCGGAATTTGTGTAAACAGTCCGTGAGAGTTGACAGATATTCATGGTTTAAAAATTGCTGCAGGGGAATATGAAATTCTAAGACTTACAGTGAAACAGTGTTAAATTGTATGTTACACTTTAAAACCTATTTTCTGGTGATTTTATTTTTCAGCGTTTTCAAAATTTCAAATTGTTCCACACGATACAGTTTTCGAAACAGAAGGTTTAAAATTGTTATGCTTGAATAAAAGTCGTACAAAAGAAAATTGATGAGATGCTTTTTTATATCACAAGTGCTTGTGTAATTAAATAGTAAACTTCATATCTCCGTAGTAAAAATAAAAAATTAAGGAAATATCAATTAAATAATTTTTTCTCCTAAACCTATATCCAAATAAAAATGTCATCTCATCAATTTACTAATACTTTATTTATCAATATAACTGCAAAGTGTTATATTTCTGTACCTGAAATTACAGCTTGTGGAATGATAATTGAATGACAATAAAATACGCTAATATCACAGGAACTGTTCTGAAAATTAGTATTAAACTATTCTTAATACTTCAATGCTATGTAAAAGTTTAAAATCAATCTAAACAAAATTGCTTGTGTAGTCAAATAATAAATAATATATTTCATATCTCCATGGCAAAAATAAAAAACAAAAACTTAATAAAATGACAAATAATTTTTTTTCTCCTAAACCACTGTCCAGATAAAAATGTCACCTCATTAATTTACTAATACTGTATTTATCAGTATAACTGCAAAGTATTATATTTCTGTAACTGAAATTGCATCCTGTGGAATGATTTAATTAAATGGCAATAAAATACTATAAATATGTTAATATCACTGAAACTGTTTTGAACAAAAGTCTGAAAACTAGCATGTAAACTATTCTTAATACTTCAATTGCTGTGTAAACGTTTCAAATCAATGTAACCAAAATAGTAGATTTTAGGTTTTTCACAGATAGGTATCCTTAAAATTCTATATATTCTCACGCAATCGCGAGAATCTAGAGGGTTTTTAACATAATAACAGAAGTATTGAAGAATTGAAACCAATGATTACAGGCATTTCGAAAATGTCACAAGAAAGGTTATTTGAGAAAAAGGTATACGTTTTAAACATATCTATAATTTGTGTATTACGTTTCACCTATTGTATAAGTATGGAGAGTTATATAGAAATACCTTCCGAATGAAGTGGACTTCACTGGTGGCTATGGACCATTGGAGGTATACGTTTCAATTGTGAAGTTAATATCTTTAATATATGACATTTAATCATATTTGTTTATGTCATTTTTGAGAAAATAAAAGAGTTCTAAGTGTTTTACAAAAAGTGAGTTGGGTTGGAATTATTTTGAAATTTCTTGTGTCGCAACTTAGAAGGTACTAAGTGTAAGTACCATGTTTGAAATTTATTCAAATTTATATTTTTTCGTTATCTAAACCCACATATACATATTTCTCTAAAAACTCTCCTTTTGGATTTGGTGACAGGATTACAAAACATGTATTTCCGATGAATTCTTCGTAACCAATTTTTAAATGGTATGCCGTATCTTCTCTTCTTATTGTGGACGTGGTACAGAAGTAAAAAGAATTAAATAACAATGTCGTCCTGCGAAACCTTTAACAAGTCTATCTACGGAATAGTTGTACTTTCTTAAATTGCTAGTTAACGTTATGTCAGCACTGATTGGAGTATAGGTGAACATCAGTGATATGTAAATACAGCGCAAGTAGTTCCCTCTTTATTATTATACTTCTTATTGTGATTATGAATAGTAATAATAGTGGTGGTGGCGGCGGCGGCCCCAGCAGCAGTAGTGGTGGTAGTGTTTTATGATAATTTCCTTAGTTGTGTAGTTTTTGTATATTTTATCACGTCGTTCAGACTATTTATCGATGCTCTTGCACATAAATACCCATGTGTGCACAAAAGTGGTCCAATCCCTTAAACTAAAATAGTGTTTTTCTCTCGATGAGGTTTTCAGCTTAAGGTAGCTAAACTTTTGACTTCTCCAGCCGGTATCAGCTCGTATGTGTCTAATAATAACTAACCAATGAACGATGCTATAATCGTTGTGAAATGCAGGGACGAGTCTCCCACCGACTCTATCAAAGAGTATTACCGCGCACTTTGACAAGGGATACCAGGGATTGAGAACCTGTCTGCTGAGCGAGGGATCCAGGGATCAACTCCTCACTGGGAATGGGATTCCTCTCTTGTGTCTGGAAGTATGAACGAGACTACGAATATGTGTGTGCGTTATCTAAGGTACTAAAATGCTAAAGAAATATACAACAATAAAAACTATACACAAGTTAATATCATTGCCGAAAGGCAATAATAAGTTTCAAAGAAAGCCACCAATTTGGTCATTGGGTTAAGGGTCGGTTATATGCAAATGGAACCGTACAGGGCACTTTGCGCACAATACCCACATCTAATGGTCACATAGTGCACACACGTTATATTGAAGCTCGCGATGCATAGTCATCTAGCGCTCACAGTTAAATTAAGCATCCCGGTCACATAGTCACGATTATATCAAACATCGTAGTCGCATAGTCATATTGCGCACATGGTTATATTAAACATTCCGGTCACATAGTCACAGAGCACACACAGTTATATTAAACATCGCAGTCACATAGTCATATTGCGCACATGGTTATATTAAACATTCCGGTCACATAGTCACAGAGCACACACAGTTATATTAAACATCGCAGTCACATAGTCATATTGCGCACATGGTTATATTAAACATTCCGGTCACATAGTCACAGAGCACACACAGTTATATTAAACATCGCAGTCACATAGTCATATTGCGCACATGGTTATATTAAACATTCCGGTCACATAATCAGAGAGCACACACAGTTATATTAAACATCGCAGTCACATAGTCATATTGCGCACATGGTTATATTAAACATTCCGGTCACATAGTCAGAGAGCACACACAGTTATATTAAACATCGCAGTCACATAGTCATATTGCGCACATGGTTATATTAAACATTCCGGTCACATAGTCACAGAGCACACACAGTTATATTAAACATCGCAGTCACATAGTCATTTTGCGCCAACAGTTATATTGAACATCCCGGTCGCATAGTCACAGAACACATAGAGTTATATTAAACATCGTAATCACATACTCATATTACACACACGGTTATGTTAAACATCCCGGTCGCATAGTCACAGAACACACAGAGTTATATTAAACATCGCAGTCACATAGTCGTTTTGCGCCAACAGTTATATTAAACATCCCGGTCGCATAGTCACAGAACACATATAGCTATATTAAACATTGCAGTCACATACTCATATTGCACACACGGTTATATTAAACATCCCGGTCGCATATCAAATAGAGCACAAGCTTATATTAAACATCGCAGTCGCATAGTCATATTGCGCACACGGTTATATTAAACATCCCGGTCGCATATCAAATAGCGCACAAGGTTATATTAAACATCGCAGTCGCATAGTAATATTGCGCACACGGTTATATTAAACATCCCGGTCGCATATCAAATAGCGCACAAGCTTATATTAAACATCGCAGACGCATAGTCATATTGCGCACATGGTTATATTAAACATCCCGGTCGCATATCAAATAGCGCACAAGGTTATATTAAACATCGCAGTCGCATAGTCATATTGCGCACACGGTTATAGCATTCCGGTCGCATATCAAATAACGCACAAGGCTGTATTAAACATCGCAGTCGCATAGTCATACTGCGCACACGGTTATATTAAACATCCCGGTCGCATATCAAATAGCGCACAAGGTTATATTAAACATCGCAGTCACATAGTCATATTGCGCACATGGTTATATTAAACATCGCGGTCGCATATCAAATAGCGCACAAGGTTATATTAAACATCGCAGTCGCATAGTCATATTGCGCACATGGTTATATTAAACATCCCGGTCGCATATCAAATAGCGCACAAGGTTATATTAAACATCGCAGTCGCATAGTCATATTGCGCACATGGTTATATTAAACATCCCGGTTGCATATCAAGTAGCGCACAAGGTTATATTAAACATCGCAGTCGCATAGTCATATTGCGCACATGGTTATATTAAACATCCCTGTCGCATATCAAATAGCGCACAAGGTTATATTAAACATCGCAGTCGCATAATTATATTGCGCACATGGTATATTAAACATCCCAGTCGCATATCAAATGGCGCACAAGGTTATATTAAACATCGCAATCGCATAGTCCTATTGCGCATATGGTTATATTAAACATCCTGGTCGCATATCAAATAGCGCACAAGCTTATATTAAACATCGCAGTCGCATAGTCATATTGCGCACATGGTTATATTAAACATCCCGGTCGCATATCAAATAGCGCACAAGGTTATATCAAACATCGCAGTCGCATAGTCATATTGCGCACATGGTTATATTAAACATCCCGGTCGCATATCAAATAGTGCACAAGGTTATATTAAACATCGCATTCGGATAGTCATATTGCGCACATGGTTATATTAAACATCCCGGTCGCATATCAAATAGCGCACAAGGTTATATTAAACATCGCAGTCGCATAGTCATATTGCGCACACGGTTAAATTAAACATTCCGGTCGCATATCAAATAGCGCACAAGGTTATATTAAACATCGCAGTCGCATAGTCATATTGCGCACACGGTTATATTAAACATCCCGGTCACATATCAAATAGCGCACAAGGTTATATTAAACATCGCAGTCGCATAGTCATATTGCGCACATGGTTATATTAAACATCCCGGTCGCATATCATATAGCGCACAAGCTTATATTAAACATTGCAGTCACATACTCATGTTGCAGACACGGTTATATTAAACATCCCGGTCGCATATCAAATAGCGCACAAGGTTATACTAAACATCGCTGTCGCATAGTCATATTGCGCACATTGTTATATTAAACATCCCAGTCGCATATCAAATAGCGCACAAGGTTATATTAAACATCGCAGTTGCATAATCATATTGCGCACATGGTTATATTAAACATTCCGGTCGCATATCAAATGGCGCACAAGGTTATATTAAACATCGCAGTCGCATAATCATATTGCGCACATGGTTATATTAAACATCCCGGTCGCATATCAAATAGCGCACAAGGTTATGTTAAACATCGCAGTCGCATAGTCATATTGCGCACAAGGTTATATTAAACATCGCAGTCGCATAGTCATATTGCGCACATCTTTTTATGTGTTACTCATGCAACACAATTGTATGTCTTCAACGGCTTTATTATGAAAACATACACTAGATCTCATTAACAAATACAGATAGTCACTACTATTGACCTGAAATTATTTTTAATTTATTTTAGAAGACTAGAAAAGAAAGATCTTGAATATGAAAGTTTTACGTGTGCATATTGCGCACACGTACTACAGGTACAAATATTTCATTCTCTGTGCAATGTGACTACGCCCTTTTGATGAGAAATATTTCGTGTGTGCGCAATGTAACTATGGCCTTTTGAAGACAAATATTTGAAAGCATATTTAGCCATGACATATAAATGAATATTAATAATTCATTATTGCCCAATTCATTCATAGAATGATTGCAACTGATTGCTTTGGCATAAAAAGGAAGAAAATGTATTTTAGCAAGAAATGCCAAGTAACGTTATCATCAATAAACATTACATTTGGTATAATTCTAATTGTTCAGACATGTTATAGCTCAAAGATGTTATTGTATATGTCACTTACATAATTGTAATTAAACACATACTAAGCACAAATGCAACCATAAGAATTTCTGAAAAGAAGAAATTTGTAATAAATATGGAGTTATATTGAACGGCTAAGAAACGTATATGGTAGTTTTGCGGGATTTAAATCTGCGGCACCGAAATTATACAAATTGTAAATTAAATAATATAAAGAATACTTTTATACCAAGGCCTAATTATTCCAGAATTATAAAATATTTTATATCTATACACTTGAAAAGATTTATAATATGCCATGCATTTAATTTATATTAAAGTAGCATCCAAGAATTTGTTACTGTTGTAACGATGGGAAAGTGCAATAGAACTAAACATCGATGCTCATCTTTGGGAGATGTGACAACTTCCGCAGGCTCAGAGCAGATAAATAGTAAGTTTAATTGTATCAAGGAATCCCTCAATCAGGAGCACAAAAACAGTACCAATGTGCTATATCATTAGGATATTTGAATAATCCAAAGTGTTACAAGTGTTACAAGAAAACATTAGTGTCAACAAGAGGCATGCTAAATACAAAAATCTGATGTGTTCCATTCACATGGCTTTCTCTACAACTCTGCAACAAATTATTGTCAAAATCTTATGCTTCTATTTGCTTCATGCTAATGGAGAAAAAATTAGCAGAAATAGTCTTATTACTTGCTTTCTTTAAGTAGAAGCGAAATAAGGAAGTACCATAGGTTAAAGTGATAGTCAAAAGCTGGTTGCTATGTGACTGAAGTTCCTTTGTTTGTATGGACAGGAGTTCACAAAGTCCTGTGTGAAAAAAAGTATAAGTTTTTTAAAGCTGAAACCAAAAAACAAGGAATATCTAAAAAATGATCAACCCACAAAAAATGCATATAACATAAATTGTAAATTTTAAAAGTGCTCTACATACTTTCTTAGGTAAGGTTTTTTGCATCTCATACGGTTTAGCAGTCATGTAAAGTTCATCCAGAATAAAGTAGTTTTCAGAATATACATTTTATTTGTCAGGTAGGTATGTTTAATATATGATATTTTAATCAAAATCGTTAGAGCCATTTTTCAGAAAATCAATATTTTCGAAAATTTTTCCATGTAAAGGGTGGTTTAAATACCAAGTATGGTATTTTACCGACTTTTCGTTTTTGAGTTATCGTGTTCACAGACATACTGACACACGGACGCACGGGCACACACACACACACACCCGCACACACACCCGCACACACACACACACCCGCACACTCACACACATACATATACAAACACACGCGCGGACCTTTTTGTGAAAATGCTTTTTTTGGACACAGGTAACCATAAAACATATATTTCCAGTGAAATCTCGGTATCGAATTTTTTGTTGGAGTGCAATACCTTCTCTACACTATGTACTTAGTACGTATAGGGAAAGTAAAAATCAAACAGCTCACGGTTCTTAAATGAATTACCATTTCACCAAGATGCATATTTTCATGCAAGGGGATACGAACACGCGTACTCACCCGGCAACAGTTAGTTGCACTATTCTGTGTTCATCAGAATATAAATAAAATGAAGTTGTCTGAGCAATTCGCAACGGTCATCTTACGTTCATCAGCAACGCGAATTAAAAACCAGGTGTATCAACAGAACTATCGCGCAGGGCGGATATTTGTATTAAGCTAACTTGATGCAGTCAAGCACTGCTACCAACCCACCACTACAACTTCCATCATCTTCTGCCACCTCCTCAGCAGCATCCAGTCATTTAAAATGTGTTACACATTTCATGTGTGCGCTATGTGACTATGTCATTTGGCTACCCATAGTTTTATCTTAACCGTAGTTAGAATATGGACTTTTCCAAAGGAATAACTATTAAAAAGGAAAGGATAAACCAGTTGCAACATTAGCCGGCATTCTAGAGGAAGGGGAGAAGAATTACTTGTATGTGTCATTAAGTTAACAACAGCTATGACGTGTAGACGAGGTTTAATGGGAATGACTAAACCGATAGTATTATCGGGTACTAAAGTTCTGTCTGGCAGAAAGCGGAGCTATAGTTACCGCTGTCTAAACAGCGATGCTGCATCACATTTTGTGTAAGCGAATATACTTGAGAACTTAACGATGAACAAAACCCGGGATGATAAAACTAGATTTTGCCGCATACACCTTCATCATTGAGTTGACCAGCGATTCCTTGTTACTTATTCTTTCAACTCTTACTTTAGATAAGTATGGTGCATTGGTCATCAATTGATTAAAAGCCCAATTTTAACAATACTTTACCAACATTGAATTTGAATTGGTCTTTGATTTACTTAACAAATTTCAAGTGGCATTTTTGGAAGATACTGAAATTATACACTAAGTTATACAGGTTGTTAGGAATACAGTGCAAATATTTGTATTATCAATTAAGAACAGTCAAATGCACAACACTCTATCAATATTTCCTTCATTTGCGGACCTATAATTTTTCTTATAGAAAGCACAAAGTAATACATATAATTTCAGATGCAATTAGCTGTGCCACATACAAGATATACGCGTTTATTTTCCCTGAGACCGCACGTCGGAAGGCGTAATCTTGAATGGGCGGACCTCGTTATAGCGAATGTTGTTTCGAAACTGAGTTTGAATGCTTTCTGCAATGCCAATGATCACACTAACTAGTCCAGCAGTTCACGTATTGAGATGCGAAAGCGGAAAAGTAAAACGGTTCGCTTATATTAATAGGAGTTGCTCATGTCTCAGCGCAATTAAGACCATACCAAATTCAGTAACTGATAAATTATGTGATTGATATGTGTGATAGCAGAAGCAGAGAAAAATCAGATAATACACCGAAGTAAATGCATGTTCAGGATTCAGTTATCAAAATATCTGAGTCTATACTCCCAAAACATCCTGTATAAATGTTCCTGTAATTTCTGTATTGGAAGATTGGGAATTATACCCGAACACTTTTGATACGGCGCAATTGAACGTTCTTCTTACGAACGGAAAGAACTAGAAAGCATAATTAATTTTAAAAATGATAATGCTATAAAAGTACGGATAAACATGTACTGGAAAATTCAGAAGGTTCACTAAGCAAATGCCTAGTTGTAACGTATTATTTTAAGTAATACTACATTAGTATGTAGTGGATGTACCATTTACTACTGCTTTTGTTGATCATTATTGTTTTACTCAACAGCTAACTGCACGTTTTTACTTGGTTAAAGGACTTTCGTGAATAAAGTGTTTCATTATTTTATCAATCAAAAAAATTGCCCCATTAATACTAAGTTCCTACATATTAATCAATAATTATTTCATTCAAATTATAATTATTCTCTGCATTTATTGCAGCCATTGGAAGATTCAACCAAATCTCTATCCGTAAAATGTTATCTTTCTCATCAATTAATCATATCTACCATTTCATATTAGGTAGAGTATGTATCGTATTCCACCCTAAACGATATTTCACAAGCACGTTTGAGAGCCAATGGCTCTAAAGCTGTATTTTAGGTATGTGTGTATTCGTATGCCTGTGAGCAAAATAGATCAATTAAACACCAAACTTCTATTTAGTTCAACAATTTAAATATGGCATTTTTAAAAAAAATGTTGTACTCCTCAAAAATGACTAACAATTTTGATTAGAATATCATATTATAAAGATATTTTCATCTCAAATAATATGTACTTTTTTGTTATCCAGGAATAGCTTCTGAATCCATTCTGGCTGACTTTTGCATATTAAAATATAAGTGATAGCTTATCACAAAAAATTCCGAGTTCCTTAATTCACAGCTTATATAAAAATATAATTGTTTGTGGTATTAAATATTTCTAAGATATTTCTTACTCTGGATTTCAATTTTGCATCACATTTTTTTTCAGATGGAAAGACGTTATTCTATTTTCTTTCTCCTTGTCAAGCAAAGAGAAGGCATTTCAGAATTATCACATAGCAGCCAGCTCTCTAAAGATGGTATATTGCATAATTCTAATGTAAGTATTTCCCTCTTACATTTAACTGCAAAGGGATGTGCCAATGTTTATCCACATTGAGGTGAAGTAGTCGCAAGAATAAGCCTTTTAACAGTAAGCTATTGGAGAATGGAGAGAGGGAGTTTTGTGAAGGTAACATTTCTAATGTACTTATATGTGGGCACTGTAATGTAAATGTTTCCATTAAACCCTCCTTATATAGAAGTGCAGCTTCATAAAGCCCTCCTGATATTCGCAATAAAGCGGCAAAGAAGAGTAACTTCACAGAAGTGGGGTAGGCCGTTGATTTCCTTAAACTAACTGAAAATATTCTTGAGTGTAGAAATATTCGAATATAATATAATCATATAGTTTTCTCTCCCTCTTCTGAAACAAACTATCTTTACAAAAAGCTTATTTTATACTCTCTATGGCAATCGAGATAAACAACAGAAGAAGAGCATTTCTTACACATTTTGAATTGATATAAACAGATGTACCAGGCTAGATCGATAATCACACCGTTTAAAAACGGGTCTCTATGTGATGATATTGAAATTCCGTTCTGTTTGCATGACCAGGATGAAAAACCTGAATAACTACTTTAAGTTCCAGAATGAGTGTAGGAAATGGAAAATTTAAACCATTAATTAGTAATATCTTTGAAATATTTAGCCACACAAAAATGTATTTGACATAAGCTGCTTGCTTTAATGAGGTCTACAGTTTTGGTATCCCTTACGCTTTACCAGTTATGTAAAAGTAATCCAGAATGAAGATATTATTCCCGGAAAACTGAAGAGATACATTTCATTTAACAAGAGAATATCTTAAACGTTTGATGTTTTTGTCAAAAAGAACCATATGTTGAAACAATTTGCAAGCATTTTGCATATTAACAAGAATTTGGGATTTTTTTTATCTTCGTGTCGCATTCTTCGAAAATTCAGTTTGGTATTTAGCTGATTTTTCATTTTAGAGTTGATATTCACAAAGACACACGCAAAATCAGAAGGCATCGAAGTAAATATTTGCAGTAAAATCTTGACCAAGAATTTTTGGACGGAATGCAACATTTCTCGCACTTGTAGTAGGGAAGGTAAAAATCGTGGATATGTGTTAAATTAAGCTGACATTCTCTACTATCTATGTTTTAATAGCGGAGAAGGTCTCATTAGAGGTACAGTCTGGGCTAAAATCGGAGTCAGGTATGGAGCAATACATTAAAACAGGTACCACACTAATTAGAAAGGGGCTAGCGTGGATTAGATAGGAGTATGGTGGACAACAAAAATTGGTGACGAGAATGGTACGAGAATCTGCCCCATTTGCGAGGAGGGAGAGTCGTGGACCCACATCTTGGCAAGATGTATGGGTACGGAGGTATGACGGAAAAAGTATTTACCGCGTTTCTTTACCTCCGCGAATGTGGAGCTAGAAGCATGTTGGACGCTACTGGCAGGCATGGCGGACGGGCTAGGTAAATTTATACTTAAAGCAAGACAGCTGTGTGCACCATGAACATCACCTCGCAGCGCGAAAGAATCCCCACGCCAGTACCGGGAATCGAAAGCTGGTCTGCCACTCTGGTAAGCAACCATGGTGTCACCGCACTGACACGACCCTAAAATCTACAGCACTTTAAAATAAACCCAAGGTATAGGACGAATACCTCGGAAACAGTTTATGGCACAAGAGAAGCTACTTTTGAATAAAGTTCTGTATTCAAGAAACCTACATATTGTGCAGTGCTTTCTCGTTAACAGTTTTCAACATTATATTACATTCCTTCTGAGTGATAAAACTTCATGAGCTATTTCTAGAAAATTCAAGTACTGAATTATATTTACCATAAAAATATTTCAACTTGTGGTTTTTCAAAACTATTGGTTTTCTTGAGAAAATGTAAAATGTTTATATCTCCTCTTTGTGAAGGGTATTTACGGGTAGTGTCGCACCTTTAGCAAATACTAAACTTAAATACAAAGTTTTATACTTAACAGTTATTTCATTCTCGAGTTGTGCCGTTCAGACACACACGCACACACGCACACACGCACACACACACACACACACACCTTTTTGCTAAAACGTAGTTTTATTTCAGGGACCTCAAAACAGAATATCCGGTGAAATGTTGCCTTTATTTCCTTAAATTTGAATTCATAAAGTTAACAGTAAACCTAACTTTAGAATTTTTATATTTCAATCAGATTACTGATGATATTTCAATTGCAATACACAATAGGTAACTTACTGCAAATCATTGTTGAAGAGATTCGATATAATACAGCTTTGATTTTACAATTTTGTTAAGCTTTAGCACATGTTTTTTATTTTCCAAGACGAAGCTTTCATTTCTAGGTGAAAAATACAGCTCTGCTAGAATTCATAAAAGTTAATGAAGTGATAGTGGTATTATCTGCACGTAAGTGTCAACGAATTGGAATTCCAGCTGCAGAGATAGCGCTGACTTGAGGGGATCTCATCTCCTTTTTAATTTAAGCCTTGCCTGACCTAAATAATTCAAGTTCTTTCCATTTTGTAACGAAGCCAGGATAATATGGAACAGGCTGCTTCTTATTTTCATATACCTGTAATGCAAAGAAGCTGATAGCTCACTTTAGGGCTTTTCGTATATAACTTCACAAAATAACCTTGCAATTCGATTAGACAGAGGTCGTTTATTAGACTCTAGGCATGCTCTTGAGTCGTCTACAGGTATTGCAGTAGGGTTTAATGTGAAATCTATACAATTTTAATGCAAAAACAGTTTAATTAATGTGAGATTTGTGGTGGACAAAGCGGCGCTGGGGCGGGTTTTCTCCGGGTACTCCGGTTTCCCCCGCCATCGCATTCCACCGATGCTCCATCATCATTCATGTATCATCAGTGCCACCGCCTGCGGTGCCATTAGTAGTTAAAGCGGGCGTTAAACACTAGCAAAAAAAAAAAAAAGTTTAATTAATAGTAGTTAGGCCAGTTTTGATAAATACATTTTTAAATGTTGAAAAATTTGAAAAAGGTTGGAGGGTAAAATCGAAACCAATTATTTGTCTACACTAATTAGGGCTAATATAAAAATATATGGCAGACCTTTTATACTCATTTACTGTAAAACATGAATATTTTGTGAATATTTAGAGACATGCATCACGTGACTCACCAAATTATCAATTTACGCACATATGTGAAAATGTTAAAAATTTCAGGAGAAGTTTCTGACCATATATTTTAGGAAAATGCAGAACTAATAAACAAGAAAAAAGTTGAAATTCAGGGAATTTAACATCCTGCTAAAATTTTCCCCTTCAACTTCAGCTTTCTAAAAATTGATGAGAAGGCAGGCATTCGTCTCTAGACGTCAGTGGCCGTCAGGTTGGAGATTGTGTTTGCTTTAAACCTCTTTTGCCAGCTGTGCGTTCCGATTCATAAAACTCCACCCACGACCATCCAGCCATCATGGTATTCTGTTGAACAAATACTTTTTAATTGAATATCCAGTTTCAATTAATTCATAACAGCCAATTTGGCTATTTCCATGCTTCAGTCGACAGGCACGCGATGAATGAAGAGCCCACTAAAGCAATATTTAAATATTGCTACTTTAGGTACAGCAAACAGAATCCCGTCATGATCTGTGCTAGCTAAATATACGCAATGAGAAAATTGTGATATTAAGGTTACAAATCTGATGAGTTACATTCACATGAATTTCTCTACTTCTGTGCAACAAATCATTGTTAAACAGCTTATGTTTCTAGTTACTTCATGATAATCGAGAAAAACAATAGTATAAATAGTCTTATTACTTGCTTCCTTATAAGTAAAAGAGAAATAAGGGAGTACCATAGGTTAAAGTGATAGTCTAAAGCTGGTTACTTTGTGACCGAAGTTTCTTTATTTGTATGGACAGGAGTTGACAAATTCCTGTATGAGAAAATTTAAGTTTTTCAAACCAGAAATCAAAAACAAGGAATATCTCAAAAGCGATCAACTTCACAAAAAAAAATGTATACAACATAAATTGTGTGATTTAATGTGCACCAAACTCTTTTGTGTAGTAAGTTTTTGTCCATTTCTTACGGTTTAGCAGTTGTGCAAAATTCCGTAAAATTCACTCGGAATAATGTAGTCTATAGAGGTTATTCCCAGAAAATTCAAAATATACATTTTATTTGTCAGGCAAATATCTTTAATGTACGATATTTTAACCAAAATCGCTAGAGCCATTTTCTAGAAAATCAAAATTTTCGAAAAAAGTTCCATTGTAAGGGTAGTTTTGGGTGGGGTTATTTTTCTCAAAATCTTCGTGTTGCATCCCTGGAAGATACTACAGTTAATTACCAAATTTGGTATTTTACCGACCTTTCGTTTTTGAGTTATCGTGTTCACACACACACACATACACACGGACCTTTTTCTGAAAGGTCCTCTGAGTCCTAAAAACATTTTTACAAAAAGGTCCGTGTGCGTCTCTCTTTGAGTGTGTCTATGGACAGCAAAGCTTAAAAAAAAAGTCGGTTTAAATACCAAACTTGGTTCAGTATCTTCCAAGGAACACGAGGTATTTAAGTTCAGTATCTTCCAAGGAACACGAGGTATTTAAGTTCAGTATCTTTCAAGGAACACGAGGTATTTAAGTTCAGTATCTTCCAAGGAACACGAGGTATTTAAGTTCAGTATCTTCCAAGGAACACGAGGTATTTAAGTTCAGTATCTTCCAAGGAACACGAGGTATTTAAGTTCAGTATCTTCCAAGGAACACGAGGTATTTAAGTTCAGTATCTTCCAAGGAACACGAGGTATTTAAGTTCAGTATCTTCCAAGGAACACGAGGTGTTTTGCATAGCAGTTAGACCAAAGGAAAAAGCTTGCTACACAAAAATGTGGTTGACGTTAGAACACATAATCTCATCATATACCTTTTTCTTGTAGAGTTGACCATTTTCGAGATAACCATTCCTTGTTATTGGTTTCACTTTTAAAATAATTAACTTTTCTCAAACGGGACCATGTAAAATGAACCGAACGTCAATTAGCTTTTAAAAGATTTTACTATCCCTTTAGCTCAATGTATTCCCTTCTACTTGAAGCAAGGAAGCAATTCTGCTCATATTTAACAGATTAGCATGACGTAAATAATCTTTTGAAAAAAAAATGTGTAGAGAAAGTTATGTGAATGGAACTCATCAGATATTTTAGGATGGAATGTAATAATTTCAAAACTGGTTTGAATGTAGAGAGAGAGTAATAAAATGTTATGCTTATGAAATATATATTACTATCTAAAATATAGCTTTTTTCTTCTAAGCGTATACATTTATTAATAATTATTAAGATTAAAATTTAATGTTCTAACTTTATTATTATTGTATAGAATACAATTATAGTTGTATTATTTATAATTCAAGACATACTAAAAATAAATCTTAATAAAGATATAAATATTAATAGATAAACCTAATAAAACATAAGGATAAACATATTCTTTCTAAACAGCTACAACTGAACATAAAACACCAATTCTTATAAAATCCTGATCTATGTGTCACAACTCTCACCAGTGACCCCGAAAACTCTATTTTCTTACATTTTAAAACACTGAGAGAAGAATAATTTGCAACAAGTATTGTCTAGCAAATTCACAAATCTATTTGCTAACGTGGCAATGCGGTATCATGGTCAGCAACTAATGATCAGAATTTTCTATATTTAAAAAATAAATTCGATCCTACACGACTCTGCTACGATGCACATAAAATGATCTCCAGTTTTCCTTCAGACAAAGCTTTTCTTTTATTTTCCTACCGTTTCATTAACCTACACAATATTCTGATATGTCTTTCCTTTTTTTCACTCATTTCAGTTCCAATATTGCTGTTTTCAAAACTGTACTCTTTCTTTCTTTTGTTACCCTGAGCAACCTCATTTCTGCGCCCTTCAATTCTTTTCTTTATTCTGTTGCTCAGATTGCAACTTTCCAAACAGAGGGGATTAGTGAAAATCCATTCAGAAACCAGTAGACGATGGCAGCAAACATTCAGTTTCTGAGAACTTTATTTGAGTGCATAAACCCATGCACTGCAACGGATGTTTAGATCTCTTTTCTGAAGACCGGCAGCTGTTAAGTTTAGAAATGATGACGGAATGATTGGATTAGTTTAACAGTTTTTTCTTTAGTGAGAACAGTTTTAAAACATATAAAACAGGGATAATCATTTTTAGAAGCATTTACTCACACTGCTGCAAGTACTACGCTATTTTCTTTCTCGGATAGTTTCTTCAAAAGTAGATATCTAATTTCAGCGTCCCTTCTTCCTTACTTCCTTCCTTACTTACTTCCTTACTTACTTCCTTCCTTACTTACTTCCTTACTTACTTCCTTACTTACTTCCTTACTTACTTCCTTACTTCCTTCCTTACTTACTTCCTTTCTTACTTCCTTACTTCCTTCCTTACTTACTTCCTTTCTTCCTTCCTTACTTATTTCCTTAGTTCCTTCCTTACTTACTTCCTTACTTCCTTCCTTACTTATTTCCTTACTTACTTCCTTACTTACTTCCTTACTTACTTCCTTACTTCCTTCTTTACTTACTTCCTACCTTACTTCCTTCCTTACTTACTTCTTTACCTACTTCCTTCCTTGCTTCCTTCATTACTTCCTTACTTCCTTCCTTACTTTCTTACTTTCTTTCTTTATTTCCACATTATCTTAAGGAAGGTAGAAATGCTGTTTTCTAACTGCCCAACTTGTCTTGAGTGTAAACAAGTAGACCAGGTACGGGTACATACTATGGAGAGACCTCCAAATTCGGGGCAGAGACCCGTAGGTAAGGCATTTTGCGAATCGTAGGAAAGCGAGAAACACGAAGTGTGACAGATCGGGAGACGAGGACAAGCGTGCAAGTGGTCCCTATCGCTTCAGATTAAACACACCCGCCGCCACTGAAAACACGGAGTGTGACAGATCGGGAGACGAGGACAAGCGTGCAAGTGGTCCCTATCGCTTCAGATTAAACACACCCGCCGCCACTGAAAACACGGAGTGTGACATCGGGAGACGAGGACAAGCGTGCAAGTGGTCCCTATCGCTTCAGATTAAACACACCCGCCGCCACTGAAAACACGGAGTGTGACATCGGGAGACGAGGACAAGCGTGCAAGTGGTCCCTATCGCTTCAGATTAAACACACCCGCCGCCACTGAAAACACGGAGTGTGACAGATCGGGAGACGAGGACAAGCGTGCAAGTGGTCCCTATCGCTTCAGATTAAACACACCCGCCGCCACTGAAAACACGGAGTGTGACAGATCGGGAGACGAGGACAAGCGTGCAAGTGGTCCCTATCGCTTCAGATTAAACACACCCGCCGCCACTGAAAACACGGAGTGTGACATCGGGAGACGAGGACAAGCGTGCAAGTGGTCCCTATCGCTTCAGATTAAACGCACCCGCCGCCACTGAAAACACGAAGTGTGACATCGGGAGACGAGGACAAGCGTGCAAGTGGTCCCTATCGCTTCAGATTAAACGCACCCGCCGCCACTGAAAACACGGAGTTTGACAGATCGGGAGACGAGGACAAGCGTGCAAGTGGTCCCTATCGCTTCAGATTAAACGCACCCGCCGCCACTGAAAACACGGAGTTTGACAGATCGGGAGACGAGGACAAGCGTGCAAGTGGTCCCTATCGCTTCAGATTAAACGCACCCGCCACCACTGAAAACACGAAGTGTGACATCGGGAGACGAGGACATGCTGCAAGTGGTCCCTATCGCTTCAGATTAAACGCACCCGCCGCCACTGAAAACACGGAGTATGACATCGGGAGACGAGGACAAGCGTGCAAGTGGTCCCTATCGCTTCAGATTAAACGCACCCGCCGCCACTGAAAACACGAAGTGTGACATCGGGAGACGAGGACAAGTGTGCAAGTGGTCCCTATCGCTTCAGATTAAACGCACCCGCCGCCACTGAAAACACGGAGTTTGACAGATCGGGAGACGAGGACAAGCGTGCAAGTGGTCCCTATCGCTTCAGATTAAACGCACCCGCCGCCACTGAAAACACGGAGTGTGACATCGGGAGACGAGTACAAGCGTGCAAGTGGTCCCTATCGCTTCAGATTAAACGCACCCGCCGCCACTGAAAACACGAAGTGTGACATCGGGAGACGAGGACAAGCGTGCAAGTGGTCCCTATCGCTTCAGATTAAACGCACCCGCCGCCACTGAAAACACGGAGTTTGACAGATCGGGAGACGAGGACAAGTGTGCAAGTGGTCCCTATCGCTTCAGATTAAACGCACCCGCCGCCACTGAAAACACGAAGTGTGACATCGGGAGACGAGGACAAGTGTGCAAGTGGTCCCTATCGCTTCAGATTAAACGCACCCGCCGCCACTGAAAACACGGAGTATGACATCGGGAGACGAGGACAAGCGTGCAAGTGGTCCCTATCGCTTCAGATTAAACGCACCCGCCGCCACTGAAAACACGAAGTGTGACATCGGGAGACGAGGACAAGCGTGCAAGTGGTCCCTATCGCTTCAGATTAAACGCACCCGCCGCCACTGAAAACACGAAGTGTGACATCGGGAGACGAGGACATGCTGCAAGTGGTCCCTATCGCTTCAGATTAAACGCACCCGCCGCCACTGAAAACTAACCACTAAGTCCTGTGAAGGAGATGCAGCTCCGGAGATGGGTCCGTTGGCAGTTTGGCCTACCATAAAGACGGTTTAAAGAGGACTATGAACAAAACGATTAAGCTTCAGATTCTCCTTTGCTAGCACATGATAGTAAGTGGATTTCAATACAAGGTTTATGAAATTTTAATTTTGAAACTATTTTCAATTTGATGATTATTTCCAATATCTGCTTATGTTTTCAGAAGAGTAATTTGGCTATTTCAATCGCGATAAATGCCATCAACTCGAGGAAGCTCTCATTTTTTGCCATAAAACAAATTATGTATCTTAATAATTAATTGCACATTTTATGGAAAATTCCAATGTGCTGTGGCGGATTTAAATGAAAATATAATAAAGAGAATTGAAGTGCAACTGTAAAGAAATGTAAAAGGCAAATGTTATCCTTTTTATTTTCAGTGAGCTAAAAATCAGCATATCCTAGTGTTCTCAAGGCTATTTTTTATGTTGAACATAGTCTTTAGTCCTCTCCTTCGCCCAAGACGTTCTTATAACTATCATACAAACATGTAGGTATACATTAAAATAACGTGTTGCAATTCATCTGCTTTACGCTTACTAAACTCTGTGAATGTCAATCACAACGTCTCTGTAGTTTTCAGACTGAAGTAAACCGCGGATTCCGGCAACAGCCAAAATCGGGAGACGGACATACAAGGTGGTTCACCTGTCCCTTATGCAAGCCGCAGATTACAGTATAATCTGAAAACATCGTTCCCGAGACCCATACCAACATTATAGAATTTGAAGCTGCAAGTTATAGCTAAACAGTAGCGTATTTGATTAACACGCGGTGTTAGCTTGAGATCCAAGATGCTCGATTCAGGTTCGAATCTCACCGAAACATTGACAACCCCCCCCCTCCCGCTTTCATTCTTCTTGATTTGGCATAAAGCTAGATGGGATATCGGAACATTTTTTAATTTGCTCGTTTGTTTCTTTTATTGTTGTTCTCTTAATTTATGTTTATTCTAACTGTATCAGTGTATTAAAGTTATTTAAAGTGTTAGTGAAGCTTCGTTTTCAAAACAATCAGAAAGAAAATCAAGGATCGAAAACTGAAGAACACAAAAATGAATTGCCGTTACTTGTTAACTCGTATACCTTTTGGTTTACACTTAAAAGTATTAGTGCGACAAACACTGAATTAACTTTGCGCCTTGATGGGTAACATCCAAACTGTGGGACTTAAGCCGCTGACACGCTGAGGTGATGAGGGAACATCCAGTCGAGCTACAATCATTGCGCACACATGTCTCCCTCGCGGCTTCTCACCACTTTAGACGCATTTTTGTAGCTTAAGCCCTTCGTTTAACCTCCAATATATGATAGCGATCCTATTGTTATTACATGTACTGTTACAGAGTTATAAAACGCACGTTTTTGGAGTGGACGTAGCTATTGCTGCTAAGCCCTATTTTCCGATGAAGAACAGGCTAGATTTGTGTGGATTCCAAATTGTTGAAAAGCACGGTACTTTTGACCTTATCGCCTTCAGAGTATGAAGTGTTGCCTATCTGCAAAAATAATAAGGGACAGATGAACCACCTAGTATAAACTAAGAGCATCCATTTTCCCTACCACACCGCTACGAGCTCATCGTCGAGACTTCCAACCCTGAAAGAAGTCAACAGGATGAACGATGAACGAAATGACAATGTAAATAACGTGGAGGGGCAGGGAATTTTGCCTGTCTACCCGGAGAAACCCCAGCCACGAACCCAAAACCTTCCACAGACGAAACCCTCTGAGCCTTCCGCTCGGTAATTGATCCAGAGAATCATAATATTGAATACAGAAGTAAAATAGGAGTTTCTAATGTGGAGCGGTTTTGGTTTCATCTCAAGTAGTTTTGTATTTGTTTAAATTTGGCACTAATTTAGAATTCAGTAAATGCTAAAGGGGAGCCCTGAAAACCTAAAATAAAACTGAACTTTAATCACTTTTACCTCTAATAGTTTTGAAATTGCGGTAAGTCGATATGCTGTGGGTCATAACGAGAACTACTAATAAGTTACTTGAGATTCTTATCGTTCAGAAAAAAGGTTATTTTCATGCATATGTTTAAACCCTAGCAAACGTTTTAGATAACATTAATATGTAACTTCAATTGATTTAATAAGTATAAATAAAAGCTTCCGGAATTTCGACTCAGATTTAATGGGCCTGGAGCGGTTTCTTTAAAGCTTGTGTACTGAGCACTCTAACCTTCCCTTGTGCTCATGCAACATTCTCGAGCTTCTAGTAAAGTATAAACTCTCCCCTACTTCTGGGTGTAGCTTCAAATTGCAAATTTGTTTTATGTACCAAAAAATTTGTGCACTGAGGACATAGTTGGGAAGACTTTTTGCCTTTACATAACATACCCTTTCTTAATTATCCGCTACTATCTCATAACTAATTGCAGCAGGTTCAGAACTGAAAAATATTTGAAAACTGTATCCAACTTTGTTGTTAATTTCCATTTTATGATTTTATTTTATAAATTAAAATTCTTTTGTTTGAATATTTATATTGCGATGCTAACGCACAGACAGACATACACAAGTGTCTGTACATTTTATCAATTTTAAGATACAAATCATGTTATTTTAGCTGGGATTTTGAATGCAGTTCTTGAATATTTATATTGCGATGCTAACGCACAGACAGACATACACAAGTGTCTATACATTTTATAAATTTTAAGATACAAATCATGTTATTTTAGCTGGGATTTTGAATGCAGTTCTTGAGTAGTTATAACCAGTGTTTCTATCGCAAGTATATTCTGTAAATGTTCTATTTGGCTTTATTATTATTATTATTATTATTATTATTATTATTATTATTATTATTATTATTATTATTATTATTATTATTATTTTTGACATTTGCAAGTCTAAATACTAAAGAATGTATGAAGAGTGACCAAACGCCTAAATTAGAACCACACAGCTAATTTTCTACTATAAATATACCGCCCCAGCTTATTTGTGGCTTGATTTGTCAAAATTAACGCAATACCCTATTAGAGAGACAGATGATTTTAGATTTAGTGTGTTCTTCAACAACTGCAATGTGCAGTGTGTACATTATGAGATGTGGATCGTGTCCCTCAGCTGTTTAAGACTTAGTTTTGTGTTGCAGAAGATGAGAGTCGGTAGCTGACGTCATGGGTAGAAGAAAGGGATGGAGTGTTGACTTACTTCCGCTGTTGATTAAGACAACTAGGTGTTCAGTTTTATCATGTCACTATTCTGATGTGCGTTCACTCCTCTGAGACTGTAAACGTTGAATAGTTTTGTGTCGAAGAAGTTGCCTGGTTCCCAAGGCGTAGCAAGTTTTTTTTTTATTTTTATACAGTTCCGGAGGCTTGTCAAGACTCTAGCACTGTATTCCTTTTTCCTCTCTTTTCCCGTTTTCCTATATTTCTTTAGTTGATCTATTAATTTAAAGTTTTCTTTTTACAAACACATACACAGACATATACACATTTACAAACACATAAACGACCACGCCCAAGCCGGGGCTCGAACCCATGATCCCCTGCGCCACGAAGCACGAGACCATTGTGCCATTTCTACCTATGGCACTGAGACAGTGAAAGCCGAATAGCCGGTCCCCATGGCCACGCTCGCTAAAGCGTCTCGCTTTGGTGCTTCGTGAGCAGGGGATCGTGGGTTCGAGTCCCGCCTTGGGCATGGATGTTATATGTTTGTGCAATGTGTATATGTTTGTAAAAGAAACAGTAAAACCATTAAACCAGTAATCAGTAAAACGGGGAGAAAAATAGGGATAGGGATACAGTACCGGAGTCCTGATCAGACTCCGTTACTGTTTAAAAAAAAAAACAAAGAAAAAAAAAATAGGTTTGTGTCGAAGACACTGGGTTCCAAGGCGTATCAACACTCATACCTATGGCGGTCTTTGTAGACGAAACAACCGAGTTCAACCCCACGGAGTCATTAGGTATTTGAGCTGTATCGTAACAAACATTTTTTGTGTTTTATCAACATCAATGATTTAAAATATATAAGAATTTGAGGCTATTGTGCATCTTTGTTAGAAAATAATTTATTTGCTTCTGTAAATATATAAACATTTATTTTACTATATTCCTTTTCTATCCCTCTACAATTAAAGAAAACCAATGCTTAAAAAAACCCAAAATACTACATAAGGTACTCTATCATTTCGAACTCTCTCCTTTCTCTTCCGCTATATAATGTATTGGTGCAGCGGTTTCTGCCATTTGGAATAAGAATACATTATCAAAATGACTAGCCTATATCTACTGAAAATAGAATTCAAGTGTTTATGCTGTTTGTTTCTGCAAGGTCCACTTTGCCATTTACATTATTTCTAGAAACTCCAGTGCCCAAAGAAAAGACTGTCATAAACGTATATATTTCTCACAGCGCCAAGATTTTACTTTAACATCAGTTGAACGGATAGATTCAAACAGATAAGGAATTTTTACTTGTGCATGCTTTGTGTTTCAAAACTGATGAAAGAGAATCATTTTGCACTGTTTAAAAAGGAGACACATATAATCAAACAGGTTTCTATTGTTACATGAGCACGCAGAACTTCAAAAGTAATTTAACTGCACGAAGTATGAGATATTCATAGCACACGGCATATAAAACCACATTTAAATAATTAAAATAAACTACTGTGAATTTCTTTTAGGAACACATGAAATACGATAGAAAAAGAGCTACACAAATGGTGTAGTTTATCTTCGAAAAAGTTACATGCATAAAAACTTATAAAAGTTGTAAAAAAATTAATTCTTATAGATAAATAACTTTACTCAGGTTCTATTCCTTTATTTATTTTTGCATTTAACCCTTCGCCAAGCTATTGTATACTGCATTTCTCCAGACATTTTTTTTTTTTATTTTTGACGTTCCTCTTTAAAACCGGCAATATATATAGTCTTTTAAGAGGAACATTAGAACATATTTATATAACGTTTTCCTTTATTGCAACATCTGAGTTAGGAAAACAAGAAACTTAAAATGTTTATTCAATAGACTAAAGTTGCAATGGACGGTTTAAGGTAGGAAAGGAAGATGATATAATTAAAACTTATGTCCATAGTACGAGAGTCCATAACGGACCATGTCCTACCGCCCGACCGCTCATCCCCCATCTCGGCCCGAAGTCGTCATGAACGGGGTGCAGTGCTGGAGGGTGAAATGTGATCAATGCCTCGAGACTATTCCAGCTGGTTGATGCGGTCTTCTCGATATGGAGCAGCTAGTTCTCAATAAAATAGCTCCTGAATTTACCCCCTAGGGACCTCACGAAAAGGGGGGGCTAACGATTCACCATTTATGTCCAAGAATTTTTATCAGGCGGAAAGTTGCACCGTGTGGTTAGGGGATGCTGCCCTCAAATCTTTAAACATTTAACTTTTAAATTTACTCAATTCCGAATGCAATATCAAAAAGGATAAAAATAAATAAATTACTTATCTGGTATTAATAATATTTAGGTTAAGCCGCAAAATCAAAAGTGTCATGTTAAAAAAAATATAGCTGTAAAATAGTTATGAATTAAAGAATATACAAGGAAAAGTTTTATCACTTTAACTTGCATTTAAAAAACATACACAACTTTAGACACATTGTAGCGATTGATAAAATACAATAATTTCTACAGACATTTTAACGTATGTGATAAAGTCCATTTTTTATGTGTTACCCACTAACTACTTAGGACGACGAAGATGGCAAGTCCTACAATAAGTATTTTTAATGTCTTTGACTGTACAATCATCGTGCTTATCCATTTGAACGCGTCGTGCAATTTGGAAATGTTGACACCAGATAATGATAATGTCCTAATCTTATATAAGAATTGGATGACATTTCATGTTATATATTATTCTAATGCTGCTAGACATACTCACAAGTTTCGGAAGTTTTAAAAGTAATATTTACAAGACCAATGTTCCATTTTTAAAACTTTAAAGTAAATAACATTTTAAGATTTGTGCATGTAACTAACGAATATAGAAGCCCTGGTTAATTCTTAGCATTATACCTATGACAGCTATGCTTTTCTAAGTCTTCGCTTTTAGATCGGTCTTCTCTTGCACAGCCTTTAAGACATACAATAATAAGTAGATTTCGGGCCTTTAGGTCGCGGTGGAATCGATGCGGTCCCATCTGACGTTTCGCCCATATCTACATTGGGCATCTTCTGAGAATATGACTCCTAGCTGGTTATAACTACAGTGGTGCAGCAACGTCACGAGCAGCCAGATAGTGAGTAAACGAGTTCCTATTTTTTAAGAAAAAATTAACCTCGTTCTGACGGGAATAAGGGGTTTACAGGTTGGCAGGTGAGAATGAGGTTCGGTAGTGAGAGGAGGAGAAAACGCTTGCCAATCATGGTGCAACGGCCCTTGTGCACCGCTGGTGTAATGCTTTTGCAAAAACTATTAATTTTGGGGTTGTAAATTTTGATGTCCAAGCAACTCTTGAAGGATTGTAAGGAACTTAGCCGTAGCAGCTGTTGGAGGTGGACCTTCGTTACCGGGGATGCCCGCAAGCCATGTGGGGAAGGCGGTAACGCCTGAAGCGGCGGTTTCTGGGATTGTAGTGCCTAAGAGACCTAATGAGAGCGCTCCGATGGAATGGTAACCCTTCGTTGAATTTTGTTGCCCGACTCCTAATCTCGTCCTCCAAGTATGGCAGACCAGAGGCTTCATGCAGAGTCTTGTAGAAAATCCGAGAGGCACAGAATAGATGGCCCGAAGCAACTACCCGTTGAAGCAACAGCCGACTGGAGTCTGCCACCATGCCCCAGATCTCGCAGGCGTAGATTAACTTGGGGACTATGAAAGCCCTCAAAAGGCGTAACTTAAGGGGAACCGTCATCGTGGACTTCAGCATCGGCTACAAGGAGGTCGCAGCCCCATTGATGTGCTCCCCAAAACTGACATCCTTGACAAGCTTCACCCCCAAGTAGGTAATGGTGTTCGTCCATTGTATCCTTCGTATGAGGTACGTGAAGCGTAGAGAGAAGCGCTCGGCTATATATGGCCGGGAGCGATCCTATTGGTCAAAGGTTGGCCAATCCTTGTGTGGCATGGGCTCCTGCCTGCTGGGTTTTTGTTTACTTTCGTGTAGTAATGGCATCCAGGTTTTATGTATGCGGCTATTTCCTCTTTTTTGTTGAAATTGAGCATACAGAAAAATCAGTCGTTGCTAATGGACTATGACATTAAGTTGGAAGAGACTGGAATCCTAGCCAGCTCAGCATTTTATCACGCACTGTTGTATCGCAAGGCATTTCAAATTTACATGCATAAAAACCTTTTATTAGATTAACCCGGCCGTGAAACCTAATTTAAGACATGTTTTTTGTTTTAGATTTGTTACTTATTTGTTTATATATGCTACATATAAGGTAATAAAAGGAATGTGATGACAAATTTTAAAATTATGGTACCTCAAGCTGTTACTTTCTCATATTTGAGGTATCCTTGGTTCGAATGACGCCATTCTGGTTCTGGATCATTTTTGTTGCGGGACCTTACTATTACGAGTAGTTTAATGGCTCAACATACCAATTGAAGTGTGCCAGCGAGATATGTTCTCTTTAAGGCCAGCTTATCTTAACACTATGACCATTTTAAAGCTGCTGACGAACAATCTTGCATGACCCCTCATATTTCACAAGCTGTTCCTTAATTTCCGTTTACTCTGGATGGAGAGTGACTCAGATTCTCTCTCGCTCTCTCTCTCTCTCTCTCTCTCTCTCTCTCTCTTTTCACCTTCCTTTATTACTTGGGTGTATATAATTGCTATTGGCTTGAAACCTTTTACTCTGCTTTATCTTTGGAATTTCCGATATTTTATTGTTACACAATTGTGAAAGGAATGTTGGCAAAACAATTTCATAAGGATAGGTTCAATGTGTTGTTGGTTTAGTGAGTATTTTGTGCCTGAATGTTATATTGGTATTCAAATTTAATTGGATTATTTTTAATGTAAGATTCTGAGGGAGAATACGTTCCTAATTGTCAAAACGTTTGTCATCTATGATAACACATTGAACGTATTTTTGTAATGGGTGTTGAACCAAAATAAAACTCCGAAGATTCATATTATATATTAATTAAATGTTTAATATTGCATAAAAGTATATTTTAAATGCTCACATTCAATGTAATAGGCTACCTTTAAGGACTTCTGAAAAGCATTACCACGACCATTATTATATATCATATATACAAAATGCATACGATAGTAAAATTAGCCCTGGGATGCCCTTCAAGTTCCACTCTTTGCATGACCATGAGAGATAGAGAGAAATAGATAAATGTTAACTCTCAGATTAACCATTATAAAACTTAAAGCAGTAAAAAAAATCTTGGAAATGGTAAATTCTATAAGTTTATTTGATAACTTAGTTTTGACAGTTTTAGACCAGTAAGATCCAAACAAATTGAAGAGGCCTATGAGGGATATTTATGTAAAGCATAGTTTGGACCATTATATTGAAAATTCTAATGTCACGTGTTTTGAAGATCTTAAACTTAAATATCAAGTTGATACATATCCTATTTGGGTGTTTGCACACAAATCATGAAGACATACACACACAGCGCGCGGATACTTTTTAAATATATATTTATTTTTAGGTCAGAGAAGCTCAAACAATTTATTTCCACTGAAATTCTAATATCGACTTTTAGGGAATATTATATTCACCTCTCCTACTATAAAGGGTAATGAGTAAAAATTATAAGCTGATTCATTGTAATACAGATTTCATACGTATCTAATAGACTTTATTTTTACAAGACAAACAGAAATAAATATGGTTTAATGGTCTACTAAACTACAAACTAAAATTGAAATTATTAGAAGCTTTTTTAGCTGTGCATGAGAAAGCAAATCAATAAGAATATCTACAAACTAGAATATCTACAAACTAGAATATCTACAAACTAGAATATCTACAAACTAGAACAGGATCACGCACCTAAATAATTTATGTGTTAAACTCTCATAGCTTTTCCTATCTACCAGCGATTTATATATTACACGAGCACTACAGATTTGCCATAAAGAATGTGCTTTTCTATTCTACTGGGATATTATTGGTTTCTAAGTAATTATCATTTATAATATGCAATATAGGAATTAGGATACCTTAATGTGAAATACCTATAATATCTTGATGTATATATATAAAATGGTGTGATTATTCTGAAATTAAAACATAAATGCATGCTGTTTGTCAGCCTAAGAAATCTTTCTAACTTAAGAAATAATAACTTATTTCAGATGTTAGGATGTCATTATTACATTAGCCCTTTGATAGAAAGGAAGGCTTTGAGGTTTTAAGCATATCCACTAGATGACGTACTTGCGCTTGGAAATTATGAGAAAACAACATGAAATAGTTAGACAATGCCTATATCATTAAAAGAAATAAATAATTAAAAATAAAATTAATATATTCATATATATGTATGACAAAAACTGTAAGATTTAATGATTTCTATCCTTCTTCTATTGTTAGTGCAAATGTATGTTTCACATATGTTTGTTGGTTACATAAGTGTATACAAAATTCTATCAGAAAAGAGGAATTCACTGGCTATTCTTGGAAAATCAATATTTGAATATATTTTAACTAAAGTATTTGTTGTAGGTGTTTGTGTAACTCAGTGTTTACTTTTTGTACATAGTGCATGGTACGTGGGTGGAGAAGGCATTGCACTTGACGCAAAAATTCAATACCAATAATTCACCTGAAATATTGCTGTTTTAGAGTGTCTTGTATCCATAAAAACCCACATTTTTTAGAAAAATCTCATGTGATTTGAATTTGATTGTGTGTGGTTGTGAGCACGACAACTCAAAACAGAAAAGTTGTTAAAGTTCCAAACTTGTATTTAGGTTTAGTATGTTTAAGAAAGTGATACGAAGATTTTGAGAAAAAAATCCTACCTCCCTAAACTACCTTTTACACGGAAAAAATTCGAAAATTTTGATTTTAGTAAAAACGGCTCTAATTGTTTCTATTAAAATACCGTATATTAGAGATATTGGCACAGAAAATAGAATATATATTTTGAATTTTCTGGAAATATTCCCTGAAGAGGTCTTCATTCTGAATAAACTTTGCTGCATTTTGCATAAGTAGTAAACCGTAAAACATAGATAAAAACTTACCACACACAAAATGTAGATGGAGTTAAAATACACAGAGCATGTCATATACATAAACCATTGGGATGGGATACAGTTGGAGGGCTGGGCAGGCAAACAGGCGAAGTATTTCGATAACAATTAAGAACCGCCTCTGTGATATTGACAGACAGCAAATAATTGCGCAATGCACGGGAAGGTTTCATTAGAAGTATAGTCTGGGCTAAAAATCTGAGTGTAGTATGAAGCAATACATCAAAACAGGTACCAAACTCCTTAGAGAGGGGCTCGCGTGGATTAGACTAGGAGCACAAAAATTGTTGACGAGAATCTGGGAGGAAGAGTCGTGGACCCACATCTTGGCAAGATGTAAGGGTACGGAGGAATGACGGGAAAATATTTACCGTGGTTCTTTACCACCGCGAATGCAGAGCTAGAAGCATGTCGGACGCTACTGGTAGGCGCGGAAGACGTGGACGGTAAATTTATACTTATAGGCGAGACAGCTGTGAAGGCTGCCAAGAAGAGGGGAGGGGGGATAAGAACAAAAGTGACCACAATGTTTTACATACATATATTTAATGTCATGCTGTGTTATAGTTTTATATATTGTGAGTATACATTTCTTTTAGGTGTATCTATCTCTATTATTAGAGGGTGCATTTATGCTTCTGAATACGGTGTACTCTGTGCTGTAGATTTAAATTGCTGCATTTGAATATCTTTATTTTCGTGTTTACTCTTTTAATTCTTTGTTGTTGTTGTTGTTGTTGTTTCAATATTGCTTTTTATCGTGTATTCCCTTTGTTTTTTATTTTCGTGTTTACTCTTTTAATTCTTTGTTGTTGTTTTAATATTGCTTTTTAGTGTGTATTAGAAAAGGATCTGTGGATCCATGCGATTGTTGAAGTTCATGTGTGATATTGTTATGTCAATAAATGTACTTATTCATTCATTCATACTTTCGTTGAGCTGACCATTTTTAGATATTCCTTTTTAAAATACTTGAAACTTTTCACACAGGCGGATTTGTCAACTTCTGGCAATGCAAAGAAACGGATTTTAACTACATGGCAACCATTTTTAATCTATCAATTAGCCTAGTGTATTTCCTTCTTTGCCCTTCTACTTACAAGAAAGAAAGTAATAAGACCAGTTCTGTTAATTTTTGTCTGGATTAGCATGAAGTAGAAGGAGGGATAAGCTTTCTAATAAAAACTTATTACCGAGGTTAGAGAAAGTCATGTGAATGGAACACATCATACTTTTTTTTACAAAGATCTTAAACAGATTATGAAAAACCGACATATAATATAACTTATTTTTTCATTCCATCTTCATTCCATCTAAAAACTGAAGGAAACTGATTCTAATGTGAAATGTATAAAAGCTATTAAAAATCATTAACCACTAATGGAGAAAGCAGAGAAATTTCCACCTGACCATAAAAAAAAAAGTGTTCAACTCAATCGAGCACCCAAACAAAAACAGGCACAGGGTATGGTTACGAAGTATACGTATGACAAAATCTTTGCAGCTAATGCCAGTCTGGGTGTGGTGGTAGCGTGTCTACCTCACATTCACCAGGTCACGAGTTCGAATCTCACTTAGAATGAGACAGGGGTTTTTTTCTTATCCTGAGAAGAAAAATGTTGAGTAACTTTAAGCTCCATGGACCCTGAGAGTATTGTAGCATCAACAAAAGATACTCAACTATTAACCAAAACATAGAGAGAACTGCAAACAATGCTAGATCAGCTGTATAAACATAGTATAACTGCAGGACTCTCAAACAAACTGTAAACCAACGTATTTAATGGAATAACCACTACCTATATAAATAGGAGGAATATACATTATTTGCGTATACAATAACACATGCCTTAGAAAGCAAATTCGCTTTCAAGATAAAATGAAGAAGGAAATCTAAAGAATAAACTCTTTGGCATGGAAACCTTTTGGGGCCTTAAGCTAAAATACTGTTAGTCAAACACTACCTAGAAGCGCTGGAAACCTTTGTCTGTCGTTGTACTACTCTATGGATGTCAGGCATGGTAAACTAACAAAGGGACATGATACAAATGTTAATGGAAGATGCAACAGAAAACCCTGAAATACAGAATTTCTACTGCAATTAACTAGCTATCATAAACAAGCACAACTGACCGTAAGGAGTAGCGGATATTGGGAGGTCGTGTTGCGAGTCTACGCCGCAACAGACACAAGGCTACCCACATGTGTGAACGCCGATTAGGCAAGCGACTATAAGGCAGACATATTCAGATGTTTCATTTTTCATTTCACTTCATTGCTCCGTAGCTAAGTTCATACTAGGGTCGGTTGATAAGCTCCGGTCCTCTCAATGAAAGCCGCATTTAATTGTTTTGTTGTTGCTTCTTTTCTCAACATCATCTCCAGAAAGGCTAATACATTTGTCATATCGGTATTCTAATTTAATTTAGCCACCTCTGTAGTGCGATTTATCAAGGTCCTCACATAAGCTATTTACCGCACCAATGACCTCCTCGTTGCTGTGGAATTTTGTCTTTCAAGAACTTTTTTGTGGTTTGGGAAAAGGTGGTAGTCACTGGGTGCTAGATCTGCCGAATAGGGTGGATGTTCAAGCAATTGGAACTTTGATTCGCGCATCAATCGCAAAGAATTTTTTTTTTGTTGCCAAAAGAGGTCTTTTTCTTTTCATTTCATCACTCAAACGTTGCAGTAAGCTTGCTTAGTAGTCACCAGTGATACTTTTACCCTTTTTGAAGAAATCAACAAAAATAATTTCCTCTGCATCCCATCTGATAACCTTGCTAGCTGACAAAATTGACTTTGCCTTTTTTGGAGTTGGTCCACCTGGCGCAACCCACTGTTTTGACTGTGATTTACTTTCTGGAGTGTAGTGATGTATCCAGGTTTCATCCATGGTAATAAGCCGTCTCAAAAATCATTGGGATTTTTACGATAAAGCTTAACAGAAACAGTTTTTCTTTGCAACTTTTGTTCAAGTGTCAACAAACACGGCACCCATCTTCCACAGCCTTGAGAAAGCCCAAACTATTACTTAAAATATTACCTGCACGTACTTTTGATATGTTTACAGCCTCTGCTATCTCAAACAACTTTAATCTGCCGTCTTCCAGTACTAAAGTACTACAGTTTAAAATCCTGTCATTCGAAAACTAAACAAGCTATTGACCTGCACCTATGCATACAAGCTAGTCTAGAGTCAAATGTTATTATACGATGCTATCGTCTACTGGCCTAGTGACGCCATACCTGTGTAAGGCTCGAGACTTATCAGCCGATCACCTACCTGTGTTGGTGATGTAACAACTAAAACATTACCATGTGTCCGCGATATGTATGTAGTTAGGGGTTTTAGACAATATCCAGTTAACTATTTCAATGCAGCAAACAATAGTCAAGATGTATCTATATACAACAACCGGGGGAAAATTATCCAGCAGCCACAAATTTTAACTCATCATTTGTGCAACAAAACTGTTGATGGTCTTAAGGGACTTCTATTGCAAACAATAATGCACTGTTTTCATAACAAATAACGCTCCCTGAAGAAATACCTCTACCCTCTTATTGTGTAACACTTTAACCACCGACCAATGATTCACCATGTCAAAATACTGTATGAACATTTTCTAATATTAAAAATCTTATGCGTTCCATTCACATGACTTTCTCTTCATATAATGCAAAAAAATTATTCCTACAATTTGTTCTTTTATCTACCTCGTTTTAATCAGGATAAGCATTATCAGAAGTGGTCTCATTACTTGGTTCTTTATATTTCATTTCAATTCCTTCTCATTCTTTTGTATGTGTTATTTTCTCCCTTCATATTATTATTTTGCAATAACTAAATGTATATATTGAATGCTCTACAAAAGCATACTGTAAATAACTAAGCTAGGAAAAGCATATACAATTATGAATCCCACGATTGTTGTATATTTTTAAGGATACGCTGAAAATGTTTGGTAATAAAATTCGTTGTACTACTCCTCTACACTTAGTATGCACATAGTAGTACAGAACGTATTATATTCCACCCTGCTACTTTCTAGTGACTTATAAGTAGAAGATAAATAATGGCATATATTAGGCTAAAGCTATAGACAAATCGTTTAAAAGTTGTCACTAAGCGATGACTTTGAAATTCGGATCTCTTTGCATGGTCAGAAGTAAAACAAAGGAAAAGTATCGTGAGCAAAGTATAAGCATTTTAGAATTAAAACAAATAAAAAGGAATATATTGGAAGTCGTTAACGCCAAAAGAAATTATCTGACATAAATGGCGTGTTATAACAAGAGCTTAATTTTTGTGGAGTAAGATTTTGTCCTTATCTTACATTTTACCGATAATGAAAAAGCTATCAACAATAAAGAGGGGTTCAAAGACTATTCCCAGATTATAAGAAATATACGTTTTATTTGCTATGTAAATGTGTTATATTTCAAAATAACGCATTAGAGACATTTTTGAGAAATCGAACACTCTAAAGAATGTTTTATGAAAAAGGTAGCGTAGGGTGAGGAGATTCTGCTGAGAATCTTAGTGCTGCATCCTGACTTTTCATTTTTGAGTTTTCTTAACACACACACACGGATATTTTTGTAAAAATACTATTTCGGTTGAGGTCCTCAAAACATATATTTTCGGTGAAATCCTGGTATCTAGTATTTGGGTGATTACAAGCTGATACTTTAATAACTGCATATATTTTCTCTTCATAGCCATTTTAACCGATTAAGAGTTTTATCTTATCTATGCAAGCCTAAAACACAATAATAATTATACGTAAGGGTGATACATGTAAAGTGTAAGATTGAAACCTCGTTCCATTGCTGGCTGCACACCCAAATATACATTCCTACATTCCATATATTCAACATATTCTTATATTTCTATAACTGATATTGCAGGACATGTACAGCGAAAGTCATTCTCGCCAAGTACGCTCTGATGAATTTGAAGTAGCTCCGTTGAGTTTTGCAATCCTTTTATTACACCAAGGGACATCTGCACACAGGGGCAGTTCTGTCACCTCGTATAAATTTTGATACATAACTTTAAATAAAATAAATGGTTACATGGAGCATTAACAGTATAGATGTGCTGAAATTGTAACCCGGATTCTTTACTTCCTGGCAGACCCTTTTTAGGAGGTATACATGCATCGTCATTAAAATACTCTCTGAATTTGCTACCTTTATGTTCCAAGTCTCCATGCAGTCTTAATTGGAATGCAGCAAAGTGACGCAAAGAACTGGGTTCATTCGCAATAAATCATCCATATGCAATTACCTTCTAATTAGAGCTTTATGGATTGCGTGGCAAGCGGTAATTGTACTAATGGTATCTTTTGAGAAGACGAATGTAAAGGAATTACTTTTAAGAGCGCGGACGGGGAAGAAGGGGAAGAAAAAGTCAGAATATCTCTTTTTCCTTTTTAGTTCTTCACTTTCAGGACTCTTAACTACCTTCCAGCACTTGAACTTTGCCCACTCCCCAACTCCCTCTTTTACTATTCCATTGCTTCTTTGACGTTGTTCGTTTCGTTTTGCAGCCGGGCAGCAAACACGAAGGAAGCAGGCAGAGATGGTTGCGTTTTGTTTACATCTCCGTAACGTCTACCCATAACTCTTGCCTCTCATAGCTGATGGAGCATCTGCTTTAGTGTACATAGGATGTGTGCCTCTTGAGAAGGTCTTACAGATTTTAAATGTTCGGAAAAAAGCTTAGTTTTAAGGAAAGTGGTTCTTCAGTTTGTTCAGAAAAACTTCAGCGCTTAGCGGTACACTTTTGGAGTTGTGGTACATGCATGCGCGCGCATGTGTGTGTGTGTGTGTGTGTCCTCAAGAATATTTGAAGGTTATGAAGGTATATTATATCTCTTGGAGCAACGTTTAGTTCTGCAAGAATCAATTACGCGTTGCCAAAGGTGAGATATCAAATCCAATTAAGGTAAAACAGGCATTAAGCCCGCCTGGGTAGTTCGGTGGTAGCGTGTCTGCCTCACATTCAAAAGGTCGTGAGTTCAAATCTCGCTTAGGATGAGTTACCCGTATAAGGTTTTTTTCGGGGTTTTCCCTTATCCTGAGAAGACGAATGTCGAGTAACTTTAAGCTCCATGGACCCCGAGATCATTTGAGCATCATTTCACCAATTTCATTCATCGTCCGATATGACCAAACCAGGTTAAAGGACGTTAAACTACAAAAAAAAAAAAAAAAAAAAAAAAAAAAAAAAAAACAGGCATTACATTTTGAAATACAACGTTTTAAAGAACACGATGCTGCGAAAAACCCTACCAGTTGTTTATACATTTTCTTAAGGGGGAGCGTAGTTGAAAATACGTGGTAACAAAGAATTAGCAATAAGTCCTGAGGTTTTTCAGATAATGTAATGAAACTTAGCATCATCATTTAAAACGCAATTGTTCAGCAATTTTGCAAATTTGAAGTGATTTTCTGAGATATTGACACCACCATTGCAAAAACAAGGGACGTTAATTTAAAAACCGTTTCCTGTACCTTTTCTAAAAATATAACAAACAAGTGCAATAAGCCTCTGTAAGATGCGTTATCTGCTGATGATAAATCCTATGCAACAACATTTTGACTAAGGCATTAGTTTTTTTAATAAACATTTTTCAGTTTTGCTTTCAAAAACTCCTTAATTTTACTGGTATATATAATCATAATTTCTATATATTTTCAAAATAGGAAAAGCCTGCTGCACAGAATTGTTCACTGTACACTTTTAGAAGATATTACTAAGTTTCACAGCTCCGAGATAACTGCTTTCAGATGAAAGGTACACTGTTTATGGAAAAATGTAATTTTATAGAAAACAATGCAGAAGTCTTACTTTATTTTAAAGTTTAATATTGCTTTACCTCCACTACTATGGTAACGTGAAAGGTGAGAAGCAGAACTCAAAACACCATCTAAAGCTTAGTTTGCACAACAAAGTGTCACTTTACGCTTGTTGTGATATTCAAGTTGACAGATTTAAACATTTTCTATATTTTGTTCTTGGATATTTTTTTAAGAAAAATATGGCAGATATTTGCTAATTTTGAAACATATTACGTATTATAGCATTTTTTAAGTAATATTGTATTCTGAAGAGTGATTTTGGCATTATTTAAAAGAAATTGCTATTTTTGCAGAATAAATAACAATATTAACACAAACAAATAACGCTGTAGTCGTTAGCTGCTTGAATATGACGTATTTGCACTGCTCTCTCATAAGTAAAGTCGCTTTTTAAGAAAAACAATTATTTGAAATGTGTTCTGACAAACAATCAACTAATCTTCATTACATCCTATGGTCTTGAGTCATCTTTGAGCGAGGTTTATTGATGCCAGTCCCTGGTTTTTGATGCGAAGAAGTTTGATTTCTCTCAATTCCTGAATGATTTCCATGGCTCTTCATGCAGTGTGGGGTGTTGCATTGTCCTGTTGCAATAGTTCTCTACTTCGGTTAACTAATGCTGGGCATCTCCGTCTCTAAATGTCATGAACTCGTCCCAGTTGTTGAGAATAAAGATCCGCATCAATCGCCCGCCCGTTTGGAACAAACTCCCAGTGAATCACACCTCCACAGACTCACAGCATTACTTTGAGACCGAACCGACTTTTTTTTAACGATAACTTTGGTAGGTGGGCAGGGAATAAGCCACTGTTTCCAGGCATCATAGTTTCGGTAATATACCCATTTTTCATCACAAGTGACAATTCTCCTGACAAATCTATCATCTATGGGATTACAGATAAGCTGACGACAGATATCCATCCACTCCACGTTGAGCCTGTTGAGGTGTCAGTTCATGAGCTACACATCTACAGCTTCTGTATGATTTTCCAAAAGTCTTAATGTGGCGATGTATGGTATATTTTGATGCACCAGGGTCTTCTAAAAGCCTAGGGTACTTTTTTGCGGATTTTCTCTTAAAACTTGGCGTGCATTCTCAATATTCCATACCTTAGGTCTTCCAGAACGTGGTAAATCTTCAGTGTTTTGTCTCCTTGTTGAAACGTTGGAACCATCGTTGTGCCACACGCTCATTAACAACACCTTCTCCTTCCACTTCACATACTCTTCGAGCTGCAGCAGCGGCTTTATAATCTTGTTTCCAGTAGTGCTCTAGAAGGACTCACATTTACAATGAACGGAAAATGGACAAAACACATTGACATTACGAAACACAAGGCAAGGGTGAAAGCGGCGGAAGCTCTCCGGATACGCTGCAGAATTCCGAATATCTCCATAACCTTAATGGAAACTGTATACGGAGCGACAGTCAGATCCACGATGACATACGGAGGAGAAATATGGGGGTGGGAACAAACAGGGAATCTGGATCAAGTGAGGACCCAATTTTTGAAAGGAATTCTGGGTGTAGGGAGGGGTACGGCAAACTGCGGAATAATGAGGAAATTCGGGGTACATAGTGAAACGATAAAGTGCAAAATCAGAGCAGTTAAATATTGGATGAGAATCGTTCACGGAAACCAATCTCTAATTAGGGCAGTCTGCTACCGTGAACAGTTGCGAATGGAAGGTAATTTGACGTGGGCATCAAAATTAAAGAAAGGGTTGGAAACCATTGGGATGGGAGACATTTGGATGGCGGGACAGGAAAACAGGCGAAGTATTTGGAGAAAAATTAAGAAACGTCTCTGTGATATTGACAGACAGCAAATAATTGCGCAATGCACAGAGAAGGTGTCATTAGAAGTACAGTCTGGGCTGAAATCGGAGTGGGGTATGGAGCAATACATCAAAACAGGTACCAAACTCATTAGAGAGGGGCTCGCGTGGATTAGACTAGGAGCATGGAGGAGCACGAAAATTTCTGACGTGAATGGTATAAGAATCTGTCCCATTTGCGAGGAGGAAGAGTCGTGGACTCACATCTTGGCAAGATGTAGGGGTACGGAGGAATGGCGGGAAAAATATTTGCCGCGATTTTTTACCACTGCGAATGTAGGGATAGAAGCATGTTGGACGCTACTGGCAGGCACGGAAAACATGGACGGGCTAGGTAAATTTATACTTAAGGCAAGACAGCTGAGATCTGAGGAGGCTGCCAATAGAGAAGGGGGGGGGGATAAGATCAACTAAACAAAAGTGACTACAATGTTCTACATACATGTATATTATATCAGACTTAGGTCACTGTTGTGCTAGGGTTGTATATATTATGTGTATATATGTCTTTTAAGTGTAATTATCTATGATAAGAGGGTGCATTTATGGAGGTGTACTCTGTGCTGTAAATTTAAATTGGTATATTTGAATATCTTTGTATCTTTATTTTCGGATTCACTCTTAATTTTTATTGTTGTTTAATTTTGCTTTTGACTGTGTATTTCCTTTGTCTTTTTATTTTCGTGTTTACTCTTTTAATTCTTTGTTGTGGTTGTTGTTTTAATATTGCTTGTAATGTGTATTACAAAAGCACGTACGGTCTGTGGACCCGTGCGACTGTTGAAATTCTATGTATGATGTTGCTATATATTAATAAATACACTTATTCATTCATTCATTCATTCATTCAGAAGGACTCTCAGTTCAAACTTTGTTATCTCCATTTTGTGATTGCTTTTTTAATAACTGAACACTGATACATACTCGCAATGTACGCAACACTAGCCATGGCATCCTGTAAAAAGCATTGCCAAACCAAAGAAATCCAATAAATTTTCAAAACACCAAAATCAAAAAACGGATATTACTTGATGAGACAACCTAATATATAATGATTTAAATTAACTTAAAGGTGGGCAAACAAGCACAATATCCTTGTAACATTGAGCAAATGTCTAATCTCTAAATAAAAATATTAGAAAAAATCTGTTTTTTTAAAAAGTTACCTAATTCCCTCTTTAAAGTAATACAATTTAAAATTACGTTAAAAATAGGTTTTTAATTCTTCTCTCACTCCAAATGTTAAAACATGGATTATGAAATATGAAATTAATATTAGTGGAGAATTTTTTGATTGATAACATAATGAAGCAATGAAATATTTCCAATAAAATTAATTATTTGTTTATTAGTATCCAGATATCAAATTTCTTTAAAAATAAAGTTTAAAACAAATTATCTGTATTCTTTATTTAGTCAGCTTATCCACACCGTATGAAGAATTTGTACCACATACGCTTACAAGTGGGTGCCTAGGGTCAGAAACCTGTCGAGGAGCCAAAGACATTTAAGAGATCGGCCTGACATGATATTGAAGAAGCAGATGATATGAAATTAAAGCCATAGGGAAAGTGATGATGGAGCAATTGTTGGACTGAATGGCGGGTGAAAACGGAGAGGACGGAGAAAACTCACCTTAAGAGTCGTTTTGTCCACCACAAGTCCCACATAAAATTGAATCAGACCACCTAGATGGGAAAACGTTTCCAGGTGATAACTATTTATTATCAAAATGTTAAGTTTTAAAATGCTGGAATATTAACTGCTTTAACTGGGTCGCAGAGGTCTGAGGCGACACATAAGCAAAACATGAAGTTGCGCAGTGACAATTCTTTACCTGAAGGGGTGATAGTGGGAGAAGACACACATGACGTTTCTGTCCATGAAGGAGTGAAGTACGCTAGTGCGGTATTCTATGTATATGTAACGTTTTGAGTACAATGAGCGAGATTGAGAAGCTGTAGAAACATGTGGTGAGTACAGTAATATTGGCTATATATAAGTTGCCAACTCAATTTGTGATAAAACATATCGCCATTCCTTCAAGCAAAACACGGTCTACATATTGTCAATGACATGTTGTATATGTATAAACTTAGTTTTATAAGAAACTAAATGATTTCACTAGATCTTCGAATATGTGCCAGCAATTACTTTCATGTGAATTGCAACAATTGTTTAACCTTGCACGCTGTTGTGGTTGTGTTAGTCGCTCCCAGCTGGCGTCTCTCTCAGCTGCTGTCACAGGAGGAAAGTGACTTCACCCACGTGCAAGATTTGTTCATGTCTCGCCACCCGGTCTACACTTAAATGATTTTCAGTCTCTAGGTTTCAGCTATTTAAGACAAGGCGACCATATTTTTTCTATGTTTTCGGGGACAGCGTTTTCTAAAAACGCTGTAGGTTATATCCTTACGGAAAATAATCTTATCTTAAAATAAAATGAAAAAACATCTGATGTGTTCAATTCACATGCCTTTCTCTACATCTCTGCAACAAATTATATTATTAATGAGGTTATGCTTCTATTTACTTTACGCTAATCCAGACAAAATTAGCAGCAGAATTAGTCTTATTGCTTGATTCCTTGTAAGTGGAAGCGAAATAAGGGAGTAGTATAGATTAAAGTGATAGTCAAAAGCTGGTTGCTATGTGACTGAAGTTCTATTGTTTGTATGGACAGGAGTTGACAAATTCCTGTATGAGAAAAGAATAAGTTGAAACCAATAACAAAGAATATCTTAAAAACGATCAACTCCTTGAAAAAAAAAGCATATAACATAAATTGTGTGCTTTAACATGCTCTGCATTTTTTGAGTGATAAGGTTTTGTCCATCCCTTATGGTTTAGCAGTTATACAAAATTCCTTAAAATGCATCCAGAATAAACTAGCCTTCAGAGGTTATTCCCAGAAAATTCAAGATATACATTTTATTTGCCAGGCAAATATTTTTAACATACGATATTTTAATATAAATCGTTAGAGCCATTTTTAGAAAATAAAAATGTTTGAACAAAGTTCTCTGGGGAGATTTTCTTGAAAATATTCGTGACACATCCTTGGAAGATACCAAACATAAATACCAAGTTTTGTTTCTAACGGACTTTTCGTTTTTGAGCTCTGCTGCCCACAGACACACACACATACACACAGACAGACACACACACGGGCATCTTTCTAAAAAAGTTATTTTGTATTCAGCGGCTCTCAAAACATGTATTTCCGGCGAAAACTCGGTATAGACTTTTGGTGCATTAGAATACCTTCTCTATATAATATGTACATAGTACGTGTAGAGAAAGTAAAAAAAGAATAATGAGATAACAATACTTCATTGAAGTCTGATCCTCTTAAGGCCCTAACCTCCAAGTGACAGTCTTGTCATATTTATGATAATGAGCATTAAAGAAAATGCCCTTTGTATGTTATGCACAGTGTACTATAATTTGGAGAACAATATAAAATCAAATTGGAATAATATAATATTTTACTGTACCTTAGTTACACTGAAGAGCTTGTCGCAGTGGCGTGAAGAGTTGTTTTCTTCAGGATTCCAGGGTTTGAAGCCATTTTTTAAATAGCTTGCACTGTGCTCACGTTAAACTGAGATTTCTCTTCTGACCAGACGTAATTCAGATTTGAAAATACCTTTTCTGCGGATGCATTCTGCAGGTAAATATATAAAAAGTTCAATAATCGTCGTCACATTGTCATGGAGTACATTATCTTCTTTCAACTGCATGATCACTTCGCACCATTTGAACCATTCACATTCTTTTTTCGATAAATAACACCGCAAATAACTAAACACATCAAATGGTTTATCACGATAATTTCTCGAATCGTCAATAATCACTGTTCAACAGCATTATCAAAAAATCCCCTTAAGGGCACATTATCCAACAGAAGGCAGCGTAACTGTGACATTGTGTTTATTCCAGGAGTGCAAGTAAGGGCACATTATCCAACAGAAGGCAGCGTAACTGTGACATTGTGTTTATTCCAGGAGTGCAAGTAAGGGCACATTATCCAACAGAAGGCAGACATTGTGTTTGTTCCAGGAGTGCAAGTAAGGGCACATTATCCAACAGAAGGCAGACATTGTGTTTATTCCAGGAGTGCAAGTAAGGGCACATTATCCAACAGAAGGCAGACATTGTGTTTGTTCCAGGAGTGCAAGTAAGGGCACATTATCCAACAGAAGGCAGCGTAACTGTGACATTGTGTTTGTTCCAGGAGTGCAAGTAAGACAAAACAGTGCCACAAAACTCTTGGTATTTTGAAATAACTTTACATTTAACTTTCTACTATATCAGTTTGCAAAGTCTTTCCTATATACGGAATAAACCACTTATCACATTGCGATTGTAATTTTATTGAAAGGTTTTGTGTGAGCCATAGCTCAATCAAACTATTTCAGTGTTTCAAGGCACCGTCATTCTGACATGAAGATGGATACAGTTTCAATATTGTCCAACAAAATCGCAGAAATGTTTCAAACATTCGATATGTACCGTAAAGAATGTGAGAATACCCAAATAGTTTCGTAATAAGCACCTCCATATCTATAGGTATAGAACCAAACGCATTTTTTTTTTTTCGTAATTATGCATGATATGCCATTTTCTATTTTCTATCTAACTTTCTGTGGTTATTAGTTCTCTTTACCCTTTTTCAGCAACCTTCCAAAGCTATAGTTCGTATTGTCTGCTGATAGTCCTATCATATTTTTGTCCAAGTCAAAATTATCAGTTGCTTTCAATACTTTTACGGACATTATATTCGAAGTTTCTTGTAATGTTTCAATGAAAATAATAATTTGATCTTAGTTGTAATAAGCTGATAATAATGCATTAAAATAGGGAGTAGGTTTACAAATTTATGATTAGATGTATCATAAGACACAGTTATGAAGTGGACATATCTCAGAACATTTCACGGAGTAACAACATGGGTAATTGTGGATTCGCACTTTGTTTTATACAGCTAAATTGTTTCGTTGCAAATTTTCCTGCAGCGTTGTCGTACAATCCATACTTCGAAAGCCATGGTTGTGAAATACAGTGTAGGATGCGTACGTTCCTTCGAAAAATCTCAATTATGTTCACTTTTCGACTAAGATTTGAATAGCTTATTAGCCCAGTATTGTGTGAGTTTCTTTATTTAGATGTTTAGTTATTGATGTCCCCCCACCAGTACCTACTGAAAACACAAGCACATTTAGATGTTTAGTTATTGATGTCCCCCCACCAGTACCTACTGAAAACACAAGCACATTTAGATGTTTAGTTATTGATGTCCCCCCACCAGTACCTACTGAAAACACAAGCACATTTAGATGTTTAGCTATTGATGTCCCCCCACCAGTACCTACTGAAAACACAAGCACATTTAGATGTTTAGTTATTTATGTCCCCCCACCAGTACCTACTGAAAACACAAGCACATTTAGATGTTTAGTTATTCAGGTCCCCCACCAGTACCTACTGAAAACACAAGCACATTTAGATGTTTAGTTATTGATGTCCCCCACAAGTACCTACTGAAAACACAAGCACATTTAGATGTTTAGTTATCGATGTCCCCCACCAGTACCTACTGAAAACACAAGTACATTTAGATGTTTAGTTATTGATGTCCCCCACCAGTACCTACTGAAAACACAAGCACATTTAGATGTTTAGTTATTGATGTCCCCCCACCAGTACCTACTGAAAACAAAAGCACATTTAGATGTTTAGTTATTAATGTCCCCCACCAGTACCTACTGAAAACACAAGCACATTTAGATGTTTAGTTATTCATGTCCCCCACCAGTACCTACTGAAACCTTGAACTACACAAGTACATTTAGATGTTTAGTTATTGATGTCCCCCCACCAGTACCTACTGAAAACACAAGCACATTTAGATGTTTAATTATTCATGTCCCCCACCAGTACCCACTGAAAACCTTGAACTACAGAAGCACATTTAGATGTTTAGTTATTGATGTCCCCCCACCAGTACCTACTGAAAACCTTGAACTACACAAGTTCATTTAGATGTTTAGTTGTTGATGTTCCCCCACCAGTACCTACTGAAACCTTGAACTACACAAGTACATATAGATGTTTAGTTATTGATGTCCCCCCACCAGTACCTACTGAAAACACAAGCACATTTAGATGTTTAGTTATTGATGTCCCCCCACCAGTACCTACTGAAAACACAAGCACATTTAGATGTTTAGTTATTGATGTCCCCCCACCAGTACCTACTGAAAACACAAGCACATTTAGATGTTTAGTTATTGATGTCCCCCCCCAGTACCTACTGAAAACACAAATACATTCAGATGTTTAGTTTTTGATGTCCCCCCACCAGTATCTACTGAAAACACAAGCACATTTAGATGTTTAGTTATTGATGTCCCCCCACCAGTACCTACTGAAAACACAAGCACATTTATATGTTTAGTTATTGATGTCCTCCCACCAGTACCTACTGAAAACACAAATACATTCAGATGTTTAGTTTTTGATGTCCCCCCACCAGTATCTACTGAAAACACAAGCACATTTAGATGTTTAGTTATTGATGTCCCCCCACCAGTACCTACTGAAAACACAAGCACATTTAGATGTTTAGTTATTGATGTCCCCCCACCAGTACCTACTGAAAACACAAATACATTCAGATGTTTAGTTTTTGATGTCCCCCCACCAGTATCTACTGAAAACACAAGCACATTTAGATGTTTAGTTATTGATGTCCTCCCAACAGTACCTACTGAAAACACAAGCACATTTAGATGTTTAGTTATTGATGTCCCCCCACCAGTACCTACTGAAACCTTGAACTACACAAGTACATTTAGATGTTTAGTTATTGATGTCCCCCCACCAGTACCTACTGAAAACACAAGCACATTTAGATGTTTAGTTATTGATGTCCCCCACAAGTACTACTGAAAACCTTGAACTACACAAGTACATTTAGATGTTTAGTTATTGATGTCCCCCACCAGTACCGACTGAAAACCTTGAACTACACAAGCACATTTAGATGTTTAGTTATTGATGTCCCCCACCAGTACCTACTGAAAACCTTGAACTACACAAGTACATTTAGATGTTTAGTTATTGATGCCCCCCACCAGTACCTACTGAAAGCACAAGCACATTTAGATTTTTAGTTATTGATATCCCCCCACCAATACCTACTTAAAACACAAGCACATTTAGATGTTTAGTTATTGATGTCCCCCCACCAGTACCTACTGAAAACACAAGCACATTTAGATGTTTAGTTATCGATGTCCCCCACCAGTACCTACTGAAAACACAAGTACATTTAGATGTTTAGTTATTGATGTCCCCCACCAGTACCTACTGAAAACTTTGAACTACACAGGTACATTTAGATGTTTAGTTATTAATGTCCCCCACCAGTACCTACTGAAAACACAAGCACATTTAGATGTTTAGTTAATAATGTCCCCCACCAGTACCTACTGAAAACCTTAAACTACACAAGTACATTTAGATGTTTAGTTATTGATGTCCCCCACCAGTACCTACTGAAAACACAAGCACATTTAGATGTTTAGTTATTGATGTCCCCCACCAGTACCTACTGAAAACACAAGCACATTTAGATGTTTAGTTATTGATGTCCCCCACCAGTACCTACTGAAAACTAGATGTTTAGTTATTGATGTCCCCCCACCAGTACCTACTGAAAACCTTGAACTGCACAAGTACATTTAGATGTTTAGTTATTAATGTCCCCCACCAGTACCTACTGAAAACACAAGCACATTTAGATGTTTAGTTATTGATGTTCCCCACCAGTACCTACTGAAAACCTTGAACTACACAAGTACATTTAGATGTTTAGTTATTGATGTCCCCCACCAGTACCTACTGAAAACCTTGAACTACACAAGTACATTTAGATGTTTAGTTATTGATGTCCCCCACCAGTATCTACTGAAAACCTTGAACTACACAAGTACATTTAGATGTTTATTTATTGATGTCCCCCCACCAGTACCTACTGAAAACCTTGAACTGCACAAGTACATTTAGATGTTTATTTATTAATGTCCCCCACCAGTACCTACTGAAAACACAAACACATTTAGATGTATAGTTATTGATGTCCGCCACCAGTACCTACTGAAAACACAAGCACATTTAGATGTTTAGTTATTGATGTCCCCCACCAGTACCTACTGAAAACACAAGCACATTTAGATGTTTAGTTATTGATGTCCCCCACCAGTACCTACTGAAACCTTGAACTGCACAAGTACATTTAGATGTTTAGTTATTGATGTCCCCCACCAGTACCTACTGAAACCTTGAACTACACAAGTACATTTATATGTTTAGTTATTGATGTCCCCCACCAGTACCTACAGAAAACCTTGAACTACACAAGCACATTCAATAGTATTCCGTTTTCTGAATTAACTTGTGTATGGAACTTCCGCTTTTAACGAATCTTTGAACTGACACGTTTTCTGGAAAACGTTCTGCAACACAAATTTCCCACTCAAACTTCACATATAAACTAAATTGGCACACACCGAGACAGCTGACAATAGTGCTAATCAGTATTTAGAAATAAGTTGTGTTCATTGACAATTTTTGAGGATCGGCTTGGTGATAACTGCTACCGCCGCGGTAGTTAATACTTATGCAGTAATTTATCTCAAACTCAGGAAAATGAATGTTAGGAATATCAGCACGTGTACAAGTTCAATTCATACTATTATTTTAGTATTATATCCAGTATATTAAATTATGTATTACTGAAGCTGGGGACAGACATAGCAAAGAAACAAGCAATTTGGCGAATTAGGGAGTTAATTTTACTCCCATGGATGTTTATTTATATACAACTTGTGTGCAACTCAACAACAAAAATGAGGGAAGAAAGAAGGAAAGGATACCGCAGTTACAATGAAGAATATTTTTGAAGAACCACAAAACACCACATCAAACAATTCAACACCAAAGAAGAAGTCTCAAGAAACAACCTTAATATCTAGACCATCGTCACCAACAGAAATACCACTCACAACGACCACCACACTAGAGGAGAAAAAGAGGAAGGAAAAAGACACACCAGTAACAATATACACATTATTTGATGAATTGACGAACGCCATACCAAATGACACTACATCGCAACAAACAACTTAACACCGACCGCATCAGGAAGCTCCACACCAGGCACAACAAGCAGTAGCAGTGAGTCAGCAACCGCAACGTAACAAACATACTGAACACCAGAGGAGGAAGTCACCGAGCTTTTCGGGCAGTTTAGTGCAGTAGTGACCGGAGTGCGCCCTCAACGGCCAGAACGGTTTACATGGAGCAGGTCCAGGAAATCTGGCCTACCATAGTAAAAGTCACCAGGATGTACAGCTACAGAGGACCAACATCACTAATCCGACTAGTCTTCCAAGATAAACTTCAACATACCGTAGCCCTTCCTTGGAAGGGAAGCACGGATAGAAGACAGCACAACACAACACAAAAACTTGCGCCTCAACTCCACACTATCGCTATTGCCGAGCATCAGACAACACAAGCTTACAAGACACCGCAACATGTAATCACCGAGACTGCTACACCTGCTGCTCGTTCTATCCAAGAAAGAATACACACAACAAGAAAGGACACCAGATAACCTCGAAACGAAAAAAAGGACAAACGTACTTCTAACAACAGCCAATACCTAGGCTCAACACTAGAGAAGACACCACAACTGAGGAACCATTCACCGCCGACTCCGCAGATCTCACAACAAATAAAAGAGAAGAGCAATAAGATTATCCAGAGCGTCCTCCCGGAGCGATGGAAGTAAAACGTACCACAATCGTCACCACACTACGGCAAACATTAACAACACTAGAGAAACACTGACAGAGATGCTCAACGAGTTCAGATCAGTAATTGACAGACTCAACAATCACACAACAAATACCTGAATAGCACCCTGACACGCATAACGGGGAATCTAGGAACTCACTTAAAACCTCAAGAAAACTCGCACAAAAATATTATACATTAAAGAGAAGACCTAGGGCACATAGTCTCAGAAATTCTTTAAATAAAAACATATGTTAAATAATATGCAAATGCTTTTTTAATACAGAAACCCTCCACAAAAAAAGAAAGGAAAAAAAAAAGAGGAAACAACAGATAGGCCCGGGACATTGGTCTTATATCTGGTACCGGACACGAATGGTCACCTTAATCTAAGGAGGCACTTGTTTCAAGTTCTCTGGTAATCATGTGCATTTAATGTTGCAAGGTAGTTTAGTGGTTAGCGCAACTGACCAGAGACCGGAAGGTGCTTCATTCAAATCGCGGCCATGGCATTGAATTTTTCAGTCTGGCTTTATCAATCCAACTTGTGTCCTGTAGATGGCTTGTATAAAAAAACGATTAACATTGACCTAATAGTTGGTTAAATTATGAAGCCCAGGACTAACGACATTGTAAGACGCCTTTGGGGTACCTCATCTCAATATAATTTGAGATTATTTTGTGCTTACCGGGAAACATACAAGTCAACTGGAGAATTTAATGCACTGCCGGTATGTTGTCTTGGTAGATCAGTGCTTATAGCATTCAGCTAGAGAGACGATAAGATCCGTGGTTCAATTTCCGGGTAGGGCATTACATTTTTTTAGTCTGACTCTAGCTATCCAATAAATGTCCTACACACAGCTTGTGTGAAAAAATAATTAATTAACATTAATTGACCTAATAGTTGGTCAAACTATGAAGACCGATACTCAAAATATTTACGACATTGTAAAACGCCCTTGTGTATGTAATATCAAAATAATTTGAGATCATCTTGTGGTTCACCTAGAAACCTGCGAGTCAGTTTAGGGATTTATTGCTGTGCAATCACATACTTTATTAACTGATATGTTTTGCATGGTTTTAACTGCGCTGGAACAACGCGTGGTGGAATCACAGCAAAGATGTTGGAAAAACGCTGCTTATTTTCGTTCGTTGATATTCGTAGTGACGGCAGCTTGACTGCAAGGCGAGGGCTTGAGGATTTATTGCTGATTGTTGCGAGGATAATAATAATAGTATTAATAATAATAATAATAATAATAATAATAATAATAATAATAATAATAACAGCAGCAAAGTGATAAACTGAATGCAGCTAGGATGATGATGATAATAATAATAATAATAATAATAATAATAATAATAATAACAATAATAAAAATAAAAGTAAAGTGATAAACTGAATGCTTCATATATCCAATACAAAAGAACAAATTGAAGCAATGTGAATCAATTCCTTATTCAAATAAATAATGTTCTATTACTAGACTAGACTCTGCTGCTTTAAGATGCTCTTACTTCGAGATGCTCGGGAAATCATTCATTCTTAACACCATTCTTAACAATTATAATAAATAAGAATATTTTGAATTATAATAATAGTACAATTAATCTGAGTACAGTTTAATTAAATGCATTTTACTTGATAGAATACAAAATAAATAAAGCGTTGCATTGACAGTAACAATATCATATTAAGCCTGTGATTAATACTTCCAAAGTTCCTTTAGGATACCCATGGATAAAAATCATAAAAGTAGTTTTTCTGTTATTACATGAACATGGTTTTTACTTTAGTTCTCTACAAGTTCTATAGCCATGTGGTCACTTTAATCATGGGAACTATGTATTAATAGTCTATAAACCCAGGGGATCCTATAACATTATGGTCAGAAAATAATGAGTTTGCGTATATTAAAGTGAACTAACAATTCGAGACAAAGCGCAATCATTTCAACACATTGAAGCCCAGGTGTTTCTTTAGTTGAAGGGCCAAGAAACCCAGGGGTTTTACGCCTACTTTTAGTTATTTTTTACAGTACATAAACCAAATCTGCCAAAAAGTATTGGGACAATCTAAAAGTATGTTATTCTAGGATTTCTCAACAGGTAAGAAAATAGTCATAACTTCCGAATTAATATTTTATTTTAAATTTACAAGTATCAAATCTGAGTTTGAAAAAATCTGCGCAAAGCTGCTTACACTCTGAAAAACTCTCCCTTGGAACCGGAATTTTCCAGAGCTTCATTTGTATAACGAATTTCAGCTTCAGTTTACAGAAAATGCAGCATTTTAACATGTAAGAACAAAAAACATAACAAAGTGATCACCACCTTCAAGGAAAATGGTGGACTACCTGCGACCAACCGATATTACTAACTTTCTGAAATAGTTGACTAAAGCAAGGACAGATGATAGCACAAATCCGACAACTAAATGATAATTGATGTATGTTCTTTGCCGCATAGACTAAGACCGAGTTAAGATCGTGGAATTGCATTAAATGCGTTAGAAATACCTGCCCGAGCTATTCTCGGGCGTGGGTTGCATGACAATTTCACACGGCCCGAGCTATTCTCGGGCGTGGGTTGCATGAAAATTTCACACGGCCCGAGCTATACTCGGGCTTGGGTTGCTTGAAAATTTCACACGGCCCGAGCTATACTCGGGCTTGGGTTGCTTGACAATTTCACACGGCCCGAGCTATTCTCGGGCGTGGGTTGCATGACAATTTCACACGGCCCGAGCTATACTCGGGCGTGGGTTGCTTGAAAATTTCACACGGCCCGAGCTATTCTCGGGCGTGGGTTGCATGAAAATTTCACACGGCCCGAGCTATACTCGGGCGTGGGTTGCATGAAAATTTCACACGGCCCGAGCTATACTCGGGCTTGGGTTGCTTGAAAATTTCACACGGCCCGAGCTATTCTCGGGCGTGGGTTGCATGAAAATTTCACACGGCCCGAGCTATACTCGGGCGTGGGTTGCATGACAATTTCACACGGCCCGAGCTATTCTCGGGCGTGGGTTGCATGACAATTTCACACGGCCCGAGCTATAATCGGGCGTGGGTTGCTTGAAAATTTCACACGGCCCGAGCTATTCTGGGGCGTGGGTTGCATGAAAATTTCACACGGCCCGAGCTATACTCGGGCGTGGGTTGCATGAAAATTTCACACGGCCCGAGCTATTCTCGGGCGTGGGTTGCTTGAAAATTACACAAGGCCCGAGCTATTCTCGGGCGTGGGTTGCATGACAATTTCACACGGCCCGAGCTATTCTTGGGCGTGGGTTGCATGAAAATTTCACACGGCCCGAGCTATACTCGGGCTTGGGCTTCAATGTGTTAAAATATGTATCATACTTACGCACAGAGTAGCGAAGCCAATGGAAAGCATGTATTGTTTTAAGAGGCCAGACAGAAATAGATTCGATTGCGATGTTAGGCGAATACCTCACTACTATATGTCATATAATGTTGTCTAATGCTTCCAATTTTCTTTCATTAGAGCAACGTTTTGCCAGGATAACATGCTAACATTCACTGCAATAATTAAAACCGTATCCTCTTTCAACAGTCGGTCAGACGTAACTGAATTGTTGCAAAAGCAAACAGCCACTACATTGTTGTGTATATTGATATACACATGTATGTGTACATAGTGGCACGAGAAACTTAATGTAAAAGTGCAGTAATTAATTTTATAAGTAATCGGGTCATTATGATCCAAGTGTGACAACTCCATATATAAAGAAACGATATATACATTTTTGTTTTAAATCAAGATTTTATAAGTAGTACATATGATGAGAAACAAATATATAAAAGTACAAGCATCAATTATTAAATTGAAATTATTAACAAAAAGATACATTAATGTCGTGTCATATTGATCCAAAGGTAAAAGACCAGTATAAACAGAGTTTATTACCTTTTTTAAATATTTGACTATCGCTATTCTCTATCCATAACGTAATTTGTATTGTAGATGTTTCTGAAAATGTTTATCTCTATTACGGTGAAGCCGGCAGCAATATATACTTGGGTAAGATACGCTTTGATAAATGTTAGAAAGATAGACAAATCATGTGGATGCAACATGAAGGTGCTCCTTTTCTCTCTCTCTCTCTCTCTCTCTCTCTCTCTCTCTCTCTCTCTCTCTCTGCCATGTAAAGAAAATCATATTCCCAAAGTTAATACATAGCGACTAGCTCTTAAAAATTTGACTCTCGCGTTAGCTTACCTTTCCTTCTACCTACAAGAAACAAAATAAATAGAATATCTATGTTACTGTTTTTCTTGATTAACATGAGGAAAGAATATTTTGTTGTAGATCGATAGAAATGATGAAACATTGCGAGTGACGGAACACTTAGTTTGGAGTATTTTATCCATTTATGGACAAGTGATGGTTATGTGTTCCAAAGAAGCCTTAAAGTTCCATAACTTGAAAGAGAAGAAAGAGATGTAGTTGAAGCACATGTGAACCACGTGAGAAAAACAGTCTCGTCTGTATAATGTTCATGAATCTTAGCAATATTAAATATATAACCCTTATTTAGTAAGTTAGAGAGAGAAATTGAATAAATCTAACTATAGTATGCTTCAAAACGAAGTACTATTATCTATAACAACTAAGAGCACGCCTCTGTAACGTTTGGTAGAGTGTCCCGAGGTCCTGAGTTCGAAATTTTGTCAGTGTGAGCTATCCAGATAAGATTTTATTCGAAGAGAAGAGTGAATCTTTATCTTGAGAAGATGAATGTCGAGTGATTTTAAGCTTCATTAACCTCGGGTTCGTTTGAGCATCGTTTCACCGATTCCATTCATCATCCGATTGCCTTGCCAGGTTAAAGGACGTTGAACTAATAAATAAAAATGCTAGCAATATATGTAGACCTACGGATATTCTACTTACTCAAATAACACCTATAAGAAAGAAATACTGCCTCCGTGGTCGAGTGGTCAGCGAGCTGACTTCTCACCCGGACGTCCCGGGTTCGATTCCCGGCTGGGGCGGGGAATTTTTCTTTAACCGGAATTATTCCCTATCCCCCATAGAGTCTGCAAGTATGAATGTGCGTGTGTTTAGCAATATAATGTCCTGAACCTACAGTTTCACAAGTGGAAGCCCCCGATATGACCATTGATGTTAAAGGGGACAAATGAAACAATGAAAAAGAAAACATAAATAATCTAAGTAACAAAGAAAGAGGCAGTACTGTATAAAGACAATATACCTACTGGGTGAAAGTTTTCGTATCAGTAGGTAGCACGGGATTTTATGTTGCTCTTGTTGCTGTCAGAATTGTTTATTTTAGTGTGTCCATGATCAATACAGCATGCCTAAGGCAATTTTCAATATATTACGATTATGGTTGTGAAAGATATAGGCCTCACATGAAACTAAGTAAACATGGGAAAAGTAAATATTAATTTTTTCTTGTCTGAATATTTAATTCGGTCGAAATCGGTGATACAAGTCAGCCTGCATACCGTGACGGCTAGTTTTTGATGCTTATGCTTATCCCCGTAACCGTAATATACTTTTATATAATTGCAAGAGAAAACATACAATTTTCACTATAGACGTTGTGTCCTAAGGTTACCTTGCAGAAATCTAGCTGGGAGTTGAGTTAGCTGCCGCAGCGCTGCCGGAATCTGCTGCTGTCAGTTCCAAAAACACTTCTAGCCCAGTAATCTTTCTTCTTGGCCTTCTAGCTAATATACTAAACGTCGGTTTGGTTCCCGATGTAGGAGATGCCTTGCACAACACCCGAGCTAAACATAAATCTGATACTTCTTATTACATTCATCATGTAGAAACCCCATCTATCTTATAAATATTACTTATAATTAGTTCACTCGTAAGTGTCTCATTGCATGTAGCAATTACCTTTTGCCATACTGTCCCGTTTTCCTTTTAACGCTAAAAGTGCGAAAATTTCTGGAACTATCCTAACGCTCCTAACATCCCTTTCTCTGTGATGTGGTGTGGGACGTCGTGGTCACGAACACATCATGTCGCCCAATAACGAGGATCGGGCTCGTCGTCACATTTGATGAAGTCACAGGAATTAATCTTTGGGCATCCTAGTTCCTGCAGAATTAAGGCTTACTGTGACAATATATATACACACACATACAAGTACTACATATATGCAGCGGTGTATTGTTTACGGTGTTAAAATACAGGTTATTCAAAAATAAGAAATAGATTTCAAACTTTTATTGCTTTCAAACTACAAAAGATAGAAGCATGATTCCAAGTTCATGGAGAGAGAAAAGTTTACAGTTGAAATAGCGCGAGGGATAAAAGTTCCAATCACGGCCGCATTGGCGCTGTTGTCTGTTGTATGTCTGTAGTGAAATGGCGGTTACACCACAACAGAAATCATTTTGTGTGCTGCAATAAGCAAAACTAGAGTCCATTGTTGCAGTTCAACGAGCATTTCGCCGTCAATTTAATTAAATCGCCGCGTCACAAGCAAATTTACGAGTGGCATCAAAAATTCGTAGAAGATGATTGCATGTACAAAAGGAAAAGCACGGGACGTCCTCGCACATCGGACGCGAATGTCGAGCACTATACGAAAGGATCCCAAAGAAATCCGCATCACGAGCAAGCAACCAACGGTATGGCGAGGTTTTAACATCGTCTGCACCTGAAGCCCTACAAACTGCAGTTACTGCAAGCACTGAATCCTGACGACCACAAGAAAAGGTACGAATTGTACATTGGTGTGTTAGAAGATGTGGAAGAAGACAATTTTACTCAACGATTAATTTTTTCCAATGAATTCTTTTCATGCAAGAGAGTGCCCCGCCTCATTTCTCTTATCACGTCAGACGTTACTTGTATAATATGTTTACAGGACTTGGGTTGGGAGAGAAGCAGCTGATCAACTTTATCGCCGGTGGCCTCCCAGGTCTCCAGATCTCGCACCATGTGATTTTTATCTATGCCTGGCACTCTTGAATATCTACAACATTGAATTGTTGAAGCTGTAAATTCGATAGCTGATTCGTGTGTGGTAAGAAATGAGGCACCGTTTTGACACATATCGTGTAACACACGGTGGTTATATTGAATACATATTATAAAATAGTACATTTTTCTTTCTCCATGAACGTTAGAATTGTGTTTCTATCTTTTGTAGTTTGGAAGCAATAAATGTTTGAAATCTGTTCTTTCTTTTTAAATAACCCTGTATATATTATGAACAAGAAATTATCTTTAATAATACTACTACATAAGGTATGCTTTTCTGACAATGTTCACTACTTGGTGTCCCCTTAAATAATACATAGAGCAGAGTTGGACATTTATGTCATGTAAAATTGTTTGCCCGTGAATGTTAGATTTTTCAGGGTAGAACATGATTCGTGTGATGGGATATTAGTTTCTGGTACGTAGTGCGATGTGAATGAGGAGCGCAGAAGTATGTGTGAGTGAGAGGTTCCTTTCTTCCATCTTTGTTGCAGTAACAGCGACTCTGGCAACTTAACTGTAGCATGTAGAGTAGTTGATGAGTGCCGTTGCCATGGCAACCAGTCCTATTGTCGCCTCCTCGCTACTTTGCAGATAAGCGTGCACCATAACCCCTTGTTTCCGTTGCTGTGTGGAACAAGTTCTCTACTTTAAACGCGCCCTCTCGTCCAATCAGAATACATACAAATTTCAGTATGAAGAAAATAATACGTATAATTTAACATAAACTCTAAATGCTCACTGTTACATATATGTAAATAATGATAGGAAGAGAAATATCAGACAAAATAATTAAAATGGAAATTAGAACGATGGGGAGCTGGTGCTCTGTTCCGTATAAAACATGACCGCTCGCACAAGTTCTTTGTCTGGGTACCACAGGTCGTGCCTGTACTCTCTTCGCTTCTTAAATTTCTATTCCTGTAAAACCTGTACATAAAATATAACAAAATCAATTCTTTATTCAAAGTAAATGTGGAAATATCCATCCGCAGCTAAACAACCGTTATAAAGATGTTCACACCGTTTCGCTGTAATGAATTTTCGTGTCAAACGTTCAAGCTTTTATCAAATTTGATCTAATGTTTCCTGTATTAGCACTTTACAGTTTCACTTGTCTTCTTTGAACTGAACCAGCAATCTCAAATTTATTTACAAAGAAATTCTGGAAGGAAGCAACTTTGTAGGAAACTGAGGATAAGCTCTTCACGACCGGCACAAGACGATTGGTATTTGAGATTATGCATAAAAATTGTGAAAAATTAATTTTTTTCATAATCAAATAGTATTAAATCTGAATATTATTAAAATGTTTGACTTTTGCAATCGGCGCGAGTCAACTACCAATTTAGGGAAGTTATAATTGTTTAGGCTCATACTCAGCCGCGCTTACATTTAAACCTTGTTTTCTCGCAACATTTGTTTAACACTTTTCCTTACTAAAATACCGCACGGTACAGTCTCAGGCTAATTTGTTTCACACCATTTTTATACTAACTTTCAAAAGTACAATAAAGAAAATGACAAAACATGTTTCAAAATAATGTTTCAATTTTGAGAAATGGGAGTTGTAAAGTTTGCAAAGTAATACTTTTTCTACAATAATTAGGGTTAATATAAAACTATGAGTATAATACACAGACGCATTTGTAAACTCGTTTTGTATAAAAGTTTAAATGTGAATATTATTAAACATGCATCCCGTGACTCATTTTATTAGAACAATGACCTAGTTTAATACAAAAGTATTATTTAAATAACCATAAAAGATATAATTTTGATAATTTGTAATTATTATGATTATTCCTTATAATTGGTATACATTTCAATAATACAGCTTATATTCTGTGGATTTCCTAAGTTTCAGAGATGTATCACCTTAAAATAACAGTTATAATCAAATATATGTCTGATTTTCTAAAGAAGATGACAAACTGACACAATTGACAACATGATAAAGTGATAAAAGGCAGCCAGAACTGTCTCTGACACAACGAGAAGTCTGTGTTACACCGATAGCCCTGTATAAAGTGATAGAAGGCAGCCAGAACTGTCTCTGACACAACGAGAGGTCTGTTTTACACCGATAGCCCTGTATAAAGTGATAGAAGGCAGCCAGAACTGTCTCTGACACAACGAGAGGTCTGTTTTACAGCGATAGCCCTGTATAAAGTGATAGAAGGCAGCCAGAACTGTCTCTGACAAAACGAGAGGTCTGTTTTACAGCGATAGCCCTGTATAAAGTGATAGAAGGCAGCCAGAACTGTCTCTGACACAACGAGAGGTCTGTTTTACAGCGATAGCCCTGTATAAAGTGATAGAAGGCAGCCAGAACTGTCTCTGACACAACGAGAGGTCTGTTTTACAGCGATAGCCCTGTATAAAGTGATAGAAGGCAGCCAGAACTGTCTCTGACACAACGAGAGGTCTGTTTTACAGCGATAGCCCTGTATAAAGTGATAGAAGGCAGCCAGAACTGTCTCTGACACAACGAGAGGTCTGTTTTACAGCGATAGCCCTGTATAAAGTGATAGAAGGCAGCCAGAATTGTCTCTGACACAACGAGAGGTCTGTGTTACACCGATAGCCCTGTATAAAGTGATAGAAGGCAGCCAGAACTGTCTCTGACACAACGAGAGGTCTGTTTTACACCGATAGCCCTGTATAAAGTGATAGAAGGCAGCCAGAGCTGTCTCTGACACAACGAGAGGTCTGTGTTACACCGATAGCCCTGTATAAAGTGATGAAAGGCAGCCAGAACTGTCTCTGACACAACGAGAGGTCTGTTTTACAGCGATAGCCCTGTATAAAGTGATAGAAGGCAGCCAGAACTGCCTCTGACACAACGAGAGGTCTGTGTTACACCGATAGCCCTGTATAAAGTGATGAAAGGCAGCCAGAACTGTCTCTGACACAACGAGAGGTCTGTGTTACACCGATAGCCCTGTATAAAGTGATAGAAGGCAGCCAGAACTGTCTCTGACACAACGAGAGGTCTGTGTTACAGCGATAGCCCTGTATAAAGTGATAGAAGGCAGCCAGAACTGTCTCTGACACAACGAGAAGTCTGTGTTACACCGATAGCCCTGTATAAAGTGATAGAAGGCAGCCAGAACTGTCTCTGACACAACGAGAGGTCTGTTTTACACCGATAGCCCTGAAAAGTGATAGAAGGCAGCCAGAACTGTCTCTGACACAACGAGAAGTCTGTGTTACACCGATAGCCCTGTATAAAGTGATAGAAGGTAGCCAGAACTCTCTGACACAACGAGAAGTCTGTTTTACAGCGATAGCCCTGTATAAAGTGATGAAAGGCAGCCAGAACTGTCTCTGACACAACGAGAAGTCTGTTTTACACCGATAGCCCTGTATAAAGTGATGAAAGGCAGCCAGAACTGTCTCTGACACAACGAGAGGTCTGTTTTACACCGATAGCCCTGTATAAAGTGATAGAAGGCAGCCAGAACTGTCTCTGACACAACGAGAGGTCTGTGTTTCACTGATAGCCCTGTATAAAGTGATAGAAGGCAGCCAGAACTGTCTCTGACACAACCAGAGGTCTGTTTTACACCGATAGCCCTGAAAAGTGATAGAAGGCAGCCAGAACTGTCTCTGACACAACGAGAGGTCTGTTTTACACCGATAGCCCTGTATAAAGTGATAGAAGGCAGCCAGAACTGTCTCTGACACAACGAGAAGTCTGTGTTACACCGATAGCCCTGTATAAAGTGATAGAAGGCAGCCAGAACTGTCTCTGACACAACGAGAGTTCTGTGTTACACCGATAGCCCTGTATAAAGTGATAGAAGGCAGCCAGAACTGTCTCTGACACAACGAGAGGTCTGTTTTACACCGATAGCCCTGTATAAAGTGTATTAATCTTCTGTATGTAAGAAGGAATTAATGTATAAAAATCTGATGTGTTTCATTTACACGACTTTCTCTACATCTCTGCAAGAAATATTGTTAAAAAGCTTATGCTTTTATTTACTTCATGCTAATCGAGAAAATATCAGCATAACTGGTCTTATTACTTGTTTCCTTGTAAATAGAAGCGAAATAAGGTAATACCATAGGTTAAAGTAATAGTCAAAAGCTGGTTCCTATGTGACTGCTTACTTTGTATGGACCAGAGTCGGCAAATTCCTGTATGAGAAAGGTTTTTCAAAGCTTAAACCAAAAACAAGCAATATCCCAAAAATGATCAACTCTACGAAAAAAATGCATTTAACATAAATTGTGTGTTTTAAAGTTTTCTGCATTTTTTCTGCGCTAAGGTTTTCTCCATCTTTTACGGTTTAATAGTTATGCAAAATTCCGTAAAATTGATCCAGAATAAAGTGGTCTTCAGAGGCTTTTCCCAGGAAATTCAAGATATACATTTTATTTTTCAGGTAAATATCTTTAATATACGATATTTTAATCAAATTCGTTACAGCCATCTTTGATAAAACCAAAATGTTCGAAAAAAGTTCCATGTGAAGGGTAGTTTGGGGTGGGGGGATTTTTCTCAAAATCTTCCTGTTGCATCCCACGAACATACTAAACTTAAATACCAAGTTTCCTATTTTACCGAATTTTCTTTTTTGAGTTATCGTGTTCACGGACACACACACCACACATACACACACACACGGACCTTTTTGTGAAAATGGCTTTTTTTGGATACAGGGGACCCTCAAACATATATTTCCGGTGAAATCTTGGTATCGAATTTTTGGGTGGAGTGCAATACCTTCTCTATACAGTATGTACATAGTACGTATAGAGAAAGTAAAAAATCTGATGTGTTACACTCACATGAATTTCTCTAGCTGTTCTACAAAGTTCTTCTTTCTGCACCTTGCTAATCGAGGTACTCATTGGCACAATGTTCTCATTACTTAGTTCCTTATAAATAGGGAGAAAATAAGGGAATACACTAGGCTAAACCGATAGTCAAATGTTTTAAAAGCTGTCGTTATGTGATTGTCATTACAAATAGTTTCTTTTCTTGGTCAGGAGTAGAACAAAAGAAAAACGGACACTCCCGTCTGAGAAAAGCATAAGTACTTCACAACTGAAACTAATAACAAGGAATACCTCGAAAAGGGTAAGCTCCACGAAAATAATGTAAATGGCAGCTCTTGTGTATTTTAACAAGACCTACCATTTTGTATAGTAAGTTTTTGTCTATCGCTTACGATTTACTAGTTAAGCAAAATTAAGCAAAATTCATCCAGAATAAACAGGTCTTTAGAAGCTATTTCCAGAAAATTCATGACATACATTTTATTTGTCAGCTAAATATCTTTAATATACGATATTTTAATCAAAATCGTTAGAGCCATTTTTAAGGAAATCAAAATTTTCGAAAAAAGATCCATGAAAAGGGTAGTTTGGGGTGGGCGGATTTTTCTCAAAATCTTCGTGTCGCATCCCTGGAAGATACTAAACTTAAGTACCAAGTTTGGTATTTTAGCTACTTTTAGTTTTTGAGTTATCGTGTTCACAGACACACGGACACACGGATCTTTTTCCGAAAATGCTTTTTTTTATACAGGGGGTCCAAAAACGTGTATTTCCAGTAAAATCTCGGTATCGAATTTTTGGGTGGAATACAATACTTGTCTATCCCTATGTACATTGTACATACGGGGCTAGAGAAAGTAAAAATGGTGGTACAAGAAACATACTAGCCAGTTGAAGCAATAATTAATAAGTTTAGGACTCTGCACAATAGGATTAGACAATGTTGGCTCAGCAGCTCGTAAAACTGACAGCGGACTGATGAGGAAAGAAGATACAAACCATCAGTATTGGCATGGCTACAGGAAAATAAACGATTGAATTCTCATACAACGCAAAGAAGAATTGTAATAAGATGTAACAATACTGACATGAATGTGGGCGTCATGGCCACACAGCAGAACTTTTCCCAAACATTCCGATCTTAATATCCAGCGGCTGACTCCATGAGTTTTTATATGAAGAAGAGTGAATAACAAGTGAATATAATGGATTTAGCTTCCAACTACAATTTGTATAAGTTGCATGGTAACGTGAAAACAGTCATGTACACAGAAAAGATGTACAAAACGCCCCAAATAAGGGAAAGTTAATTTTGTGTGGGGCCGCTTTCAGATAGTCATTTTGCAATAAAACTATAACTTACACATTATTATCACACTATATGGTGTATGTATATATATTTTTTCGACGATAGATATATACATAGTACTTACTCGAAAATAAAGGTTATTAATTACTCACTGTTGAACATTGGATTCAGTACCAAGGTCCACCACATTAAATTTGCTGGCGAACTGTTGATCGATTATCCACGCCAGACTGTTAATCACAGCAGATGCCAATTGGTACCAGCTCATGCAAAGCTGCTGCATGAATTAAATCATAGGTAGATGCAAAAAATAAATCGGAAGTAAAGATATAAAATATAAACGGTCAAATTCGGTATCAAATATGATTATGACCATAATAAATGTATAAACCTGTGATGTGTTTCTCTCACATGATTTTCTCTACATCTCTGTAATAAATTATTGTTAATAAGCTTATTCTTCTATCTATTTAGTGCTAAAACATTAGCAGAAACGGTCTTATTACTTAATTCCTTTGTAAGTAGAAGGGAAATAAGGGAATGCACTAGGCTAAACCGACAGTCAAATGTTTTAAAATGTGGTTGCTATGGGATTGAAATCCGTTTTTTTGTGTGGCCAAACCTTGACATGTTTCTGTATGAGAAACGTTTAAGCATTTTAAAACTGAAATAAATAACCAGGAATATCTCGAAAACGGCAAATTGTAGAAAAAAAATGTATATGACATAAATTGTGTGTTTTGCCGTAATCTACATTTTTGTGTAGTAAGTTTTTATCTATATCTTAGGTTTGCCAATTACGCAAAATTCAATAAAAATCACCCGGAATAAAGAGGTATTTAGAGGCTATTCCCAGAAAATTACAAAGTTATATTTTATTTGACATGTAAATATCATAGATATAAGATATTTTAACCAAAATATTTAGAGCCATTTTTGAGAAAATTAAAAGTTTCATTTTTTTTTTATGTAAAGGGTAGTTTAGGGTGGCGAGATTTTCTTGCAAATCTTCGTGTCGCATCCTTGGAAGATACCAAACTTAAGTATCATGTTTTTTTTTCGTTTTTAAGCTGCTATGCTGGCCAGAGAGAGACACACACACATACACACACACAAGCACACACACATATACACAGATTCACCTTTTTCTAAAAATGTTTTCTTTTTGGATTCAGGGGATCCAGGACTTGTATTTCCAGTGAAATCTCTGTATCGAATTTTTGGGTACATTACAATACCTTCTCTACTCTTGTAGAAAAAGTAACAAATAAGAGGGTACAAAGTAGTTCAGGCATATACTTGCATTAAAAAACACAAAACACGCTGTTAGGTTAGGTCCCTAGCAATGAAAGCAGGAAATTCAACTTTTCAAGACGAGAGCATGAACAGGAAGTGGATCAAGAATATGATCTTCTGTTCCTTTCACGTTTAGCATCCATCTGTGCTTCCAAACGATCTGCTTACTCTTGCTTTGTGATATAACACATTTCTTGATAAACCACTTTAATCTATTTCGTTTATGGTTGTCTATTTTTATCTCCTATGGGACTAAACCTTAAACACTCTCTTATTTTTTCACTAGTTTATCCCTTCTTGTGCTCAAAAATCTAATCTCTGCTGACTGAAAATTCAGTTTTCACTCCCATAAAGTGTTACAGGGACGGTCATGGCATACAATTTACTTTATCTTTTTAAATGCTCTTTAAATGTCTTGGTATACAACATGTACATGTCGCCCTCCGTGCTATAGTGGGTGCTAAACCAGCCTCAAGATTGCCGGAGAGTAATGAAGGTTTTTCGAACGCCAAATTCCTCAGCAGGACTTCCTTCGGAAGGGAAGTAAAACCGGTGGTACCGTATAATGTTTATTTCACATAAAAGAACCTTGAAAGAAGATTATTCTTAAACAAAATTCCACCATTTCGCGTACGGAAGTCGTGATTTCGTCCTACAGTGCCATTTATAGACTACAAACCCACAAACTATAAATTCAAACATGGAAGCATCGTAAGGACGCCGTTTGTTCCACTTAACTATGAAATAACTAACTATATGCATGTTTTGACGCTTTTCATTATCGTGAAATTCTATTCCTCTTTATGTCTTTCATATCATGCGTCTTCAATGGTGTCTTCCCTTCTCATACGCTCATCTTTGGACCACCCCCCACCAAGAGTTAATTTATTTATTTTCCAGCATTAGAGATTTTTATCGTGTCGACTATTTACTATACAATTCTTATATCCAATAGTTTCGTGAGGATTGGGAAAATGGTAGTTAAGAAAATCTGGGTAGGATCTTGTTTGATAGCCAATAACGGTATGCGCATCGATCGCTTTACTTGATCATAGTAGACGTGCAGGTATTCAGGGTCAACAGATAATCGTGGACGAGATAATTAGGTAAATACGATCTTGTCATGTGGACATTTGATAGTGTGTTGCGTTCGCATGTCTGTGTTGCCAGGAAATGCGATCCAGCAGCTCAACCCTGGGGGCATGTACGGCAACTTCCCTTTGTAACTTTAATACTGTTTGACGTGAAGCACAATAGATTGGAGATGCCGGATCAAGTTTGATGGACAAACAGAGTAACACATTCACTTCCTTTTACAATGGGATTTGTATTTCCTTTCTCACTCTTCACCTTTTGAAAAAATTATTTATCATTTATGGAACTTCCTTGATGTTATTTACTTCGAAAGTTTTTAGAGGTGTACTTTATTCCTTACTGGACCAATTACGGCTTAGAGATTTAACTTGTTTTATTGCTTTTATGTCCTACATTAGACTGTAGGAAAACACGAAACGCAATGAGAAATGCTTCAAACATAACAAAAGCAATGTATTGTAAAAAGGAAAAAAAAAAAAAAAAAAAATATCTGATGTGCCTTTCTCTACAAATAATTGTTACAAAAATGATATTCCTTTATTTATACCGCAGTAATCGAGGTAAATATTATGGTTGTATTTATAGAAGGGAAATAAAGTAATGCACTACTAACCGAAAAAATCAAGTCTCTTAAACAGCCGGCCGCTATGTGAAACAATAATGAACTTGGGTTCACTTTGCGTGTCCAGGACTAAAACAAAAGATGACCTCCCGTTCGAGAATGTTTCAAAACTGAAACCAAATAACAAGGAATATATCGGAAATCGTGGACTACATGAAAAAAAGTATATAACACAAATTGTGTGTTTTAAAGGGATATACATTTTTGTGTAATAAGTTGTTGGCTATTTCTAACGGTTAGCAAGCTATACAGAAACTCATCCAGAATGAAGAGCTCTTTAGGGGTATTTTCAGAAAGCTTAAGATATATGTAAATTTTATTTGTGATGTAAATATATTTAATATACGATATTTTACTCAAAACTGTTTCAGCCATTTCTGAGAATATATAAATTTTCAATTTTTTAATTTTTTTCATGTAGAGGTTATTTTTAAGCGAGGGATTTTTCTCAAAATCTTCGCGTCACATCTTTAAAAGATTCTGAACATAAATTCCAAATTTGGTGCTTTATCAACTTTTCTTTTTTGAAATATTGCGCAAAGACACACGGCCACACAATATATATATATATATATATATATATATATATATATATATATACACACACACACACACACACACACACACACACACACACAAAGATCTAAAAATTCTTTTTTCTGCAAACGGGGGACCCTAAGTACTATGCACTAAAAAACATATGAAGAATTAAAAAGGAAGAAAGAAGAATCATTACAAACCAATCCAAGAATAAAGAAGTAGAGAGTAATATTTAACAATGTGTAAAGTGTTTGTAAGAACATTAGCGAAGGAAAATTTCTTTACGCAACAAAGGTAATTTCCTAGAATATAACATGTATGGCTGCGTAAATTTCTAAATAAAGCAATCGATAAAGGCTAAAAACAACAAGCCCATGTGCATGCATTGTGTGTGTGTGTGTGTGTGTGTGTGTTTGAGAGAGAGGGTGCGAGAAAGGGATAAAGTCAGAGAGAGAGAGAGAGAGAGAGAGAGAGAGAGAGAGAGAGAGAGCACACGCGTGTAGTTTAGATTCTGTCTTCGTGTATAGTAGAATTAAACAATTTAAAATGAAATAAATACTATATTTTATACTTCAGCTGATATACCACGGACAAAATTTGGTCCAAAATTTGGTCCAAACATTTTTATACAACGTGAACGTTGTGTACAATTTCTGCATTCCATTCCCACAGGAGTGAGTATTGGTCCAAATATTTCTCGGATGCACATGAACAGCTGATAGAAAATGGTGGAGGTTGCCGATCCACCATTATTTACGTTCGCTATCGCAAGCTTAGTTTATGTATCCATTGCAAGAGCATATTATAGTAGGAGGGAAAAAAATCAATAAAGAGGCGTTGCTGGGCTAGACCATGGCTGGAACGTAGGACTGCAGGCCAAGGAAGAGGTGTACTACATATGCTACAAAATGAACTCGTGTCTGACCCTGTAAATTACTTTAACTTCCTTAGAATGGACGAAAATTTGTTTGGAAAGTTGCTATCCTTAGTTGGGGCAAAAATCACTCGCTAAGACACAAATATGAGGCAGTCTATACCAGAAAATCAACCAGCAATCGCGTTTTTATATTTTTGATGAGAAAATAAGGTTAGGTACAAATGGATCCGAGAAAATACATTTGCAGGGGTTACAAATACCCGAATCATTATTTCATAAAGCTCTGCCGCACAAAAAAATGTGTATTTCAATCACAGGGCAGGTACTATAAACTATTCTTTAGGACAAAGTCCACAAGATACAGCCAAGTTTCACACAAACAATCACGTTGGCGGGAAGGAAAACCCAGCGCTAACTGCCATGCTACTACGTCATTACTACCAGGTCGCTCATGGGTTGATTTCATACGCTTCGACCAAAAATTAGAAACTGCTGTATCCTGTTGTAGCGAACTGGAACTGGATCAAAAAGTAGGACGGAAATTGTATACAATGAAATTATCCGATGTCCCACGATCCAATTTGTAGTTTGAAGAGTGTTGCACCAAATTATTTGACCGTGGGACTTCGGCTTTATTTCGGAGAATATGTAAGCATGTCAGGAACCGATTTTAAGGAAGATCCCTCATTCTAAAATTCACTGTTTTATATCAATTTCTAAAAAAAAAAAAAAAAAAGTCCCTAAAATTGTCTATTAAAATAAAAACAAAATTGTTAAATGCAAAGTATCGAATTTGTTTTGTATGGCTCTTAAGTCCTCTTCGTTTATATTGCATTTTATAAAACCGAGAAATTATAAGAGATAGACAAAAGTTTACACAAGAAAAACGTTCAGTATCCCAAAAGTTCACTATCATATCAGTCTTGTTTGCTATCGAAAGTGATTTTATTTTATTTTTTCTTTCTTTTGTAACTTCTTTTCTTCCAGGAATCACTCTTCCTCAGTTACCGCTGAGTTTGGAAAATATATCATTACCGGTGATTTTGTGGAAAATATCATGAACGTTAATATACATATATGTTTGAAATATGAAATGAAAGGTAAAACAGATATCCTAAGTTCATTATAACTCCTAATTCTTCTTCGTTCTATAAAACTGAATGTTTTCCCTATGAATAAAATATTCATTCCACTCAAAATTGGATAAAAGTTTGCATTTAGTAAGTAATGAAAATAACTATTTACTTAGCAAAGTGTAATTTTTATTTTCCCTACCACCACCATCCCCTATACTACTTGTAGTAGGAGATGTTCATTCCTCTAAAACCAGAAATACATATTTAGAAACTCCTAAAATCCAAATTCATGTTATAAAACGATCTGTGTGTGTGTGTGTGTGTGTGTGTGTGTGTGTGTGTGTGTGTGTCTGACTGTGACTAATATCTCTCAAAAACAAAATGTCCGTTAAATATAGGAATAGTCCCTTCGAAAGATATGAGGATTTTCTATAAAATCCTTTTGCCGCAAAGTACCCTTCAATAGAAAATGTTTCAAAATGTTTTTAACGAGTGGTTAGACCGCTCTCCTCCTATCTAGGCGGCCCGGTTTGATCCCAAGCGCCCGCATGTGGAATTTATGGTGGACGAAGGGGCGTCTGGGCGGATTTTCTCTGGGTCCTCCGGTTTCCCCCACAACTCATTCCTCCATCATCACCTTTCTTATTATCCATTTCGCTTGCAGTTCATAACATCTGCTTCATGGCTAGCTACGGGCTACCACACGTTCCAGTGCTCCATTCTGAGGCTCCCCGACAGGCTTCTGACCCCTAGGCATCCGCCTGTAAGTCCTAGGGGGGAGGCTGTCAGTCTTAAATTCAGGAAGGTAATCCGACTACAAATAAAATATGTAAAATGTTTTCATGGCAAATGAAATCTATAACTTAATTTTTCTGGGAATAATCTCTACAGACGTTTTCATTCCGAATGACTTTTGCATAACAGGAAGAACATAATTTGTGTCAAATAAGATTATAGTTGCGTTAATCGTTTCTGAAATATTCACCTGAGCTTTTCTCAAGAGAACAGCAGCTGTTCGCTTTTTTATCTTCACTTCACGGATTTTATAGGTATTTGTGTAATCATCATTTTAGACACCGTACCTTTGTGTTTCATCAGATTTATACAGTAAATATCTGAATTTATAAATGTGGGTGGGCAGTGTAACGAATTTTTCCTTTTATATGAGACCTAACTGGAAACCTTTTATGCTACTATATATAAAGTTGCAGATTAAAAAACGTTGGCAGTTATACGAAAAGTAAAGAGCTTACTGTGAAATAATAATCAATAGAATATGTTATTATATTTATAATGAATATGATAAATTTGGTCGCAAGGAGCTTTCAAGTTCTACAGAATACGCGAGGAATGCTTTTTATTGAAATGTAAATATTGTAAGAAGGTTTTTCTCAATAGCCAGAAAAGTTTGCATTGTCAATCTTCTTCTCGACAGTTCTGTCGAAGTCGTCAATACGGAAGCTTATTGTAACTCTGTGATTGTACGAAAGGAGCTAAAGGAATCTCAACGCCGACAGGAAATTCGAATACCGCCAACAGAAAGAACCCTCTCCCTTCTATAGTGTCACCGTGAAGAGTCTTCTTCCTTGGAAAGAGAGTAGATTTTAAGACTTTAGATTCACGATTTCCTGCGGAACAGAATAAGTTTTTTCATTCTGTTAGAAATACATAGTATGTGCCTTCGTTCTATGTATTCATTATTGAATTTCTTATACTAAAATTTAAGAATATCACTACTTGATATTTTGAAAGACAGTTGCTAAATATTTTCACTTATATAAAATAAAATCCAGTATATAAATGCGTCAAGTGTAATTATGAACATTGAACACGTTGTATGAAGAAAGTACATCCTAATATGTGGAGTAAAAACATTGAGATTGTTCCACTAACAGGTGTTCGAGAAACTATTGTGAGATCAACAAAATATTTTACAAATCCCGAACACATATTTCATTGTAAACTTTTAAAGACATAGTTAACTAAACGCAGTAAGGTTAGATATTCCATCCAGATCAAGTTTCTGTTTCCTTTTGGCTAATTCTATGCATGCACCCCAAAAATATACCACCAATTTGTACACCCCGCAAATGTTGGAAGCAACATTTGAAAACAGGAACTGGCACAGATTAAAGGGTGCAAAGAGCAATTCCAATATATTTTACCGGACAGTCGATTGGGACTACCAACCCAACCTGCGGCTTCACGCCCACCTACATATAGTTATTGTGGATGATCATCTAATCGATACGGACAGATGATGTGCCCAGCATCATGCACCCCCCCCCAAGGGTAAATTGGCTCTCAATGACCGTGATCACTACCTATTGCAACTTCTCACTTTGCTCACGAATCTGAGTCCTATAACTTAAAATCGCACTATCCCGGCTGGTATTGCGTACCGCACTCTAACCCACTGCGCAGGACACTATACATAGTAGAAAAATAAAAATGTTTTATGTGTTCCATTCACGTGATTTTCTCCAGCTGTTCTGCAAACAATCTTTCCCTACAAAACATTCTTCCATCTACTTCATGCTAACCAAGAAAAATACCAGTAGAGATGTTCCTTTAGGTAGAAGGGGATTACAGTGGACTAAAGCAATAGTCAAGTCTTTTAAAAGCTATCGCAATACGAAGCACTTGGAATTCGGTTGTCTTTTGCATTCCCGGGAATAAAACAAAAGAGATGAGGTGAAAGTTTACTTCTCGCTTGTGAAAAGTTTAAGCATAGTAAAATTAACACCAATAACAAGGGATATCTCGAAACGGTTAACTCTACCAAAAAATGTATATTACATGAATTCTATGTTTTAATGAAATCTACAGTGAGTTTTTGTCTATCTCTTACGGTTTACCAGTTAAAATAAAACTCATCCAGAACGAAGAGTTCTTCTCAGGTACTCCCATAAAATTCAAGATAAACATTTCTATGACAATAACTGAAACATTTTTCATAGTCGGTTTCCTCCCCGGTATTAATAGAACTGACAATCCCCTAGTTTAGGAGTCAGAAGCCTGTCGGGAACAAACGTTTGGAAACCAGAGAATTAAAACCTAGAACAAGAGCTCGGTCCGTGAGCGTGAGGGAGTGGATGATATGAAATGCAAGCGAAATGGAAGATAGGGAAGGTAACGATGGAGCAACTGGTGGAATGAGTGGTGGGGGAAACCGGAAGATCCGGAGAAAACCCGCCCAAACGCCGTTTCGTCCAACAAAACTTCCACGTGTTGGCGCTTGGGATTGAAGCCGCCTTGGTGGGAGGCGAGCGGTATAACTACTCGGCCACCAACTGAAGCATATGGTATTTCAATGAAATTCGTTAGAACCTTTTTTGAGAAATTCAGCATTTTAAAACTGTTTCATGTTTATGTTATTTGGGTGCAAGAGGAGATTTTCTTGAAAATCTACGAGTTTACTGAACTTAAATACCGGTTTGATACTTAACGGACTAATCGTTTTTGAGCTATGCTGACCACAGGCACACACATACACACACTCAATGACATTTTCTAAAAATGCTTCTTTTTCCAGGAGCTCTCAAAACATATATTACCGGTGAAATATCGGTATGGAATGTTTGGTTTGAATACAATACCTTATCTATCTACTATGTACATTTTACACCTGAGACATTAAAAATACGCCTGGAAATACTTATCGTAAAGCTGAACCTTTTTGTTGACTCCGACTATGTCTTTCACCTGTTTACTACGTTCTTAAAAGCGTATTGGGGGATGATCATGAAACATAACTTGTTACAAATGAAGTTCAGAGTTGCGCACTGGTGATCCCCAAAACTCCTGGCTGGACAATACTGACCTCTCTCACGGGCTGATACTAAATTAGATTAATACTTTGAAGCCCAAGCCCGAGTATAGCGAAATCTTCATGTGGCCCACACCCGACAGGTATTTCTAACGCCTTTAATGCAAGTCCACGACCTTAACTCGGTCTTGGGCTAAGCGGTAACGAACATATATCAGCTATCGTTTAGTAGTCTGATTTGTGCTGCCATCTGTCATTGCTTTAGTCAACTATTAGGACATTTAGGAGACTTAGTAACAGTGGTTGCTCGCGGGTAGTCCGCCATTTTCCTTGAAGGTGATTTCTGTGAACTGGAGCAGAAATTCAGTATATAAATGACGGTCTGGAAAATGCGGATTCTGAGGGAAAGATTTTAGAACTGTCAATAAACATAATGTAAGCCGCTTTACGCAGATTTTTTCAAACTCAAAGTTGATACTTGCTGTAAACTTAAAATAAAATATTAATACGGAAGTTATGACTATTTTCTTGCTTATTGAGAAATCCTTGAATACCATACTTTTAGATTGTACCAATACTTTTTGGCAGATTTCAGTGATGCACTGTAAATAATAACTGAAAGTAGGCGTTTCTTGGCACTTCAACTAAAGAAACGCCTGGGCTTCAATGTGTTAATCTCTTCTGTGCGTTATATACTTAAGTTTTAATGCGAGTGACATTCATGGAGGCATAATGCGAAAAGCAAGGAGCTCATTTGTATCAAGTGAACTGAAGTTGTCGGGAGCAGAATAGGGTGCAAGTAAACAGCAGAGCTAATTTTCCTTCAAGGCGAACAGTCGCTATATCTCTTGTGTTTATGTTTCAACAATCAATACAAAGTTTATCTTCTGTTCAGTTCAGTTTCAGCTTAGTACGCCATTTTGATAAATACTGATATAACCTGCCAAGAAAATATATGTTTCCATTCACATGATATTCTCTACAGAAAATTCAAGATGTACCTACATATAATTTGCCATAAAATATCAAAATCAATAGAACCATTTAGGAGAAAACCAACATTTTAGAAAAATGTTCCATTAAGGATAGTTTAGGTTGGGGGATTTTCATGAGAATCATCAAATCTGTACATAAATAATAATTTGCTATTTAACCGAATTTTCGTTTCTGAGTCCCCTATGCTGTTAATATACGCGCGTGGTTCTTTCTAACCGTATTATTTACTCTTTCTACCAATATTGTGTACATACATAATAGGCTGATAAGGTATTATATTCGACTGATACCGAAATTTCACCAGAAGTATGTCAATAAAAAATCGTGTTTAGAAAAAAGGTCGTTCAAATATCAAACTTGGTATTTCAACTGAATACCTTCCAGCAATGCAACACGAGGCTTTAAAAAAAAACTACTTTTATAAGCAACATTTTTTTAAATTTCTTATTTTCTCAAATAAAATCTAATGGTTTTTTTTTTGTTTTTTTAAATAGCATATACTTAAATATTTTTTGGTTTTTTAAATAGCATATACTTAAATACTTTTTGCTTTTTTAAACAGCATATACTTAAATATTTTTTGTTTTTTTAAATAGCATATACTTAAATATTTTTTGTTTTTTAAATAGCATATACTTAAATATCTTTTGTTCTTTTAAATAGCATATATTTAATATTTTTTGTTTTTTACACAGCATATACTTAAATAGTTTTTGTTTTTTTAAATAGTATATACTTAAATATTTCTTGTTTTTTTAAATAGCATATACTTAAATATTTTTTTTGTTTTTATAAATAGCATATACTTAAATATTTCTTGTTTTTTTAAATAGCATATACTTAAATATTTTTTGTTTTTTTAAATAGCATATATTTAATATTTTTTGTTTTTTTTAAATAGCATATACTTAAATATTTTTTGTTTTTTCAAACAGCATATGCTTACATACTTTTTGTTTCTTTAAATAGAATATACTTAAATGTTTTTTGTTTTTTTAAATAGCATATTATTAAATACTTTTTGTTTTTTTAAATAGCATATACTGAAATATTTTTTTGTTTTTTTAAACAGCATATATTTAATATTTTTTGTTTTTTAAATAGCATATACTTATATATTTTTTGTGTTTTTAAATAGCATGTACTTAAATATTTTTTGTTTTTTTAAATAACATATACTTAAATATTTTTTGTTTTTTTAAATAGCATATACTTAAATATCTTTCGTTTTTTTTAAATAGCATATACTTAAATATTCTTTGTTTTTTTAAATAGCATATACTTAAATAGTTTTTGTTTTTTTAAATAGCCTATACTTAAATATTTTTTGTGTTTTTAAATAGGATATACTTAAATATTTTTTGTTTTTTAAATAGCATATTATTAAATACTTTTTGTTTTTTTAAATAGCATATACATAAATACTTTTTGTTTTTTTTAAATAGCATATACTTAAATATTTTTTGTTTTTTCAAACAGCATATACTTAAATATTTTTTGTTTTTTAAATAGCATATACTTATATATTTTTTGTTTTTTTAAATAGCATATACTAAAACATTTTTTGTTTTTTTTAAATAGCATATACTTAAATATATTTGTTTTTTTAAATAGCATATACTTAAATATTTGTTGTTTTTTCAAATAGCATATACTTAAATATTTGCTGTTTTCTTAAACATTATATACTTAAATATTTCTTGTTTTTTTTAAATAGCATAAACTTAAATATTTTTTGTTTTTTTAAATAGCATATACTTAAATATTTCTTGTTTTTTTAAATAGCATATACTTAAATATTTTTTGTTTTTTTAAATAGCATATACTTAAATATTTTTTTAAATACCATATACTTAAATATGTTTTGTTTTTTTTTAAATAGCATATACTTAAATATTTTTTGTTTTTTTAAATAGCATATAGTTAAATATTTTTTGTTTTTTTTAAATAGCATATACTTAAATACTTTTTGTTTTTTTAAATAGCATATATTTAAATATTTTTTGTTTTTTTTAAATAGCATATACTTAAATATGTTTTTTTTTTTTTACATAGCATATACTTAAATATTTTTTGTATTTTTAAACAGCATATACTTAAATTACTTTTTGTTTTTTTAAATAGCATATACTTAAATATTTTTTGTTTTTTTAAATAGCATATACTTAAATATGTTTCGTTTTTTTAAACAGCATATACTTAAATATTTTTGGTTTTTTTAAATTGCATATACTTAAATATTTTTTGTTTTTTTAAATAGCATATACTTAAATATGTTTTGTTTTTTTAAATAGCATATAGTTAAATATTTTTTGTTTTTTTAAATAGCTTATACTTAAATATTTTTTGTTTTTTTAAATAGCATATACATAAATATTTTTTTTAAATAGCATATACTTAAATGTTTTTTGTTTTTTTAAATAGCATATACTTAAATATTTTTTTGTTTTTTTAAATAGCATATACTTAAACATTTTTGGTTTTTTTAATAGCATATATTTAAATATTTTTTGTTTTTTTAAATAGCATATACTTAAATATTTTTAGTTTTTTTAAATAGCAGATACATAAATATTTTTTGTTTTTTTTAAACAGCATATACTTAAATATTTTTTTTTTCAATAGCATATACTTAAATTTTTTTGTTTTTTTAAATAGCATATACTTAAATATGTTTTGTTTTTTTAAACAGCATATACTTAAATATTTTGTTTTTTTTTAAATAGCATATACTTAAATATTTTTTGTTTTTTTAAATAGCATATACTTATATATTTTTGGTTTTTTAAATAGCATATAGTTAAATATTTTTTGTTTTTTTAAATAGCATATACTTAAATATTTTTTGTTTTTTTAAATAGCATATACTTAAATATTTTTTGTTTTTTAAATAGCATATACTTAAATATTTTTTGTTTTTTAAATAGCATATACTTAAATATTTTTTGTTTTTTTTAAACAGCATATACTTAAATATTTTTTGTTTTTTTAAATATCATGTACTTAAATATTTTTTGTTTTTTTAAATAGCATATACTTAAATATTTTTTGCTTTTTTAAATAACATGTACTTAAATATTTTTTGTTTTTTTTAAACAGCATATACTTAAAAATTTTTTAAACAGCATATACTTAAGTATTTTTTGTTTTTTTTTAAACAGCATATACTTAAATATTTTGTGTTTTTTTAAACAGCATATACATAAATATTTTTTGTTTTTTTAAACATCATATACTTAAATATTTTTTGTTTTTTTAAACAGCATATACTTAAATATTTTTTGCGTAAAATGAAACGTACCATATCTTGAACTTTCTGACGATAGCCTTTGAATATTCATTCTGGATGGCTTTTGTATAAGAGGCAAGCCATAAGAAATAGACATAATATAAAACATAAAATGTATATATTTCGTTAAAACACAGGATTTATGACATATACATTTCATTTTTTTTTTTTTTGTAGAGTTGATTTAACTATTTCCAAGATATTTCTTGATATTAGTTCAAGTTTTAAATGTCTTAAAGCTTTTCTTTTCTTAAACGCGAATTTGCGATTTCTGTTTTCTTTGTTTTACTCCCGGCCATTCGAAAAGAAGCGAGCTTCAATCACATAGTACCTAGCTTTAAAATATTATACTACTTCTTTAGCCTGGTGTATTTCCTGATTAGTTCTCTTCTACTTACAATGTACCAATGTTGTTAAGAAAAGTTAACACTAATTATAATTCAGTCAGATGTTGCTAGGCTTGGACCCGGCGGTGATACGATGAGAGAAGACTGACCTCTATAGTTCCCACTGACAGTCGGATCCTGGCCAACTGAGGTAACCATAATCAGTCACAGACCAATGGATAGACACACCGCACCGACACTTGCATTTCTGAAACAGGCTTAAGGGAGCGAAGGGTGAATAACATGATTAGTAAAACTATATGGAACGACAGAAATTTCCGAGGATCGCAGAAAACACCAGCTTTGGTCTGACATTTGGAAAAGCTCACGAAAAAGCCCATGCATCAGTGTTGCCTGGCATTGTACTTGGGACCTCGCGAATGAGAATGAACACGTCTGCGCAGCGACCTCTATTTCTGAAGAGACGAAACAAATGAAAGGAAATGATTGGAATGAGCAATGTTGTAAAGACCACACCAACACTCACCTATCGACACGGAAAAAGAGATATTTGAATAAATCGTAAATATTATTAAAATGAACATAATTAAACAAGAGATGGCTCCACCGTAGTGAAACTCGGAACTTACGCCATGGAAAGCCTTCTTGCCAAACCACAGTTCTTTTCGAAAACCAGAAATCATCGTGACGGAATATATTTTAAAGAATACAAAAGTTCTTAAGGTTTTATGAACATTTAAATCCATTTTACAAATATTACTGTGATGACAAATACTTGTAGATGGAGGTTTGGGAAATCATACAGTGACAATAACTCAGATTTTCAAATTGAAATTAAATGATTAAAGGGAAACCGTGGTGTTTTACGGGGATGCGATGGCTATAAGGATACTTTACTTTATTGTACAGTCACTATCAATTTTTTACGTTTTCAAGACACTTTTGTGATAGCTTTATACCTCTAAAAACTAACGTTAGATTACATTTTCGATCGTGACTCTCTGGGCACATACATCATTTTCTGTATCTGCTCGATAACATTTACTCCATTTTTGGTCCTTCCGTCTTACCTTTAAATATTTCGTAAAGAATATTTTATTATTATTTTATAACTAAAGAGAGGTTTATTATTGTTTCCTGAAATAACACGACTCTAGAGCTGGGTCCGGGATCACGAAATTCCGGATTGAGTTTCGATCCACAAAGAGTATAACTGAGACGTGATGAAGTAGGTGTGGTCTCTTTAACCCGTTTGGAAACTATTGCACTATCTAGCCTTGCTCACTGCATGGCAACCTTTAGTTCTTGCTAGCAGATAAACCAATGAATACTGAAAGAGAGCACAGAATAAAATAATCCAAAAAATACGAAAAGTTAGACGTCTGACATTGAACAAACTTGTGGATGATTGAAACGTATTTGGAGTGACAAGAAGAGAATCTTTTCTTTCGATATAGCAAAGATATGTCTTATAATTCAATGCGCTGAATTCTGAGTCCATTGTCTTTTCACAGCTCTGAACATTTTATACTTTTATTAATAAAAGTACAAGGCCTTTTTATTTATCATATTATGAAATTATTGTTTTATTGTGTTACTCTATGAAGTATAATGATGCACATACTGTTATTACATGTAATGAGCTACTCTTGGAACAGATTATCCCTCAACGTGTGTATGTTTACGCTACAAACACTCTCTTTATACCGCTGACTGTTCTGTGTGTTCGTAACTGTGTACGCTTCGGAACACAAGATATGTCATCTCTGCACATCAAAAATCAGAATTGTATCATATAGTTACTAGAACTAATTTTATTATAAAATATCCACTTCAATTATATGCTGTATAATTTCAAACTCTGCATAAAATAGCAGATTAGTTTGTTTAATAATAAAGTTTTATTTTAACATGCAAATTAGACTTTTTCTCTGTTTCAGGCAATCTGTTTATATGCCGCAAAATAGTAGAGTAGCGACTTAATTGGATATGGAGAGCTTAGAGGCAACACTGCATTCTATGTGTCAAAATAAATAATAAGGTTGATTATGGGGCGAAAGCGATAATGGATTAAAATACAGCAGTTGACTGGACGTAACAAGAAAACTATAGCTCGGAGCTGAAATATATCTTCTTGGAGGACAACCAAACTCCAAATATGCGCTTACACCCAAATAGCTAGAGACATATACCAAATCTGATATGTTCACTTATATAAATTCTTGAACTCACGCTTCAAAAAAATTATTCTGTTATTCTATCTCTTGTTATTCAAGATAAACTTTCATTTCACATTTTTTCATTTCATGTAAAATACAGAAGGTAAAGTAATATCGTTTTAAAGACCATGTTGCTATTTGGTGGCTTAGAAATTCTGCATACTCTCTGCATGTCCACAAGAACTCATATGTGTTCCTTTCACATGGCATTCTCGGTCTATTCTGCGACACCTTTTCTTACAAAAGCTTATTTTTATTTCTACTCCATGCTAATTTATATAAAAATTACCAGATATAGTTGTATTACTTAGTTCCATCTAAGTAGTGAAATAAGAAAACGATAGTGAAACCTTTTAAAATGGTTGCTGTATCATTCAATAAAATGTCGCTACTATTAGTATGACCGGGATGAAACATGAATAACGGCTTCCTATTTGAGAAAAATGTCAGTATTGGAAACTTTGAAACCTATAACCAAGAATATCTCGGAAATGGTTAACTCTATAAAAAATCATTATGACACAAATGGAGTGTTTTAACGAGATCTACATTTTTGTGCAGTAAGTTATTATCTATCTGTTATTCTTTAGACGTTATCTAGGGTGAAGTGGGCTCTAGAGGCTATTCCTAGACAGCTCAAGATATAAACATTCGGTATGATAATCACGATCGTCAGATCCTTTTTTGAGAAAATCAGAATTTCTGAAAAATGTTTTATTTTAAGAGTTGCTTATGTAAGGAGAACAATATTAAACAAAATTTGGGACGTATTCTTGAAAGAAGCTGAATAAAACACGAATTTTTCGCTTTTGTGTTAAGTTGTTCACACACATACACATAGAAACTATATCAAAACTTTTTTTATTTAGATGAATAAATGTATATTTCAAAACGTGTATATTTCGGTAAAATTTCGATATCAAATTTTTGGATGGAATACAATACCGTCTCTACCTTATGTATGTAGTACGTCGTAGACAAATTAATAGCTTACCAGCTAAAAAAATGTCATTGGAAGATTCAAATGAATAACATGAAATATTTACAGGCTCTTTCAAAACGACACCAAACGAATATAGCAGTCAATTATCTGATTTGTCTGAAACTTGATGTCGCAGCTTTCAAACTCTTCTGTTTAAAGTTTTATGTGTGTTTAAAAATTGGACACATTTGGATTAGGCAGCGAAGGAACAACGGCTATCATACGCCACGTAAACAACCTCAGAACGTGTTATGCGACACACATAACAAAACCCACATGCTACGTTTTCCATTATTAAGGTGACCTTTGCCGCGCCGGCGTGTCTTCAAAACACCCTTACACCACGCGACTAGGACTTTCGCGACCAAACGACACCTCTCTTGGAGTGGGCCAGGCACGTGCCATTTGGTTATGTACGACTGCCTAATCCACGGTGATTTTATGTAAGTTTTTGTATGTGCCAATTTTAGAGCTGAGAATTATATTTACGTATCACTTACTGTATGACCAACAAGGTCCACATTTACGTTTCGTGTCGTCTTGAAATATCATAAACATGTGTGTTGGTATAGTGAGATTGTTCTGTCGCCTTCGATTTGCCATTCGGAATGCAGAGGACCTGATGGGTTAATGACATACTTCTAACTGGCATACAAATATCTTATATGTATGTGTATATATAAAAAAAAAATCGTTTATCATTTTTGAGAAATTAAAATATGCGAACTTCCGCTTGCTAAATTTTCTGGGAAATCTTCGTGTCGTATCCTTGAAAGAGCTGAAATTAAATAACAAATGTGGTAATTGTACTTTTATTTTGGAATTACACAGATAAACAGACGGGCACACATACCCAGACACTTAAGCCACGTGGACATTTTATTCGAATAATGCTTTTTTGGATCAAGAGGGTCTCAGATGCAATCTCGGTATCATATTTTTGGATGAAATGCAATACTTCCAATGCTCATATACTTATGAAATATAGATTTTTAAAATACATATCTCATCAGTTCAAAGTATTTATTTGACAAGAAATGTAACACCGCATCAGAATGTGGTCGGTCAAATTAAAATGTTGCAGCTATATATTATATCACATTTTAAAGCCTACTGGTGTCCGTGTTGGTGGCAAGATTCTTGGGACAGGTCTACATCTGTTACTCGCTCCAGAATCCTCGCAGATCAATACCAGGGATTGTGTTGCATGGCCCAGTAGTGTACGCTAGGCATTTTGCGCTTTTTCGTTTTACTGTTGGCAACGGAGATGCTTAGGGACTGGGTAGGATTACTCAAATTAATTAAATACCAACTTTAACATTCTCAAACACCACAAAACATTTTTCCAAATACAAAACATATAAAATTACCTTAAATGATAAAAATTAATGCAATACAGAAATCATAAATAACATAATTTATTTTAAGTTATCTTTAGGAGAAGTATATTCAGACGCACTTTTCTCTAAAACTATGTATTACTTTTTATGCATTTTTATATGTTTTAATACATCCCTTGGTTACAGCTAAATTTGATATAAAGGCTATCGGCACTACATTTTTTCTACACGTATTATGTACATAGTGTATAGAGAGTGTACCCAAAAATCGGATATAAGGATTTTACCGGAAATACATGTTTTGGGTTCTCCTGAATCCAAAAAATCAGTATTAGAACAAGGACCGTTTGTGCGTGTATGTGTATGTGAACAGCATAGCTCAAAAACGAAAAGACCGTTAAAAACCAAATTGGTATTAAGTTTGGATGTGACACGAAGATTTTCAAGAAAAATAACATGGTAATTTTTTCGAAAATTTTGATTTTCTCAAAAATTGGTGTAACAATGTTTACTAAAATTCGTATATTAAAAATATTTACTATCAAATAGAATGTATATCTTGAATTTACTGGGAAAAGCCTCTGAAGATTACTTTACTCTTTATTAATTTATATTTTGTATAACTGGTAAATCATAAGAGATAGACATAAGAGAACGTAACAGGAAATGTGGAGCTAGTTGAAAACACAATTTTTGTTTTATATATATATATATATATATAACTGGTAAATCATAAGAGATAGACATAAGAGAACGTAACAGGAAATGTAGAGCTAGTTGAAAACACAATTTGTGTTTTGTTTTTTTTATGGAGCTGATCGTTTTTGAGATATTCCTTGTTATTGCTTTTAATTTTAAAATCTACCTTTCTCATACGGCAATTCTTCAAGTTCTGTCTATACAAACAAAGGAACATTGCAACTAACTTGTGACTATCACTTTAACCTATGGTGCTCCCTTATTTCGCTTCTATTTACAATGAAGCAAGTAATAAGACTATCACTTTAACCTATGGTGCTCCCTTATTTCCCTTCTACTTACAATGAAGCAAGTAATAAGACTATCACTTTAACCTATGGTGCTCCCTTATTTCGCTTTTATTTACAATGAAGCAAGTAATAAGACTATCACTTTAACCTATGGTGCTCCCTTATTTCGCTTCTATTTACAATGAAGCAAGTAATAAGACTATCACTTTAACCTATGGTGCTCCCTTATTTCGCTTCTATTTACAATGAAGCAAGTAATAAGACTGTCACTTTAACCCATGGTGCTCCCTTATTTCGCTTCTATTTACAATGAAGCAAGTAATAAGACTGTCACTTTAACCTATGGTGCTCCCTTATTTCGCTTCTATTTACAATGAAGCAAGTAATAAGACTATCACTTTTACCTATGGTGCTCCCTTATTCCGCTTCTATTTACAATGAAGCAAGTAATAAGACTATCACTTTAACCCATGGTGCTCCCTTATTTCGCTTCTATTTACAATGAAGCAAGTAATAAGACTATCAATTTAACCCATGGTGCTCCCTTATTTCGCTTCTATTTACAATGAAGCAAGTAATAAGACTATCACTTTAACCTATGGTGCTCCCTTATTTCGCTTCTATTTACAATGAAGCAAGTAATAAGACTATCACTTTAACCTATGGTGCTCCCTTATTTCGCTTCTATTTACAATGAAGCAAGTAATAAGACTGTCACTTTAACCTATGGTGCTCCCTTATTTCGCTTCTATTTACAATGAAGCAAGTAATAAGACTGTCACTTTAACCTATGGTGCTCCCTTATTTCGCTTCTATTTACAATGAAGCAAGTAATAAGACTGTCACTTTAACCTATGGTGCTCCCTTATTCCGCTTCTATTTACAATGAAGCAAGTAATAAGACTATCACTTTAACCTATGGTGCTCCCTTATTCCGCTTCTATTTACAATGAAGCAAGTAATAAGACTATCACTTTAACCTATGGTGCTCCCTTATTCCGCTTCTATTTACAATGAAGCAAGTAATAAGACTGTCACTTTAACCTATGGTGCTCCCTTATTTCGCTTCTATTTACAATGAAGCAAGTAATAAGACTATCACTTTAACCTATGGTGCTCCCTTATTCCGCTTCTATTTACAATGAAGCAAGTAATAAGACTGTCACTTTAACCTATGGTGCTCCCTTATTTCGCTTCTATTTACAATGAAGCAAGTAATAAGACTCGTTGTGCTAATTTTTTCTCGACTAGCATAAGGTAAATAGAAGCATAAACATTTTAGCTATAATTTGTTGCAAAGATGTAGAGAAAGTCATGTGAATGGAACAAATCAGATTTTTACTTTTTCTAGCACGTATATAACATTTACAGAGTATATTTATTCCACCCAAAAATTCTATACAAAGATTTCACCGAAAATACGTTTTTGAGACACCTGAATAAAAAAATACATTTTAGAAACATATCTTGAGTGAGTTTTCTGAGTGTCTGTGGTGGTATAACTCAAAATACCGTTATCGGTATATTCCAAGAATGCAATATGAAGATTTTCAAGAAAATCCCCAAAACTCCAACATGGAAGATTTTTCGATAGGTTTATTTTCTTAGAAATGGTTTTCCTAACGATTTTGATTAGAATGCCGTATGTTTTAGATATTCTCATTACAAAATAAAATTCTGAACAATCCTAAAATTTGTGGTAATAGCCTCTGAAGACTCTTCATTCTGGATGCTTTTGTATTGCTCACAAACAGTAAGAGCTGGACGATATCTTAGGCCACAAAAATATATACCTCATTAAAACACACAACTTATATATCTATTTTTTCTTATGAGTTAACAGTTTCCGAGGTATTCCTTGTTATTTGTTTCAATTTTAAACTACTTGAAACTTTTCTCAAACGGGAAGTCAGATTTCGTTTCATCTCATTTGTTTTATTCCCGGGAATTCTAAAGAGAACCAAATTTAAATTATTTTACATAGCCATAGCTTCTAAAAGAAGTGACAATTCCCTTCTACTTACAAGTAATACGAGCAGGAAGGGATATGCAAGTAATAAGACAACTTCTGGTAATATTTATCTAGATTAGGATGTCGAAGATAAAAGAACAACCTTTTATAAGGAAAGTTTGTTTTGGAATAGCTATAGAAAGTTATATGAATGGAGCACATCATAATATTTATTTCTGAATACAGAGACCATACTCATTGTGATATGCATAAACATTTTGATAAACTGGAATAACAATGGGCGGATTTATTTTAGTTGAAGTCGCTAGTTTATCCCTATAACGTAAGGTGTTACACAGAAAAGAGTCCTTAAACAAGTGATCCTTTTATAAACTAATAGTGTTTATGATATTTGTTAATTAATTATAAGCATAAATGGATAATTTTTACATGGATAAAGTTTGTAAAAGATTGTTGTAATTCGGTTTAGTATGTCATATAATTTTTGAAAAACTTAAAATCAAAGTCGGCACTCAAAAAGCAATCCGAAATATCTGCACTTTCTCATTTGATTGATGTTTAACCTAGAAATATTATATAATATATAGTATATTAATATATATATGTATATATAATATTTCCTTAAAATATGTTTCCCAAGTTTTAATGGAGCTTATCGTCTAAAGTTCCCAAATGAATTAGATTTTTAGTCTTGTATGTAGCTTTGAAATAACAATTTACTCTTCACAATACCTCATCATCGTATACACAATGAATGACTTTTGTATAGGATTGATTCGTTTCTTGTCTTGCTGAAAAAAATCGTAGACCATCTGATTTTACCGAAGGAGAATCTGTTTAAAAATTGAATCCATTTTTTATTTTTTACTCCAAGTTGTACTCCATTCCACACAAATAGTAATAGACATAGATTTTAAATATACAAGCTCATGATTTACGGAAATATAGACTAGGAAAAGTCAAGTGAACGCATTTCATGATATTAATTATTTTTATTAACACATGGCCATCATTAACGACTATTTTCTCAAAGCTCTACGCAGATGTACGTCTAAATATTGCAGTTCTTGTATGTTTCAAAAAATGCCTTATTTACTTTGTAAATATATGTGAGCCCTTTTATCCAATTTTTCCATTTTGCTTAGAACAGTGTTTTCTCTTAATGAATTTCTGACCCACTTTATTAGGAATGCTGTATGAAATTAAAACCAACTCCTCATATGTCATTGATCTACTTCGAGTCTACTTTTGCTGATTATGTTTGAAAAAAATAATTGTTGGTAAATTTTAATAACAATTGTGTATTAAGAAGCAATAATATTTTCTTAGTATTCATTATAAATGCCATTTTGTTCTGAGGAAATTGTTAAAAAGGTTAAAACAGTGGGATTGTCAGGCTTCAAATTTTAACAATACCGGATAGGTTTTTTTAATTTTAGCTTAAAAGCCTTAGTTATGAAATAGTGTATTTATAATAATAACGAACATGAATAAATTACAAATCATATACGGTAAAAATTTTAAAACGTGTCTAAATAGACTCCTTGAAATCATTTTATACTCGCAAAGTAGCAAAAACGTTGGAGCTAAGCAAATAATTCGGCGAAAATGAACGCTATTGCTTTTTTGAGCAATTGAAAGCTACAGAAAAAGTAAGGGAAAATCAGAACGAAGTTACTTGAGAAGAACGGAACACAAATTAATACATAGCAAGAAAAAATACATATAATGCAATAATTACTTTTTCATGGGGAAAATATTCTACAGAGAGTAGTTAAATTTTGAGGGATGATTCAAAACATAAATAGAAGGATTAGAATCACATTCCGGTAAGACGGACCCACGAACTAGGATTCCACAAAGTGTTAGATACAGAAGGACATTCTCCTGGGTGCGTTAATTAATCTGTAGTTAAGCCACAATAGGGGATACACAGGCGCTGTTCTTGAACATCGTAACTACTCGTGAGTTTGCTTGAGTTATATTCAGTGTCTTTTCAAAGGTCTTCACATTAATATCCTAATTTTTTTTACCAAGCTTTAAACTTTTATTTGTAAAAGTACCAGGCTGATCATATTATGAAATAATTGTTTTATTGTACTACCTTATGAATTAGAACGATGTATATAACGTCAATAAATGTAGTGAGCTATTTTTGGAACATATTGTTTAATTCAAGTATGCATTTTTAAGCTATAAACTCCTCCCAACCATCCTTTTTATGCCGCTGAACACTTCTGTGTGTGTGAAACTATGTGCACTTCGGAACCCAAGACTGAGCTCCACAAATAAGTGACGTTTCTTGTAGATGTGTCTCAAAAAGTGATTGCTAGATTTTAAACTGCTTTCCGCTACTTGAGTTTACATTAATTCTGCTCCACTTTTAGAAATATTCACGGCACTTTGAATGAGTTTTCATAAGCTTTGAATAAACTGAACAGTTACTGTACAAAACCATCTGGCGTGATACCTTGACCATAAATGTAAGCAATTACTTTCTCTACTACTGCTATTAACGTTTTGAGACAGCTTGAATCCAGAAAAAAAACATTTTTTTTTTTTTTTTGGCATCTTCTGAAGATGCCACAAAAGCATTTTAAAGACCGTGGACTCCTCACAAAATCCTCTAAAATTAAACATCTTTTCGCAAATTTCTATTTTCTTCAAAATGATTAAACGATATCGATTAAAATATAATACATTAAAAACATTTTACATGACAAACAAAATGTACGAAAATAGACATTTCTGGAAGTAGCCTAGATCCTGAAAGAATCTTATACAGTCGTGTTTAACTAGAAAACGTTAAGCGATAGACGGAAACAACACAACACACAAAACATTTAAAATATCTTTGAAACACATCATTTAATTCAAATAGATTTTCTGAGGACGGAGCCATTTCTGAAAAATCTGTTAATGTTGATGATTTGATTTGCTTAATATTCTGTCATTCTTTCTAATCACGTCGCATTTCCTTATTTGCTGGGGATTGCATATAGTCAACGTGTTGGGTCTAGTTCGTAAACCTTTGATGGCTTCTATTCCATTTGTTTGTATAAGGAAGCGCGAAATGTAGTTTCTTCTGTAGAGTTTTTTATGGATTAAATTGAACTAGATAGAAAAATTACTTCGTAAGAGTAATAATCAGAGTCACTAATAACCGATAAAAGTAGAGAAAGCCATGTGAATGAAACATACAGATGTTTAGAAAGAATAATTATTTCTGTATATCCAGTATGCGATAGAAGATACCCCTACACTGCGCATCTCAGGAGGCTGTAGGCACAGAGGTTTCGCTGGTGCTTGCACGCTTTAGATGAGTTTATAGCTGGGGATGAAAAAAGAAAAGAAAATCGGAGGTGTACCCAAATTCCATTTAATATTCACCTGTATAGCGTGATTTAACATTCTTAAATAAAACTGTACCTCATTTCCTAAAGCGTCAGCAGCTCACATGTAAGGGTTTTTTGTGATCTAGTTATTGGAACTTTTTATAGTTAAGCACATACTTATCCCAACATTGCTTTAAGAGGACACAGCTGTCATCATTGCGACATCTTGCAACAAATATCGATTGCTTAAACTGATACCTCTCGCTAAATGAAACATAATTTATTTGAACTTACCATATTAGGAATCTTATATAATCACATTTTGAGCTTCCCGTCAACTTCAAAATTCCTTATCACCTGCAAAGTTTCAATTCAAATTGACTAAGTGTTTGTTAATTAGAGCGTGCTCTAGGGTTAATTAGTATTTTGAAGGTAATTTTAACGATTTTATGTGAAATATTTGTTTGAGTGTGGGTGTGTTTTATGTGTGTGAAGAGAGTGAAATAAATATGACAATGTAAACACAAATGCGTCCCTTTCATTTTTTTGTTATACCAAACAATACATTGAATTGAATAAAGTCATGCGCGTGTGTATGTGTATGTGAACAGCATAACTCAAAAATGAAAACTCAGATCAGTATCAAACTGAGTATTTAAGTTCATTACCTACCAAAGGCGCGACATGAAGATTTCCAAAAAATCCATCCAAAATAGCTTACAGAAAGTTGTTACCAAAATGGAATTAGTAATAGTATCGCTTTTGGAATTAATGCGTATAATACTCTATTTATTACAAACTGAAATTACAAAACATCACATTATCTAATGCATAATAATATCAATTTTCCTCTTAGAGTGTTGCACTAAACTAGGCAATAGTTTTCGGTTGTATCAGGGTATCATTTAGCCATTAGGATTGTGATTTTCCAGATAGTGGGTATAACTGTGTCTCAGGTTATGTGATATCGGCCGAGGCATGTTTTGTGTATGTTAGTTGCAGCAAACGTCTGTTGATAAACAGCCATTACTCCGTCATTGCCTTGCTAATTAAGAACTCAGCTTTAATCGATAACTCACACATCGCTGTGGTAGAATGGATACCCTAGCATGTAACGACTGTGTACACAACAAAAACAGCGAGACAGTTGGCTCTGGGGCTCGCAATCAAGAAGTCGTGGGATCGGTTCCCTGCGGCCAATCTCTCTGACCAATTTTTTTTCTTTTCCTTTTATCTTTTTTAGTTTAACGTCTATAACCTAGTTCGTCATGTCGCACAATGAATGAAATTGGTGAAATGATGCTCAAATGATCTCGAGGTCCATGGAGCTTAAAGTTACTCGACTTTCGTCTTCTCACAGGATAAGGGAAGACCCCGAAAAACACCTTATCCGAGTAACTCACCTTAAGCGAGATTCGAACTCAGGAGCTATTGAATGTGAAGCAGACACGCTCACACCACAGTTTCCAGGCGGGCATCCATAAAATTGGGTATGAAACAAAGATCTGGAATAACTTGACTCAGGTTGGGAGGGTGGAAAACACGTAAGGTAGTTGACGAAGCTGGTAGGCGGATTTGCCCTTTATGTGGGGATCAGGAAGACTGGACGCATATTTTGGCAGATTGTGTGTGGATGGAGGATGGTAGGAAACAATTATTGCCGGAAGTAACAGACGAAGGACAGCATTCTGGGATTTGATTCTAAACAGTCAAAACTGGCCAAGCCTGGGCACATACTTAATGGAAATACGTGCACTAAGAGATAAAATATTTGTGTAAATATTGTATAGACTTATTTGGTGTTTGACTAATACGTGGTGTAGTTGTGAGTACAAGTGTGTGTGTGTACGTGTGTGTGTGTACGTGAGTGTGTACGTGTGTGTGTGTACGTAAGTGTGTACGTGTGTGTGTACGTGTGTATGTTTCTCGTGTTTTTAAGAGATATAAAACATATATGTTGGTAATATTTTAGACTCAAGTATTTTTCGACAGCATGTAGGTCACCCGACCCATGTGACTGTGTGACGCAATTATTGTATTAGTGTAAACTTAATAAAATAACACTATTACTACTGTTTTGTTTTTTTTTTTTCTTCTGGGTCACTGGCGAATGCTGAGGAGGATTCTTCATTCTCCAGAATTTTCCGTCCCTTCCTTTCATTCGTCTGGCCTTTCTTTCAGGTTTGTAAGATTCGGCAAAGTGGCGCCCTCCCTTGGAGCTGATTGTGGCTTGGAAGCTCAGCTCTCGGCAGTAGGATGGCGCTAGGAGTCGTCAGGGGCATTTCTTCACACCTGATACGCGGACTGTAAGGGCTCACCGTGTCGAGATGAACTCCCTGGAAGCGGTTAGGGACTCTCCACGATGGTTCCCTGCCGCAGTGTGGATCCGGCTGCCCTCTGTGATTGCTCTCATCTCATCCTCTCCTCCCGGGAAGCGGTTAGGGACTCTCCACGATGGTTCCCTGCCGCAGTGTGGTTCCGGCTGCCCTCTGTAATTGCTCTCATCTGATCCTCTCCCCCCGGGGTCTGACGTTCAAAAAGCCTAATTACTGGCTCAGGTGCGGAAATCCCCTCCGGTACATAACACTACTCTAAGAAAACAAGTCGTAAGAAGAACCGTGGGGAACGGTTTGAAACTTCTATATTCAGATGTCATATTATAATTGTTTAATACTCCAGAATAATGCATATATTTTTGGACAGATCTGCAACAAAGAGCAAAAAGTAATCTCAAAGTCGGACAAAAATTACTTTAATAACAACAAAGGGTTTCCAGTGGTGCGATCAAGATACAGAATTAAGGCGCAAAATGAAGGGAATGGCAATCAAAGTTGGGTAAAATAGATCCCTTTAAATTATTTTATTATCTTTAGCTTGAGGTTATGGATGAAGATGAGTCTTAAGAGAACTAAAACAAAACAGGAAACAAAAACCATCCATAAACCCGGCCATATCAACAACGGTTATATCTACTACAAATCCATTTACAATTCACACAATACAGCTTCTTGTTCTTTGACCCTTGTATATCTACTTAAACAGCGATCAACGAAAACTTCTCTCCACACCAAGTCCCCAGCCCAAGGGAGCACTTGTAGATATAAACCTTTAATAATTGGGCTGGATTCAATTAAATATATTGTTTTAGGTTGAAGAGAAATTTTTGGTGCTCAAAATTTAAGGGGGAATAGCTTTTTAAAAATGAAATTATAATAGGATTTATTATGTTTAAAATTATATGAATTTAGAATTTGTTATTGTTTTAAGGATGTTAAAATTTAATCCTTATTTTGTTGTACGACTGATAGAGAGACTTCTCTTGAAGCATTTTCTTCCACCTGGTGAGTTAGAAGTGGAAAGCTGATGCTTGTTTGAAGTAAAAATTATTGAATTTTATGGAAACACTACGATGACTGTTAATAACAGGTTTTGCAATACAAATCTGAACGTATAATATGTCTATGTATAAACCTAGTTCAGGTCGTAAAGAAACAAAATGTGGTTGCAGTTGCAGAATGTTCATCTAGAATATACAGGTCTTTCAAAAGCCACTTTAAAGTGTCAACTGCTATAAATAGTATGATATTTGAAAAAACAAAAGAAGTCACATACTGGGAAAACAATAGTGTTTATAAAACATTGGGTACAAGTCCTCCATTCTCTTGTTCAACATACACCACTCTTATGCAACTCCGAGCAGATGATGTCTTGGAATATTAACAATTTATTGCGAAATAGCAACTTACATTTGTTGCAGGGTTGTCGAACAGTCAGAAGAACTCATTCTTAAGATAATACCACAACCTAAAGCGGTCGAATTGTCACTGCGACAATTTGTTGGAACTTTACGAATGGAACAGGGGCCTGCTCTTAAATTGTTAAGAGTTTTAAATTTTCTCAGACCTCGTGAAAGACTCCTCCTGCTTTCATAACAGCATCTGAACCATCCGTATTCATCATTTAGAGATAGAGCCATGACTTGCAACTTACAAATGTTATAGCATTATGAATAACATTACTAATGTTCAGTCAACAAACTGAATATCTGGGAAGAGTGAACTATAAAAAACGAATGTAAACCAAACCATATAGCTTACTTAGTGTTTGACTTCTTTTGCATTTATTCTATCTCGAATATTATACTATTTATAGCGGTTTAAATTTTGAAGCATGCTTTATAAGTGCCTATACTTGTAATAAACGTTACGTATTTATTGTCCAGATAAATGGCACATTATAGCATCATAAACTAATGTTAAGAGCGCAGCAGGGAGTGAGTTTGGCATACTAGAACGGTGCTAAGTGTTATAGTTTATTTTCTCTACTACTATAATGTACGAGTGCATTGTAGTTAGAAAAATCATTGTATTCCACCTAAAAGTTCAATTCCGACATTTCACCTGAAATACGTGTTTTAAGGTCTCCTTAATCTAAAAAAAGGTTTTACGCTCTCTAGCTGGTATGTAGAAAAAATTTAAATCCACACACACTAGATAAATATTGGGTAGAGAAGATGCTGTGTTCCAACAAAAATTGATACCGAGATTTCACCGGTATCATGTTTTGAAACTTGATATTTAAATTCAGTATCTTTCAAGGTTACAATACGACATTTTCAAGAAACCCCTCTCAAGCCAACTACCCATTGCAGAGAAAGATTTTCGATAATTTTTATTTTTTTAAAAATGCCTCTCACGGTTTTTGTGAAAATTCCATGTGTTTAAGGTACTTTCATGTATAAGAACTGTATATCTTGAATTATCTGGGAATAGCCTCTGAAGACTTTAGCATAATCGATAAACTGCAAGAGCTAGACAAAAACTTACCACACAACAAATGTAGATCTCGTTAAAACACACTTTTTTGTAGAGTTAATTATTTTCGAGAGATTCCGAGTTATTTGTTTCAGTTTTGAGCTACTTTTAACTCTTCTCAAACGGGAAAAATCTTTATTTCCATCTCTCTGTTTACTTCAAGCATCCAAAGAGAACAGAATTTCATTTATTTCACCTAGCGACCGGTTTTTAGATTATCTCTTTGCTTTCACTTTCACTTACAAAGAGGCAAGTAATAAGACCTATCTTGATTATCCTGATTTAGATAAAGAACAATCTTTAGTAAGAGAAACTTAATTGTGGAACAGCTAGAGAAACCACGTGAACGGAACACATCAGATTTATAGAAGAAGTGCTCGTGTCTGTGAAAGCATGCATCAAAAACGAAAAGTCGGTTAAAATCGAAACTACCTTCCAAGATTACGACACTAATCAGGCTAATGCTTATCATGATGAAAGAATAATCTTTTGTTAGAAAAGTATGTTTGCGGAACAGCTAGAATAAGCTATGTGAGTGAAACATTTACGATTTTTGTACTTTGTCCAGCACATATCTCAATACACATAATAGGTAGAGAAGGGATTGTATTCCATCCAAAATTCGATATCGAGATTTCACCTGGAATATATGTTTTAAATCCCATGATTAAAAAAGAACAGTGAATGTATGTATGGACAGCTCAAATCAAAAAATGACAACTATGCTAAATATCAAACTTGATATTTAAGTTTAGTAGCCCTCAAGGATGCGGCAGAACATTTTGAGGAAAATTCCCCCACCACAAGTTACCGTTTACATGGAAACATTTTTGAGTGACTTTTGCATAACTGTTAAACCTTAACAGATAAAAAAAACTTACTAAAAATGTGGATATCGTCAAAACACTCAATTTATGCCATTTCCATGTTTTGGAGCTGCACATTTCCGAGATATTCCCTGTTCCTTGTTATTGGTTTTAATTTTAAAATTCAGAAAACTGTCCGCGCTTCTTTCTTTTACACCTGGCTATGCAAAGAAGCGAATTTTATGACAACCCCATAGCTATAGCTTTTAAAACATTTGTCCATTGCTTTAGATATTGGATTAACATGGGATAGAAGGAAAGTTGTCTGTAGAACCGCTAGAGAAAGTCATGTGAATGGAACATATCTGTACACATTGTACGAGGCGCTTCAGTTTCCAGAAAAAAGCACTCAGAGGCAGCCTCTAGTCACCTACTTTGTATTTTTCTAAATTTATTTTTACTGGTTCAATGGAATTTAAGATATCACTGTTATAATGAACTCTACTTTGCATATTACCACCCTGCTCCAAACACTACTGGTTATTCGCGCATGCCAACACCTGTTGTTGTCTAACAAATGCTCTAGGCCGGGTTTATACCACCAAGTCCCAAACGTTTTAAAGACAATGGACTCTTCAAAAATCCTTTAAAATGACACATCTTTTCGCAAATTTCTATTTCCTTCGAAATGATTAAACGATATCAATTAAATACAATGCATTAAAACACGTTACATGACAAACAAAATATATGAAACTAGACATTTCTGGAAGTAGCTTAGGATGCCTTAATTCGGAAAGAATCTTATATAATCATGTATAACTGGTAAACATTAGCGATAGACGAAAACAACACACAAAACAAAACATTTAAGATTTGCTTAAAACACATAACTTAATTCAAATAGTTTTTCTGTGGCAGTAGCCATTTCCGAAAAATCTGTTAATGTTATTGATTTGGTTTGCTTAATACTCTGTCATTCTTTATAATCCCGTCGACATTTCCTGTTTACTTACTCTAGCCCTATATGTACAATGTACATAGGGATAGAGACGGTATTGTAATGCACCCAAAAATTCGATACCGAAATTTCACCGGAAATATATGTTTTGGGGTCCCCTGACGCCAAAAAAAAAATTTAAAAAAAGGTCCGTGTGTGTGTCTGTCTGTATGTATGTGTGTCTGTGGACAACATAGCCCCAAAACAAAAAGACTGTTAAATACCGAACTTGGTATTTAGGTTTAGTATCTTCCAAGGATGAGACGCGAAGATTTTTAAAAAAATTCCTCCACCACAAAGTACCCTTTATATGGAAAAAAATTTGAAAATTTTGATTTTCTTAAGAATGGCTCTAACGATTTTGATTAAAACCGCGTACATTAAAGCTATTTATGTCCGAAATAAAATGTATATCTCGAATTTTTTGGGAATAGCCTCTGAAGACCTCTTTATTCTGGATGAATTTTGCTGAATTTTGCTTAACTACTAAACCGTAAAAGATAGAAAAAAAAAGCTACTACACAAAAAATGTACCTCATAACAAAACACACAATTTTTGTCCTTTTTGATGTGGAGGTAACGGTTTTCGAGATATTCCTTGTTATTGGTTTCAATTGTGAAGTACTTATACTTTTCTCGCACAGGAAGTGTCTGTTTTTCTTTTGTTCTACTCCTGGCCAAGCAAAGAAGTGCTCTGCAAGGACGATCGCATAACGATAGCTTTTAAAACATTTGACAATCACTTTAGCTTAGTACATTCCCTTATTCCCTTCTACTTATAAGGAACTAAGTAATAACATTCTGCTAACATTTATCTTGATTAGCATTATGCACAAAGAAGGAGAATCTTTTGTAGGAGTTTTGTAGAGTAGCTAGAGAAAGTCATGTGAGTGTAACACATCAGCGTTTTTGCTTGGGATTGCATATAGTCAGCTTGTTGAGTCTAGTTCTTCAAAATGTTATGGCTTCTATTCCATTTGTCTGTGTAAGGAAGCGCGAAATGTAGTTTTCGTCGTTTTTTGTGGATTAAATTGAACTAGATAGAAAAATAACTTCGTAAGAGTAGTAATTACAGGCACTCTCTAAGCTGTCACCTTCTAATTCTCTATCTTTAGTCATTCCTGGAAATGTTTTGCGCTCCATGTATATTTCAACAAACTCCATCTTATAACAATTGTTTCATCCTCGTATACTTAATGCTGATGCACAATCAATCTCCTGCTAAATATTATATCATCCAGGACGTTTGAAAAGAAAAACTTGTTTGCTACATTCACATGACTTTCTCTACATCTCGGTAATAAATTATTGTTAAAAAGCTTATTCTTTTATCCACTACATGCTAATCGGTATTTTAATAAAGATCGTTAGAGCCATTTTTGATAAAATCAAAGTTTTCGAAATTTTTTGTATTTAAAGTGTAGTTCGGGGTGGGGGATTTTCCGCAAACTCTTTGTGTTGCATTCTTAGAAAATACTAAACTTAAATACCGATTCATTTTTGTCTTATCGTGTTCACATATACGCGGTTACACACATACACGGACCTTTTTCTAAAAAATGCTTTTTGGTTACAGGGGGCCTAAAACGTGTCTATCTGGTGAAAATCCGGTATTTTTGGATGAGGTGCAATACCTTCACTACCCACGTACCATGATTAATTTATCAACTTATTAATTTCTCTCCACCTATTATGTAAAGTGTGGATATTGTATTGCAGTCAAAATTCTATGTTCAGATTTCAGCGAAATATATTTTGAAGTCCCCTGAATACACTTGTTTAAGAAACAGGTGTGTGAGTGTGTGTGTGTGGCTTTAAGTGCAGCATCTTTCGAGGATGTGACACAAAAGAGTTTTAGAAACATCCTCCGTCTCAAATTTCACTTCTACTTGGGTGGCTTTTTCGAAAAATTATATGTTCGCAAAAATTATTAACGAATTTGATTAAAGTACCACATGTTTAATATATTTATATACACATTTTTATTTATGATGTTTAAGATATTTACATCATAAATAAAAATGGTATCGTAAATTTTCTGAGAATAGCCTCTGAAGCCCTCTCCATTCTGTGTGACTTGTGCATAAGGAAACCTGACAAAAGCTTTCTACACAAAAAAAACATAGAAGTTGTTAAAACAGAATTTGTGCCATAAGAAATGTTTTATGAAGGTTTGTAACCATTTGTGAGATATTCTCTGTTATTAGTTTCAATTTCGCAAAACAAGAAGTCGTTATACGTTTTTCTTTTTGGTGACTAAGCAAAGCGAACGACATTTCAAACTCAACATACGAGGCGTTTCCGGAATAGTTTCGCAAAAATGCTGACTCTGAGATATGTTTAAGTCTAACCCAGACGGTACATGCAGCGTTCCTTTCCGATAAAAATGAGAGGTCACGTGACTTCCTGTGACCATGTAGTGACGAGGTAGACCCTCTCAAGTGAGCACGTGTTTTGCGTGTGCTGCGATTTTTCCGCATAGCAAAAATGTCAGATTACGAAGAACACAAAACTAACAAAATGTTGCTATAAAACTGCAACAGAAGCCTTTGAAATGTTAAGAGCAGCTTTTGGGGAGGAAGTTATGGGCGAAACTCAAGCATTTGAGCGGTTTTCGCAATTTGAAAGTGGTGTGACATCGTTCGGGAGGACACTGTTCCAGCAAAACTGATGAAAATATTAATCAGGAGAGAGAAATGGTCTTAAATGATAGGCGCATTACAATAAGAGAACTTTCTGACTCATTAAGGGAGAATGTGCGACGCAAACGGCCGGAGAAATGGAGGAGTGGTGACTGGTTCCTACATCATGGCAATGCACCCGCGCATAAAGCTCTTTCTGTTCGCCAATTTTTGGATAAAAATAGGATGAATACTGTTCCCCATCTCATCTATTCTCCAGATTTGGCACCAGTGGACTTTTTCTTTTCCCGCGTCTTAAAATGCGGCTCCGAGGACAGCGTTTTGAGGACATTGATGTCATCCATCGCTAATCGCAGAAAGCTCTGTACGTGTTGAAAGAAGAGGACTTCCAGCAGTGGCAGAAGCGGTGGGACAAATGTATCAACTCCCAAGGAGGGTGACAGCAAAACAAACTGTTGTGTAGTATTTATGACGTCATTCCGGAAACTTTTTGATTACACCTCGTATAGCGATAGGCTATAAGATTTGAATGTCACTTATACCTAATATATTTCCCTATTCACATCGTAAATAAAAGAAAAAATGCAATAAAAGCATATCTGCCAATGCTCTTCTGATTAAGTGAAGAACATTGAAGCATATTTATGAACAATTTATTGAAGAATGGATAGAAAATGTCACATGAATGCTACTCATAATTTGCTTTTCTTTTGTTAACCTAAAATTAATTGGAACAAACAAGGCAATAATATTTCGCGTTTCCAATGTAAACACGCCGGACATCATCTCCATGCACTATCAGATTGAAGTTCTGACCTGCAGTACCGGAGTGAGAAATAAGTTGAAACTTGAATTTGGAAAAGCAGTAAAAAGTATTTCACGTCCATAGCCTATATAGAACAGGTACCTTTCTTTCTGAACGACTATCATGTCTACAAGTGCGGTGTATTCCACTACTTATTGCGTGAATCTCTTCCAAAGCTGATCACAATCGTCCTCTGCATTAGGCCTTTTGACCTTTGACGCTTGATCTAGCCAGCGTTTCCATGAACATCCACGTCTGAGAAGGTTGTGGTACTTCACGAAGAACAGCTCTATGAAAATTAATTATGTATGAACTCCTCGAAGAATTTAAACTTATAATTGGAAAGAACAAATTAGTAAAGTATAAATATTCATTTTTATTTTTATTTTCTCCATTATTTTAATATAAATTTTGTTTTAGTATTTGCTGGTGTTTTATTCTTCAGGTTTATTTCTCTAGCTAATATTAGATATGGGCGTTTATTCCCTGCGGCCGACATTTCTGATCCATGGTTTTTTGGGGGTCTTCGAGCCACTAGGCGAATGCTGGAGAGGAGTTTTCCTTCGCCCTAAATTTCTATCCCTTCATTTCATCCCAACGAGGACTGCGGAAAAGACACCATTTCGTGGAGGCACACACACACACACACCCACACACACAGTTTGGAATTCGTTTAACTCGTCCCTGGGAGTTTAATCTGTATGGTTCTATTGTTTGTGAACTATTACCAACGTTTACAATATATATATTAATGCTCCACTTGCCCATTTGAAGTACTTATATTTTTGACACTACTGCCTTACATACTGTTAATAACGGTAGAGTTGTTTGAGGTTTGAAGTTATCTACCCGAGAACTTTTGCTATTATCTAAAATTTATAAGCAATATAATCTATGAAACTTTTACTTCTAAAGGAAACCCTGTTATGCCTAATTAGGACTTTTTCCAACTACTTCTTGAGTTAAACTTGGAATCAGATGTTTCGGGGACAGTTTTTGTTTGTATTTTGTTTGTATTTTAGAAAGAAATAAGTCATTATCTCATGTTTCCAACCAAAGTTTTTACTCGGCATCCGTCTAAAGCATTTCTGAATAATTAAATGTGGTGAGATCCTTCACCAAGTGAATTAAACGTTTACTAAAAATATTTTTGTTGAATGACAAAAGCTAAATACCACTGAAGAAGAGACATTTTGGAAACTGCCAACGGATGATATGAACGAGCCCTTGGATTGGCAGCCTGACACAATGCTTCTCTCTCACGACAAGCTGTTGAGTAGTCTGATAATATTGTTCGGGGAAGTGTGCTAAATTTACTCCTACAACTTCAGATAGCAGCGTAGATTTTTAGGCAGTCTTCAGAGAACCTCTCAACGCTACCCAGATGAATAATGGAAGACTCGTTCGGAAGATTTCCTCCTTCACAGCGCCCCCTCCTCTCAGCCATTCCTATACAACATTTAAAGCCGGATTGAACCTGTGCAGTAGAATGGAATGATTCGCTGGATGTTGGCTTTCTCGAAACATTGACATTAACTTAATGCCACGTCTTCATGTTTGAGCATTCATATTGATATTCGGCGACACACTGGGGTGGAATTCCACCAATCAGCAACAGGATAAAAATATATTTGCCTTACACGCTGAAATGTAACTCTGTATTCATAATGAGAGAAACTGATATGCTAATAATGCACACTAAAATATATAGAAAGCTTGGAATTCATATGAGATTGGCAGATAATAGAGTAATAGAAAGAATAAGAAACGTAGAGAAATAATAAGAATGCAATGAACATAATATAAAGTCATAGAAAGAAATTCATAGCGAATAAAAGTAATATTATAGCCAACGTATAGCAAATGTATAATATATAAAGAATTATTGTTAAGAGACTAATTTTTCATCTGTAAGGTTTTAACTAAGGTTTGCCTAGTGCTATTTCCGGTCGGAAAACCATTAACTAGGTTTCTTTGGGTATGGTGAATAGGAAAACAGTCCAAAAGTGAGCTGAACTTCGCTTATCTTTGGAAAATCAGAATTTATGTGGAAATCTGAAGTAATGGCAAAACCCAAAGAAAGGGAAATAAGCACTAATAATATTCTAAAGTTGTAAAATTCGTGTAAGATCGGCTAGAAAATAGGCAGAGTTATGGACATTTGTCTAGACTGAGAACAAATTGGAAGACGTGTGAAGATAAAATAAAAAATTACTTCTGAAATATTTCAGCGTGAAACATTGATACGTAAAATTTACGTAAAGACGTAAAGCTGTTTGTGAAATAATATGCGATACGTAAAGACGTAACAACGTGTAAAAATGTTTGTGTTCAAAGCCTGTAAAAGTCGCGTGTTTAAGAATTATGACTTTTCTATCAGCATTGTCAGGAAAAACGGATAGGGAAATATGTATATAAGAAAACTGGCTCAAAGCCTTGTGGTTTAATTAATTACTTATACATAAACAATCTGATGTGTACCGTTCACATGACTTTCTCTGCAACAAATTATTGTTAAAAAACTTATACTTCTATTTACTTCATGCTAATCAGCAAAATATTAGCAGAAATAGCCCTATTACTTGCTTTCTTGTAAGCAAAATAAAGGAGTACCATACGTTAAAGTGATAATCAAAAGCTGATTTCTATGTCACTGAAGTTTCTTTGTTTGTATGGACAGCAGTTGACCAATTCCTGTATGAGAAGAGTATAAGTTTTTCATAGCAGAAACAAAAAGTAAGGAATGTCTGAAAAACGACGAACTCCACGAAAAAAATGTATGTAACATAAATTGTGTGTTTTAAGGTGCTCTACATTTTTTGTGTAGTAAGTTTTGTCCATCTCTTACGGTTTAGCAGTTATTCAAAATTCAGTAACATTCATCCAGAATAAACTACTCTTCAGAGGCTATTCCCAGAAAATTCAAGTTATACATTTATTTGTCAGGAAATATCTTTATTATACCAAATTTTAATCAAAATCGATAGACACATTTTTGAGAAAACCAAATTTACGAAAAAAGTTCCATGTAAAGGGTAGTTGGGGGTGGGGGACTTTTTCTCAAAATCTTCGTTTCGCATCCCTGGAAGATACTAAACTTAAATACCAAGTTTGGTATTTTACCTACTTTTCGTTTTTGAGTTATCGTGTTCACAGACAGACGGACACACGGACACACGACCTTTTTCCTAAAATGCTTTTTTTTAGATAAAGGGAACCCTAAAACATATATTTCTGATGAAATCTCGGTATAGAATTTTTGGGTGGGGTGCAATACCTTCTCTATACACTATGTACATAGTGCGTATAGGGAAAGTAAAAATCTATAACATTTTTTGGTCGGGAATTTTTATTTAAATATGACATATGTATAAAATAAGCCAAAAGGAATTTTGATGAGGGAAAGTATTTTAATTTGTGTGTTAAACTTGGATAAAGTGAAAATATCCGGGAAAAAGGACAAATCCTAAAGTCGGTACCTGTGCACCATTAAATGTTTTCTATAAACATTTTCAAAATCTAAAAATGCAGTAACACAGGTAATGAAAAGATCCATCTTTTTTCTCGCCGACCTATTATTTTAATCAAAAATAGTCCTGTCCTTTTCTTTATAGAGTCCTTTCTTTAACTTATCAAACCAAATAAACGAGCATAATTCAACACTTCACATGGTTTGGTAAAACAAGAAGTTGAAATATAAACATTATGTACGCTATAAAGGCGTATTCCATTTGTCTCATTTATATAGAATGAATAAAAAGGTGGGAAATTGCTAAATTAAGATAAGTTGGGACAAGGATGAAAGTTCTATCAGATGTACGCCATTTTACAGCTTTCTTACAGCGTTCCTTCCGAACAAAGACGTGGACGCCCGGTGGATTCGCCGCCTTTTCAAATTGCAGTATCCAAATATAGATGGCAAACATGATTAAGGTCCGTTAGCTGTTTATCTTTCGGTTTGAATTTCAGCGTCAAATATATATATTTTTTTTTTCTCGGTGAACAATTTTACCGGAGAACAGATAACACTGATTCTTCCATAGCCTAGTCCCAAACAGAGCACACAACCAAGCAGACGAGATCTACCGAAGGACATCCTTTTCAGAGAATAGGTGTTGTTCTTCCAAGTATTTATTTGCTGTAAGCGCCACACTTCATACAATAATAACATTAATATGGTCCTATCTAACCATCGAAGAAGCGCCACACTTCATACAATAATAACATTAATATGGTACTATTTAACCCTCGAAGAAGCGCCACACTTCATACAATAATAACATAAATATGGTACTATCTAACCCTCGAAGAAGCGCCACACTTTCATACAATAATAACATTAATATGGTCCTATCTAACCATCGAAGAAGCGCCACACTTTCATACAATAATAACATTAATATGATCCTATCTAACCATCGAAGAAGCGCCACACTTTTATACAATAATAACATTAATATGGTACTATGTAACCATCGAAGAAGCGCCACACTTTCATACAATAATAACATTAATATGGTCCTATCTAACCATCGAAGAAGCGCCACACTTTCATACAATAATAACATTAATATGGTCCTATCTAACCATCGAAGAAGCGCCACACTTTCATACAATAATAACATTAATATGGTCCTATCTAACCATCGAAGAAGCGCCACACTTTCATACAATAATAACATTAATATGGTACTATGTAACCCTCGAAGAAGCGCCACACTTTCATACAATAATAACATAAATATGGTACTATCTAACCATCGAAGAAGCTCCACACTTTCATACAATAATAACATTAATATGGTACTATCTAACCACCGAAGAAGCGCCACACTTTTATACAATAATAACATTAATATGGTACTATCTAACCATCGAAGAAGCGCCACACTTTTATACAATAATAACATTAATATGGTACTATCTAACCCTCGAAGAAGCTCCACTCTTTCATTCAATAATAACATTAATATGGTACTATCTAACCCTTGAAGAAGCGCCACACTTCATACAATAATAACATTAATATGGTACTATCTAACCCTCGAAGAAGCGCCACACTTCATACAATAATAACATTAATATGGTACTATTTAACCGTCGAAGAAGCGCCACACTTCATACAATAATAACATTAATATGGTACTATCTAACCCTCGAAGAAGTGCCACACTTCATACAATAATAACATTAATATGGTACTATCTAACCCTCGAAGAAGCGCCACACTTTCATACAATAATAACATTAATATGGTACTATCTAACCCTCGAAGAAGCGCGCCCGCCAATAACTTAAATAGACTGTTCCTACGCAAATAAATGCCGAATATTACTACAAATAACTAAGGTGTGATTAACTACCAATGTTCGTCAATGTTCATCTTACAACTCTTATATTTTGCCTCACATTCTCTATCCTGCTGTGACAGAGTGATCAGAACTTTCACCTTCAATCTAGGTGGTCCGGGTTCAATTCCACATTTGGTATAGTATTCAACGCCTGCTTTTACTACACATGGCAGCTCAGGCGACGACACTGATGCTACATGGAATGAAGATGGAGCACCGGTGGATTGCAATGGCGGAGGAAACCGGAGAACTCAGAGAAAAATTCGCTATGCAATCACCAGCAATCTCACGTCCTGGCCGACTAGGTGAGAGGCTAGTAGTCTAACCACTCAGCCACGGCGCGGCCCTCAATCCCAGGTGACCTCGTGTCAACCTGAAATAAAGATCTAAAGATAAATCAGGAATAGACCAGTTAGAAGCGCCTGGGAGGATATTCTAAGGATCTTCTGGTTTCCCCCTTCATTAATTCCACCAATCGTTCCTTCCTCACTTTTTTCTATCATCCATTTCGCTTACATTTCATATAACCTACCTCCTCACGTTCATACCAGGCGTTGTATTGATCCCCATTCCTGGATACTCTATTTCATCCATAGACCGTCTGCTGCTCAATAGCAATTCGACCTCAGTCATTAACTTGTAAGTCCTAGAGTGTTAATGTATTCCATATGAGGAGGGTAGGTAAGCGGGTGGAAAAAGAGAAACAATTTTCTCCCATTAAATTCTCTTCTGAAATAAATATATAGGTCACTAAATTCATCTCAGGACAGAGTAAATAATAACAGTTATGTAAGTCAATACGCTATAATAAGAATTTTGGAGAAATAAATTGCCTTGATTAAAATTTATACAAATGTCTGTGACATTAAGGCCATTAACACTTTGGATCAGGGCATTGGAAAATTGTAAATCCCCAATAGTTTGTTGTATTATTCTGTACATTTCTTTGTTAATGCCTAATGTTATTACAACCTTATCATTCACTAAAAATCTCTCTGCAAAAAAGCACTTTGAAGTTAATTGTTGTCAGTCTTAAGGAGACCGCGAGGAAAGCTGGATTAGTGGAAACCTTGTTCTAGTGCGATTCATCTTAGTAGCAAAACATTCTATTTTTAAAACCTAATCGCAGTGGTCTACAACACTGCGGGAAATGAATACAAACTAGTACTACAACTGTCAGCAATGCACTCTTAAAATAGCACATACTTTGGTTACTAATAAATGATAATAGAAATGAAAAAAATAAAGTTCTAACTTTTGTTTTCAGTTCAAGATTGCACACATTTCAATGTGTTCTTTGGATTTTTTTCCACCTACGTTTGCCTACACAGCGCTATGGGTATCCACTAAGTCCCTCCCTCTATTCTTCATTCACATCAAACAGTCCTATTAAGTCGGCATGATTGGGTCTATTCCCTATTACCTATAAGTTACAAGTTAATATTCTAGTCTGGATTGTTATATCCTTAGAACTTTATATGTCAATGTAATCAATAATTATTTTTCTTTAGGTATTTAGTTATGCCATTACTGATAAAAAGCTGGCTGTCGTGGTAGCTTTAATAAGTTTATTGCAAATTTAGAAAATTTGAAAGTTATAAGGTTAATTCCAAAATAAGTTTCAGCACAATTTAAAGGCAAACACTACTTTTCAATACATCCTGACGTGCCCGAAAAACAGTGGTACGGCAGTACGAAAACCCAAGGAAAATGATAACAACTATAGAACGTTTAAAATTCTATCATGGATGCTTCACTGTACATCTCAATAGGGTTCATATTAAACATACTCGTTTCTGCGATTATTGTGATGGACAATTAGAAGATTTCGATGACATATTCTTTGTATACAAGAAACTATGGACAGTAATACAACATTTCCTGGATCAGATATTGAAATTAGGCGTTCATCTTCCATGCGATGTTGCTCAATTACTTGCGACTCAAAATGTTCATGTACATGCTGTCATCATAGCATTTTAAAACCATGTAAATATTAACATTTAAATGTAAATGTCCTGTGTAATGCACTGAAATATGTTTGAAGACTACATGTAAATTATCTTTGTAAATGTATACTAAATTGTTGGCTGTATGGATAATATCTGAATGCTAATGCCAATAAATTAATTAAAAAAGGTATTTAATTTAGGACTTTATTAAACAGCAGCTCTTGAGTCCTAGGGAAGTGTCAGTTCTACAATTACGGGGAGGGTAAGCCAATTACGAAACGAATTGAACAGGAACCTAAACACACGTCTCAACACTTTCACACTCTTTTCTTAATCTTCTTCTTCATCCAATTATTTAATTGCATACAAAAAGCTATGGAACAAATATAAAATTAATTTTGTATTACATTCTGCCATATAGTTCCCTATTCCAGGACATATATTGCAGAGTTTATAATTTACTTACCACATCCAATTTTTCATATCTCATTCCCTCACAGATATAACCTATAGCTAATAACTAAAATAAATGAATCCAAAAAGTAATAAAATACCATCGAATAAAATTAAGTAAAATAAATATCCGTAAAATTGTATATACAAAGTTTAAAACATATCACTAACATTAAACCAATGTGGTCCAGTAACACAGGTAAGTAGTTATTGCCTACCAAACTGCTACTAAAATAGTAACCTTCGCTACTGGTGTCCAGTGTAACGAGCACAGGTAACTGGTAGGCAGTTATTGCCTACCAAACTGTTACTAAAATAGTAACCTTCGCTACTGGTGTCCAGTGTAACGAGCACAGGTAACTGGTAGGCAGTTATTAGCTACCAAACTGTTACTAAAATAGTAACCTTCGCTACTGGTGTCCAGTGTAACGAGCACAGGTAACTGGTAGGCAGTTATTGCCTACCAAACTGTTACTAAAATAGTAACCTTCGCTACTGGTGTCCAGTGTAACGAGCACGGGTAACTGGTAAGCAGTTATTGCCTACCAAACTGCTACTAAAATAGTAACCTTCGCTACTGGTGTCCAGTGCAACGAGCACAGGTAACTGAAGCAGTTATTGCCTACCAAACTGCTACTAAAATAGTAACCTTCGCTACTGATGTCCAGTGTAACGAGCACAGGTAACTGGTAAGCAATTATTGCCTACCAAACTGTTACTAAAATAGTAACCTTCGCTACTGGTGTCCAGTGTAACGAGCACAGGTAACTGGTAAGCAGTTATTGCCTACCAAACTGTTACTAAAATAGTAACCTTCGCTACTGATGTCCAGTGTAACGAGCACAGGTAACTGGTAAGCAGTTATTGCCTACCAAACTGCTACTAAAATAGTAACCTTCGCTACTGGTGTCCAGTGTAACGAGCACAGGTAACTGAAGCAGTTATTGCCTACCAAACTGTTACTAAAATGGTAACCTTCGCTACTGGTGTCCAGTGTAACGAGCACAGGTAACTGGTAAGCAGTTATTGCCTACCAAACTGCTACTAAAATAGTAACCTTCGCTACTGGTGTCCAGTGTAACGAGCACAGGTAACTGGTAAGCAGTTATTGCCTACCAAACTGTTACTAAAATAGTAACCTTCGCTACTGGTGTCCAGTGTAACGAGCACAGGTAACTGGTAAGCAGTTATTGCCTACCAAACTGTTACTAAAATAGTAACCTTCGCTACTGGTGTCCAGTGTAACGAGCACAGGTAACTGAAGCAGTTATTGCCTACCAAACTGCTACTAAAATAGTAACCTTCGCTACTGGTGTCCAGTGTAACGAGCACAGGTAACTGGTAAGCAGTTATTGCCTACCAAACTGCTACTAAAATAGTAACCTTCGCTACTGGTGTCCAGTGTAACGAGCACAGGTAACTGAAGCAGTTATTGCCTACCAAACTGTTTCTAAAATAGTAACCTTCGCTACTGCTGTCCAGTGTAACGAGCACAGGTAACTGAAGCAGTTATTGCCTACCAAACTGTTACTAAAATGGTAACCTTCGCTACTGGTGTCCAGTGTAACAAGCACAGGTAACTGGTAAGCAGATATTGCCTACCAAACTGTTACTAAAATAGTAACCTTCGCTACTGGTGTCCAGTGTAACGAGCACAGTTAACTGGTAGGCAGTTATTGCCTACCAAACTGCTACTAAAATAGTAACCTTCGCTACTGGTGTCCAGTGTAACGAGCACAGGTAACTGAAGCAGTTATTGCCTACCAAACTGCTACTCAAATAGTAACCTTCGCTACTGGTGTCCAGTGTAACGAGCACAGGTAACTGAAGCAGTTATTGCCTACCAAACTGTTACTAAAATAGTAACCTTCGCTACTGGTGTCCAGTGTAACGAGCACAGGTAACTGGTAAGCAGTTATTGCCTACCAAACTGTTACTAAAATAGTAACCTTCGCTACTGGTGTCCAGTGTAACGAGCACAGGTAACTGAAGCAGTTATTGCCTACCAAACTGCTACTCAAATAGTAACCTTCGCTACTGGTGTCCAGTGCAACGAGCACATGTAACTGAAGCAGTTATTGCCTACCAAACTGCTACTAAAATAGTAACCTTCGCTACTGGTGTCCAGTGTAACGAGCACAGGTAACTGGTAAGCAGTTATTGCCTACCAAACTGCTACTAAAATAGTAACCTTCGCTACTGGTGTCCAGTGTAACGAGCACAGGTAACTGGTAAGCAGTTATTGCCTACCAAACTGCTACTAAAATAGTAACCTTCGCTACTGGTGTCCAGTGTAACGAGCACAGGTAACTGGTAAGCAGTTATTGCCTACCAAACTGCTACTAAAATAGTAACCTTCGCTACTGGTGTCCAGTGTAACGAGCACATGTAGCCAGCACAATTTATTTCATACACGTTTTCTTAGCTACACTAGACATTACTATTAATATCTTACCCCAGTTATTTATTCTAATAATATCCCTTAACCCTTCTCTCAAATATGTAATACATGAAACCTTAGGTCCTTTAATTTCTAAAGCTATAAATGCAGAAAAAATTCTGATGTATTCCATTCACATGACTTTCTCTAGCTGTTCCAGAAACAACCTGCCCTTAAGAAAGAATTAATCTTCTATTTTCGCAATGGTAGTTGGGATAACCATTAGCAGAAATGGTCTTACTATTACTTCCTTGTAAATAAAAGGAAAATGATGGAATACAATAGTTTCTTTGAATAATTCTATTGAACTATAAACAAAATGACAATGAAAACGTGGGCAGTTAGAATAACATTACAAATTTGACCTCTCTGTCATTATGCAGCCCTGTTAAAAGGAAGCCATTAGTTAAAGGAACGATGTAGATATACCGTCATGGTGCTTGGTCGCAATTTTATGCTCTGTTATAGCTGCGGAAGAAATGACGTCGGCCTTGGCTTTTATCGCCGCCTCCACCGGTCAACCTGACAATGGGACGCGGGACCTACCGTTTATTGTGCAGTAAATACGTCATTACTCTGAGACCGGCACTCTCTTCTTGTCCTTAAGAGACTTGGGACACGCAACTCTGGCGCTGTGGGTCATTAAGTCCCTGGCGCTCTTTGTGCGACCTCGCTGCCAACCGCGGCTATAGACGCCTTACTGTGGTGGTTAACTTGGAAACAAATTGTACTTCAGCATTTCCTCATTGCCCAAACGATATAAGTTTATTTGTGGTCAACATAAGGTGAATCCTAACAAAAGAAAAGAAATATTCTAAAATAAAACGTACTAGAGGAAAAATAAAATATAATATGACCGTTTCTTGTTGTAGTTTTACAAAGACTTATTTCATTCTATTAAGCAAAATGAAAAGGACAGATGAAGTAACATGGGCAGAGATTAAGAGAGTGAAGCAACCAAAACTCTATTCTATTTATCACCCTCATTTCTTTGAAGCAGCTACTAGATAGGTTCAGAATATTATAATCCTGTAATAATTGATTGCCCATTTTATCTGTGTGTAGGTTAGGAGTTGAAAAGGTGGTGTCAGACAGAAAAATTCAATGCCATAGCACGGATCACCTTGTTTGCAGTACAATTGTTCTAACCACTGAATTACAATGTGAATATGCCGAAACGATCTTAAATACCCTAACCTCACCGTTATTTTGGAAGAAACAATATTTTCACAATTATTGGCTAAAATATAAAGCCTGGAACCTAAACTACTTCGACACTGCGGAATGTCCCCTCAAAATGAATTTAGATCTTGTGGTTTATCGAAAAAAAGCGCGAGTCAGTTGACAATCTTAAGGAGGTTTCGGCATCTGGAATCAATGGCTAGGGCAACTGAATGGGAATCAGAAATCTAAGCTCTGACATTGTCTTTTTTACTTTACATACATTTCATCATAATCATTCTCTTCTCTTCTCTTTAGCCACAATGATTAAACTTTTCAGTTCGTTCTGGCTGAAATTTATTCTTCCTTTTTACTCCCGTTTGCTTATAATTAAAAACTATCCCATCGGACATTCTTTATATACAATTCTTCCATTTCTCCGTGCTGTGAACGCGGTAACTGACGCGAGTCAGTTAGGGAATTGACTGCAATGTCGGGAGGCTGTCATGGTAGCTCAGTTGTTAAAGTAACTGGACGAAAAGCAGGAACCCTGTGGTTCAAATCATGGTTATTGTATTGACTTTTTTAGTTCAGCTCTACTTTCCCAACTTCTTTTCAATGGAAGGCTAGTGTTGAAACAATTAATTCACGTTTTTGTTTGCAGAAAAGGTAATGCTAATAGAGCACAAACGACTGTTTACCTTCTCTACACTACCTTTACATAGTATATAGAGAAGGTATTGAATTCCACCCAAAAAAATTACACGAAATTTCACCAGAAATGCATGTTTTGTGTCCCCAGAATCAAGGGAAACAAATTTTAAGAAAGAGGATGGTTTGTGAGTCTGTGTGTCTGAATAGCAGAGCTCAAAAACGAAAAGACCATTAAATATTAAACTGGGATTTTAAGTTTCGTATCTTTTTAAGATGCAACACAAAGATTTTCAGAAAATCCTCAACCCCAAGCTACTCATATCAGGATTTGTTTTTCTCAAAATTGGCTCTAAATATTTTATTTAAAATACCGTATATTAAAGATATTACCTGACAAACGTGTATCTTGAATTTTATGGGAATAGCCTGTGAAATCCTCTTCAATCTGAATGACTTTTGCATAATTGATATACTGTATCGCCTGCGGTGCTATAGTAGCAAAAGCGAACGTTAAACGCTATCAAAAACGTAAACTATAAAATATAGACAAAAACTTACAGCATAAAAAATGTAGATCACGTCAAAACACACAATTCATGTCCTTTACATTTTTGTTGTATGGCTAACCGTTCCCAGGATATTCCTTATTGGCAATAGTTTTAGACTGCTTATATTTTCTCAAACGGGAAGTCACCCCGTGTGTTTCTTTTGTTTTACTCCTGGCTATGTAAAGAAGCGAATTTAAATTACAGTCGATTACCGAAGGATTTTAAAGCATTTGACTACCACCTTAGCATAGTTTGTTCATTTAGTTCCCTTATACTTATAAGGAACTAAGTAATAAGACCATTCTTCTTGGTCGATTAGCATGGAGCTGAAAGAAGAATAATCTTTTCTAAATTTGGTTTTATCAACAACTAGAGAAAGGTATGTGAATGCAATAAATTGGGGTTTTTAACTGCATTAATATTAAATAGATGAAAAAAATAGTTTTTAAGAAAATACTTTTAGAAGAAGTATGACCAAACAATAGCGGTTGTAGCATATTAGATTTTCATTTATTGTTAATTCGAACTACTTTTTTGGTATTCATATGCGAACATTCAGATAGTTAAGCTGTTGTGATAACCACAATGGTCTCTCAAACCACCGATTCTGCTGTCCATACAATGTGCAGGGAGAAAGAACCGTGCACGTATCCGGTGCATCCCGGACCGCACAGGCAAGTATGTTAACAATTGCCGCAAGCCATTGTCAAAATATCTGCAACTCAATTGGACAATGGCTACCATGATTGTCCGAACTGTAATTCCACTAAGAGAACACTGTTTTCTCTCCCCCTCTCTCTCTCTCTCTCTCTCTCTCTCTCTCTCTCTGTGGTGTGTCTGTGTGTGTATGTGTGTGCGTGCGCGCGCTCGCGAGCTTTAATGTACATGGAAAGTGAATACTGAATTTAGATATGTTGTGCTTAATAATGAAGTTATGTTTTTAACTATTGGTGAAAAAATACTAAAATTAACACAGTTCATAAATATGGATTTTAAGCGTTATTAAAACACTACAGACCTACTTTTATTCTATGTAGGTTTATTTGTGACATTTTGCCGACAGTTGGTCAACAAATTGAATATTGCAATGCTATTAGGGTCTATAGAGGATTAACATTTAGCTGTCCTCCTATAGTCGTACAAACACCTGTTTCCCAGTAAACTATTTCATTAAGCAGCGTTTTTCTCAAAACTGCACTTTTACAATTTAAAGTGTTCCACGTTTCTCAGTTTTTGTTTAAATAAAACGAAAATCTCCCAAGATGTGACTATTGTAAGATTACAAAGGAAAACATTATCCTAACATCAATAGTAATTTTTTCAAAATGTATACTTTTTATGAAACGGACCCAAGATACCCCTTACTAACCGAAACATGAGCTTTATGCTTTCTAAACTATTGTTCATTAAAGCATTAGTCTATATGTAAATTTACGTCTTTCAAGGTTTTTGTAAAACAGGATTAAATATAGTGATTAACATGTTAAAAACTTTATAATAGTTCAGTAATCAAAGTTATTGAAATATCCTCGCTTAAAGTTAGCGTGTGTGGTTCAAAACTCCTAGTTAAAATTTCAAACAATTTTCTGAAATTTTGAAATGCATGGGACATTTAGATTATGAAATATATTTATGTAATAAAATTTATGAAATAAGTTATATCTTCTAAATTATTTATCCAATTGGTATGAAATTTGATATTTGTACTGGCATAACAGTTATGCAATCACAATAGAATTTTCAGAAAAACCTAAACAGAAATACATAAATTTGCAATTTCACTCCCAATGTCCCGTAAACCTTAAAATGGGCCTTATGAGTTGACAGACACATTGAAGACAGGGCCTGCTCCGAATGGCAAAACATAAGGGAGTCATTGTTAATTAGCTAAGTAAGTACCATGATAAGTAGTGAAGCTTATGATACTTTGAATATCTGAACCTTCTCTACTATTTTAGCATTAATGTTATCTTCGTTCACAACCCAGAACTTACATACCAAGCAAGTGAGATGAGTTATATATAATATGACTTTTTTTACATTACTAATAATAAACAATTTGTCTGTTTTCCTTGCTAATGTTTGGTTCAGAAACAAGAGGACGCAAAATCAAAATGGAAGTCCTGTGTTGAAATCTACAATAATTTTGACATACGTAAAAAATCAGTTTTTTTTTTATATTTTTTGTTTATCCACACCACATCACCAACAAGAAGAGGAGCGTGAAAACCAAACGTGTAGAGGGTAGTTTAGCAGGACTATATTTTCAGCATTCCAAATGTAGGTATCTATATTACAAACAAATACATTCTGTGTCTATACCTAAGGGTGTTATTGGGCAGAATATGCCACTTTAGAGATTAGCTCATTTGCATTAGCTCTAAGCATCCCACTCCACAGCATCCCACACTGAAACATCACAAATAGATTGGTCTTAAATCTCACCCAGGTTTAAGTGCACACTAATTGGAAGCTTGCCTTATACCGAATTGCAGTGAAGATGTGGTTTCTTCCCTTCATTAAACTCATGAGAGAGCGGATTTTAACCCTTAGTTGCCGGCATCAGTATATTGCATGTGCCGATTTTCCTTTATTTTAAGATTAACACTGGAATTCTAGTAAAAATATATGGGCATAAAGCTATTAAATTATTATATAAAATAGTAGAGAAAATAAATATGAAAATAAATGTAGATCCTTTGTTAATCTCTCTTACCAATTAATAATTTAAATACTTCTAAACCAGTAATTCTACCAAAGACACTACCAAAAAAAGTGGTCCAAATGACCAGGAGTTTTAGGTGATAGGTAATGGACCGCTCATTCATTTAAAGCCAAATGCTACAAGTTCAAATCCCAGTGATTGTGATAAAGGACGTGGAGAGCCCAAGTAAAATAATCGGTGTGAAGTTTGGAAGCTAATAGAGTTACATTTGACTGTAGCTCTGTGGTTTTACTCTTTTATTTATTTAAAAAAATCACTGCAATTTTTGGACAAAAATGCTATATATTTTTACACTATAAAATAGTCTTGGATACTTGTCATTTATGGTTGAAGGTTAGTATAGTACAACCCTATTTGTATAGTTACGCTTAAAACAAACGGAACTTATAGGTACTGACAGGCAACATAGGGTTAAGCCTCAGGTATAGGACTGGTGCCCGTTTCAGCATCGAGAGAAAAGTGAGAAGCTGCAATAGGATGGATACCGTCACGAGAACCAACTTTCCGGCTGGGGACTGCAAGGTGCTGACATCTCCTCAAGTGTCCGAGTTCTGCGTGTGAAGAAGCTCATGGGGACAGCAGTTGGGTTAGCAAGCCAATGCCCTTCATTATACTGCACGGTGCTGACATCTCCTCAAGTGTCCGAGTTCTGCGTGTGAAGAAGCTCATGGGGACAGCAGTTGGGTTAGCAAGCCCAGGCCTTTCGTTATACTGCATGATGCTGACATTTCTTCAAGTGTCCGAGTTCTGCGTGTGAAGAAGCTCATGGGGACAGCAGTTGGGTTAGCAAGCCCAGGCCCTTCATTGGACTGCAAGATGCTGACATCTCCTCAAGTGTCCGAGTTCTGCGTGTGAAGAAGCTCGTGAGGACAGCAGTTGGGTTAGCAAGCCAATGCCCTTCATTATACTGCATGGTGCTGACATCTCCTCAAGTGTCCGAGTTCTGCGTGTGAAGAAGCTCATGGGGACAGCAGTTGGGTTAGCAAGCCAAGGCCCTTCTTTATACTGCATGATGCTGACATTTCCTCAAGAGTCCGAGTTCTGCGTGTGAAGAAGCTCATGGGGACAGCAGTTGGGTTAGCAAGCCCAGGCCCTTCATTATACTGCATGGTGCTGACATCTCCTCAAGTGTCTGAGTTCTGCGTGTGAAGAAGCTCGTGAGGACAGCAGTTGGGTTAGCAAGCCAATGCCCTTCATTATACTGCATGATGCTGACATCTCCTCAAGTGTCCGAGTTCTGCGTGTGAAGAAGCTCATGGGGACAGCAGTTGGGTTAGCAAGTGAAGGCCCTTCTTTATACTGCATGATGCTTACATCTACTCAAGAGTCCGAGTTCTGCGTGTGAAGAAGCTCATGGGGACAGCAGTTGGGTTAGCAAGCCCAGGCCCTTCATTATACTGCATGGTGCTGACATCTCCTCAAGCGTCCGAGTTCTGCGTGTGAAGAAGCTCATGGGGACAGCAGTTGGGTTAGCAAGCCCAGTCCCTTCATTATACTGCATGGTGCTGACATCTCCTCAAGTGTCTGAGTTCTGCGTGTGAAGAAGCTCGTGAGGACAGCAGTTGGGTTAGTAAGCCCAGGCCCTTCATTATACTGCATGATGCTGACATTTCTTCAAGTGTCCGACTTCTGCGTGTGAAGAAGCTCATGGGGACAGCAGTTGGGTTAGCAAGCCCAGGCTCTTCATTGGACTGCAAGATGCTGACATCTCTTCAAGTGTCCGAGTTCTGCGTGTGAAGAAGCTCATGGGGACAGCAGTTGGGTTAGCAAGCCCAGGCCCTCTATTGGACTGCATGATGCTGACATCTCCTCAAGTGTCCGAGTTCTGCGTGTGAAGAAGCTCATTGGGACAGCAGTTGGGTTAGCAAGCCCAGGCCCTCTATTGGACTGCATGATGCTGACATCTCCTCAAGTGTCCGAGTTCTGCGTGTGAAGAAGCTCATTGGGACAGCAGTTGGGTTAGTAAGCCAAGGCCCATCATTATACTGCATGGTGCTGACATCTCCTCAAGTGTCCGAGTTCTGCGTGTGAAGAAGCTCATGGGGACAGCAGTTGGGTTAGCAAGCCAAGGCCCTTCATTATACTGCAAGATGCTGACATCTCCTCAAGTGTCCGAGTTCTGCGTGTGAAGAAGCTCGTGAGGACAGCAGTTGGGTTAGCAAGTCAAGGCCCTTCATTATACTGCAAGATGCTGACATCTCCTCAAGTGTCCGAGTTCTGCGTGTGAAGAAGCTCATGGGGACAGCAGTTGGGTTAGCAAGTCAAGGCCCTTCATTATACTGCAAGATGCTGACATCTCCTCAAGTGTCCGAGTTCTGCGTGTGAAGAAGCTCGTGAGGACAGCAGTTGGGTTAGCAAGTCAAGGCCCTTCATTATACTGCATGATGCTGACATTTCTTCAAGTGTCCGAGTTCTGCGTGCTGACAGCAGTTGGGTTAGCAAGCCAAGGCCCTTCATTGGACTGCAGCTCCTCACAGAACAGCAACATGTATGATATTTTTGGGATATTTCGAAGGTGTATGCCACACTTTCCTATATAAAGTATCTGATTTTTCTCTACCTCTTCTGCAAACTATTCCTACTAAGGATTATTCTTTTATCATGTTAATCGAGATAAACTTAGCAGAAATTGTTTTAATTTTTAGTCCTTTTTAAGTGGACGGGAAATAAGGGAATGCAATATTGGTGGTTTGTGAAACAATGAAACTCGATTCTCTTTGTGCCGCCAGGAGTAAAACAATATATAACGAATGGCAATTTCCCGTTTGAGAAAAGTATAATTATTGCAAAATTGAAGCCAATTACAAGGAATATCTTGGAAATTGTTTACTACATAAAAATTAATATGCTATAAATTGTGTGTTTTAATGAGATTAACATTTTCTATGTAGTAAGTCTTCGTCTGTCTCTTACGGTTTACCAGTTATGCGAAAAGGATCCAAAGTTTTGTAAATATCTTTCAGTATTTAACATCCGCTTTTATTACTATGGTACCGCAGGCGATAACACTGATGATACATAGAACAAAGATGAATCACCGTGGAATGCGATGGCGGGGGAAAGCGGAGAACCCGGAGACAACCCTCCCCTGCGCCACTTTGTCCACCACAAATCTCACATGCGGTCTCATGGGATCGAACGCTGCCGATCCCGGTGGCCGCGCTCGCTAAATTTTCTCCCGTTGACGCTTCGTGGTGCACAGGATCGTGGGTTCGAGTCCCGCCTTGGGCATGGGTGTTTCTGTGTTTGTAACTGTGTCTATATTTGTGTATGTATATGTAAAAGGAAAACGTTAAGAAAAATAAGGTCTACTAAGGAAACGTAGGAAACTGGAAAAAATGGAGAAAAAAAAGGAATACAGTGTCGGAGTCCTGACAAGCCTCCGGAATTGTATTTTTTATAAAAAAAAAACGCGGGCCGTCCTGTGAGAGAAGAGTGGGCTAACTACCCGACCACGGTGCGGCCACGGTATTTTATAAAATTGTTGAGAACCATATTTGAGAGAATCGAAAATTTCGAAAATTCTTCCATGTAAACAGTACTTTGTTTTGCGGGGATTTTCTTGAACATATTCGTGTCACATGTTTGGAAGATGCTACACTTAAATAAAAGATAATATATTTCCATTAATACAATCTCAGTGGCTGGTTTCCAAGAAACTATTTTCGCAATACCATTAATAGACACAATAGGAGTCTTTGGTGCTGTATGATATTTCAACAATAGTAATTTTGCTCAGCTGTCGATGGGTATCACGGACAAGCGCGTGCGTTTGTTATCGGTTTATTGTTAGTTCCGCCTCATTGCCTTGCGCGCATGCGTACAGTACTGGCTTTACTAGTAGTTTCTTGCTTGGTAACTTATTTTAGTATCTTGTAAGTGTTTGAATTAGTTACATCAAGGCATATTCTTACGAGGCACAGGAGAAGGGAATCGTGAAGCTGACTGAAGAAATAATGACTGAAAGTCAAGTTTATGGTTCTTGAGGCAGCTTTCTTTTGCGCTTCTGCAAGATCACGTTCAGAAACGGGGTTTCTCAACATAAATATAACTGAAAGAATTAAAGAGATTTTTGATGTAAAGTGTTCTACAATGAAATCAACTCCGAGCTCACTTGAAAGCAAGGACTGCAAACGTAAAGACCAAAAACCAAAAAAAGTGTTTGTAAAAACTGCAAGGAATATATTTGCCTTGAACATTCTGTTGCTACATGCCAAGACTAAGCTAATAATATATTCCATTCAATATGTATATTACTTTGATTGCAGCTCAATTATATGTGTAGCCACTTTGTGTAAAAGATTTTGATCCAAATAGGAACATTCTCTTTTAAACAAATGTATTAACATGATTGGTAATGATACTAGTTCATTTAATAGCATTTCTCTCTCTCTCTCTCCATGAAATATGGCAATGACCAACTTAATAGCGATGAAAATTGAGGCAGTACAAATGACTGCAAAAAAGGTGTAAATAATTAACAAGCAAAATAATATAAATAAACATATGTAATACATAAATGAAATTATATTATTAGAGGATGTTAGCACAAACTTAATTGTAAGAGAAAAGATATAACTGAAATTGTGTAAGAGATATAAGAGACATCTTTTGCAAGGTTTTTCGGGACAATAGGCAAAAATATGGAGTGAGGTGTATAAAATAACGTTCTTCAGCTAAAAAACCTTAGGGGTAGTGTTAGTTACTGAGAGCTAGCAGCTAGGTCAAGTAGTAGAATAGTTTCCATTAGCTCATGGAAAGAGACACTCTGTGAGCGGGAAAGAAAGTCAATTAGATTAGAGTTTTAATGTTTAGGCAGAATAACGGTGTTCCTATATGTATATATATATTACATTTGCGCAGTTCTCAACTGAGTTCGTTTTCATTTGCTGTATAGTGAAGTACTTTTATGTAGAAGTGGTTGTTCTCGCCGGTATTACAGATTACTTACGTAAGAAACGTGACATCCAAGTTTTCACGTGTAACTGAACGCGCAATACGCCATGATCGCAAATAAATAGAACTTGTACATACATTATGAAACCTCTTGGCAACATTTTAAATACATTTTTTAACTAAAAATTACAAGTGCGTTATCTCTGAAATAGTTGCTCCTAACTTTCACACCCTGTTAAGAGATACTAGCCGGAACAAATAAGATAATCTACGAAAAACATAATTTTTACCCTCCTTATATGTAGGACTGACACTCTCCCTAGGATTTGCAAGCGGGTGCCTAGGAGTTAGAAGTCTGTCGGGAAGCATACAGCAAGCAACTACAAAATGCAGAACCTTTAGACAGGCGTGTGCGTGAGGAAGTGGATGATATCAAAAGAGATGATGCTGTAATTGGTGGAATGAGTAGCGGGAAAACCGGAGAATCCGGACTACACTCGCCGAAACGCCACAACAAATCCCACATGCGGGCGCTAGGGATCGAACCCGGTCTAGGTGGGGGAGAGCGGTCTAACCACTTCGCTACGGATCTACCAAAAGCATAATTTACAATATAAAAATAATCAGAGATAACAGGGAGCAAAGGGGGCACGCCGCAAAACTATGGCTCTGTGTTGGAATTCCAGCACTTCTGGGTTGCTATTTCAATGTTAAATATGTTCAAATAAATTAAATGACAACCCAAATTAATAATTAAAGCGTTAATGCCAAGCCAGTACTCTTTGTAAACCCTTGATCATCTTTTGAAGCATATACATTTATATATTTGAGGAATATAATATGATCTATAACCTAGAGAATAATTTTATGATACGCCTGCAGAGCTTGTATTGATACCCATTTAGTTTCCATCTAACTAGGAAATTGTGATTATTAAAAGTTAATATCCTCTGAAATGCTGCTATAAGTCAATGTTTACCGCGAATAAAAGTGACGCATGTTTTGTTGTGAACTCTGCTGTTCAGTCAGTGGAGAGAACATTAAGTGCGTAGGAGAAACGAACGTCGCCGTGGGAAGCCGAAAGTCTCTTTTATTCGATGCCGTGTATGCTCGCCAGGGGCTGTAAAACAGGGAATGAAAGAAGGATGTATTGATATCTGATGCAGACTCGAAAGTGACGTGGGTAGTTTCGTCCTTTTCTTCGCATTATTTCGTACTTGTCGATGCATTCTGCTCAAGTTTTTACATGCAAACTGCTAAAGTCGTATAGATTCTGCGCCAGCCCAGAAGGATCAGGCAATATTCTTTGCATATTTCAGCACAAGGGTTTTAAATGGGTCTGCATTCCTAATTTCAAAATATGCCAGTTCTTTCTTTTGATTGTTGATTCTCAATAAGAACGCCCATATGCATATTGTAACTGCAGGTGGATGCAACCTTTAAGGTTATGAACTTCCTCCCTCAGTATGTAGGAGAGGCGTGAATAACAGTTATTTTCGTGTAACTGTTACGGTTAAAGTGCGATAACGGTTGCATGTAACATTTCCAAGTAACGATTAAGTTATTTGCTTTAATGATTATCATATTGGCAGACACAATACATGTAACAGTTATAACTGTCACGGTTAAAGTGCGATAACGGTTGCATGTAACATTTCCAAGTAACGATTAAGTTATTTGCTTTAATGATTATCATATTGGCAGTCACAATACATGTAGCGGTTGTCGGTACGATTGAGTTATTTATTTTTTGTTTTGTTTTAGTCCTCTTTAACTGCTACGATAATATCGGGGGCTGCCCGCCTGGGAAGCGTGGTGGTACCATGTCTGCCTCGCTTTGTAAAGGTCGTGAGTTCGAATCTCGCTTAAGGTGAGTTACCCGGGTAAAGTTTTTTTTCGGGATTTTCCCTTATCCTGAGAAGACGAATGTCGAGTAACTTTAAGCTTCATGGACCCCGAGATCATTTGAGCATCATATCATTTATTGCATTCATCGTCCCACATGCCCAATCAGGCTAAAGTAACTTTAAGCTTCATGGACCCCGAGATCCTTTGAGCATCATATCATCTATTGCATTCATCGTCCGATATGACAAAACCAGGTTAAAGTAACTTTAAGCTTCATAGACCCCGAGACCATTTGAACATCATATCATCTATTGCATTCATCGTCCGATGTGACAAAACCAGGTTAAAGTAACTTTAAGCTTCATGGACCCCGAGATCCTTTGAGCATCATATCATCTATTGCATTCATCGTCCGATATGACAAAACCAGGTTAAAGTAACTTTAAGCTTCATGGACCCCGAGATCATTTGAGCATCATATCATCTATTGCATTCATCGTCCGATATGACAAAACCAGGTTAAAGTAACTTTAAGCTCCATGGACCCCGAGACCATTTGAACATCATATCATCTATTGCATTCATCGTCCGATATGACAAAACCAGGTTAAAGTAACTTTAAGCTCCATGGACCCCGAGACCATTTGAACATCATATCATTTATTGCATTCATCGTCCGATATGACAAAACCAGGTTAAAGTAACTTTAAGCTCCATGGACCCCGAGACCATTTGAACATCATATCATTTATTGCATTCATCGTCCGATATGACAAAACCAGGTTAAAGTAACTTTAAGCTCCATGGACCCCGAGACCATTTGAACATCATATCATCTATCGCATTCATCGTCCGATATGACAAAACCAGGTTAAAGTAACTTTAAGCTCCATGGACCCCGAGAACATTTGAGCATCATATCATCTATTGCATTCATCGTCCGATATGACAAAACCAGGTTAAAGTAACTTTAAGCTCCATGGACCCCGAGACCATTTGAACATCATATCATTTATTGCATTCATCGTCCCACATGCCCAATCAGGTTAAAGTAACTTTAAGCTCCATGGACCCCGAGATCCTTTGAGCATCATATCATCTATTGCATTCATCGTCCGATGTGACAAAACCAGGTTAAAGTAACTTTAAGCTCCATGGACCCCGAGATCATTTGAGCATCATATCATCTATTGCAATCATCGGCCGATATGACCAACCAGGTTAAAGTAACTTTAAGCTCCATGGACCCCGAGAACATTTGAGCATCATATCATCTATTGCATTCATCGTCCGATATGACCAATCAGGTTAAAGTAACTTTAAGCTTCATGGACCCGAGATCATTTGAGCATCATATCATCTATTGCATTCATCGTCCGATATGACCAACCAGGTTAAAGTAACTTTAAGCTCCATGGACCCCGAGATCATTTGAGCATCATATCATCAATTGCATTCATCGTCCGGTATGACAAATCCTGGTTAGGACGTTAATCTAAAAAAAGAAAAAAAAAAATCGTAGCTGTTAACTTGTGAAATAAATCTGTATTAAGAGCGTCGTGAGCATGTTTCTGTCCAGTGTTTGGCAACGTTTCTCTGCAATAAAGCTGAGTTTTTACGTCGATGCATAACAATGGATGAAACCTGAATTCACACCTGAGACGAAGGTAAAATCAAAACAGTGGATCGGAAGGGGAGAATTGGCTCCAAAGAAAGCGAAGACAGTTCCATCTGCAGGCAATGTGATGACGTCAGTTTGTTGGTACGCACGCGGCATATTTTTTTTTTTTTTATTATCTCAAAAAAGGAGAGTAAACCAATGGTAAATATTAGGCGAACTTGTTACAACGTTTGAGTGATGAACTCTAGCAAAAAACGGCCGCATTTAGACAAAATGAAAGCTTTGTTTCATCAAGACAATGCACCAGTTCACACGCCCATTATCGGCATGGTCAAAATCAATGAGTTAAAGTTCGAATTGCTTCCTCATGCATCCTATTCGCCAGATTTAGTCCCCTCTGATTTATTTTCTGATTCCAAAATAGAAATGGCTTGGTGGTAGAAAAGTGGCCAACAATGAAGATGCAGTTCATGGCTGTTTTGTAGACCTCGATAGTTCTCACTATAAACAGGGAATGCAAGCTATCGAACATCGCTGGGAAAAGTATCGAGCTGAAAGGTGACTATGTAGAGAAATAACGATGTTTTTCCCCAAATAGTTTGTGCTTTCTTTTTAGGTCGGGTACTTCTGGCACAAAGGATCCCACCAATGTTAAACTCACTATTCCGTATCTCTAAAATATTTAAAACTCATATTACACCTGAAATTTTTACTGAATGTATATGCACACGTTCTAAATTTCAATCATCTTCGTTTATAACGTCCATTTGTTTATAAAGTAAAATATTATTATATTCTTAATTATTTAATTTTTGAATAAAATTCCCAAGAAATTAATTTTAAATAAATGCTTTTATAAACGAAATTTCCCACGGCAAAGTAGATCATAAAGGCTATATACAGATTATTCTTAACATTATAAATTGTAATCTAAGCATTTTAGATGATTTTACTATGATGGTTTCAGAAAAAGGTGTTCAAAGTAAGAAATCTGGTGTCTTAGATTCACAACACTTTTGTTTTGCAAACAAACTATTCTTATGAACAATTACACTTCTATTTACTTCATGCTAACCGAGATAACAATAGGTGAAATTATCTTATTACTTACAAGTAATAATTACTTATAAATAACTTATAAGTAGAAAGGAAGAAAGCTAATTAACTAGACTAAAGCGATACTCAAATTTTTAATATGCTGTCCTTATGTGATTGACTTTGAAATTCTTTGCATGCTAGGAGTAAAACAAAAGAAAAATGAACGACGACTTACTGTTTGAAATAAAGTATAAGCATTTTCTATCTCTTACGGTTTGACAGTCACTCCGAATGAAGAGGACTTTGGAGGCTATGTCCAGAAAATTCTAGACTTGAATTTTTTTGTATGTTTATTATGCGGTGTTTTGCTGAATATCTGTAGAGATATTTTTGATAAAATCTAATTTTGGAAAATGTTTCCCTATGAAAGATAGTTTCTTAAAATTCTTAGTGCTGCATCATTGGAAGATGATGAATTAAGATCAAGTGTGATATTTTCTTGAAAATCTTCGTGTCGCATCATTGGAAGATACCAAACTTAAATACCAAGTTCGGTACTTAACATTCTTTTCGTTTTTGAGCTGTACTACCCACAGACACACACACACACAGACATACACGGACATTTTTCTAAAAATGCTTTTGGATTCAGGGGGACCCAAAGATGTATTTCCGGTGAAATCTCGGTATCGAATTTTTAGGTGCATTACAATACCTTCTCTATACACTATGTACGTAGTACGTATAGAGAAAGTAATAATATCTTTGGAGTTAGGGTCCTCTAAATATGTGTTTCCGATGAATCTTGGTATGAAATTTTTAGATGGAATATTCTTTTTTCTCGGGCTATTATGAATATTTTACATACGTACTAGAGAAAATAAAGACCTCATTAGTTGAGTACACAGAATCTGCAATGGGTAGCAGTAGTAATCTCCTTGGGGGAAACTTTCTCCGAATATATGGGCTAAAGTTTATCACTCTACTCCAAATCTGGTAGTATGTTTATATATTTTATTTTACAGTGATGCAAAAATACAGTGAAAAAGTCAGATTCAGTCTAACTTTATAAAATGTATTTAAAATATAGGTTTATGTCTGTAATGATGGCATAAATATTCAAGCAAATTGAAAATTACAGTTAAAAACAACATAAAGATTCAAAATGTAGTTCTTTGTTAATATTTTATATTTATTTAGTATCCGTTTACATTATTGTAACAGCTTTAGTTTATAACAGTTAGTAATCAACGACATTAGTCACGAACTAGACTTAAGAGTTACTATATTGTATTGGATACTGCTGAGGAAATTTTGAAGGGTTATTATAATTAGATAAAGGTAATTTTATTATATATTTAGAATGAAGATAAGAATAATCTCTTGTTCTCTTCACGTTTTGCTTCATTGTTTTGTCCCAATTATGTGCATGATAACGTCGTTATCAGGAAAATGCTATCCTGGCACGAGAGAGAAGACTGCACATATACTCCAGCAAAAGGTTATGTTGGAGCAGGTGATTTGCAGAGCAGTAAAATGTGGCGTGTTTTGCATTTATGATGCGCTCTTGAATGTTATTGCTAATAAACACTGCTAGCAAATGTTCAAGTTACGTAGGTATTTTACGTGGTGCAGTTAAATTGTCTTGAATGAAAATGGTTTAAATACATGAATTTAAAACTCTTTTATGCTTAAACATAAACAATATCTGAGATATCTTATTGAAATGTATACAGCTTTGTACATTATAATAGTTTTATTTCTATCGTGTTTCAAAATTCTAGCGCTCATGGTTATTAAAATACCTAATGACCTTTTATTGTTTTAATTCATTATTCTAGTAAATCTGAGCCACGTAATGAATTTTAAAAAAGTATTCCTATAAAAGGTCTAGTTTTACAGTAAATAGACCTGCCCTATTATATTTGTTTATATGATCTCTAATTAGTATACAAAATATACTACATTTCGTATTCTCTAAAACTCTTAATTTTTCAAAATATAATAACCAATTTATCAATTGTTCGGAAAAAGTGAAATGACTAGTTTCTTTAGAGGCATTATAAACAAATTATGGAAAAATTACAGTATGAAGAACATTTTGACTAGGAAAAGGTGTTGGAATAAAGTTTTCAAGAGAATAAGGTTTAAGGTTGTGAATGTCCATAAATGAGCATACAACTGCCCATCTGTTGCTTCAGTTCATTAGTGGTTACATTTTGCCAAGTGGGGAAACAAATATATTTTGTTAAAATTTAGAATTCATAATATTTTTGAGGAAGAAATAATTTTTTTTTAACCTTTCGCAATTTTTGGTCAAATTTTATAGATGCAGCACCTTAAATATGAGTAGACACGTAGCAGAAAAATTATACATATAAGTTTTAATTAAATACGCACATGCAGCAAGAGCGGGAGTGAGAGCGACGGACATGGAAGAGCATTACCGATAGAAATCCACAAATTGGATGAAAAGCCAAACTTGAATAAAATATAAGCCAAAATAATACTAGGACAACCTTTACCTTGGAGTTCTACATTTAGCTTAATTACGTTAATATTATAAAATGTAAATAAAATGGTGCTACAAAATGCAATACCCAAGCTGTAACTATTAATAAAACAAGCACGAGTCAACTCCGGTTGCTTAATTTTCTCTAGGGGTGAAATTAAACATAGATTTAACTTTTTTAACCGACTGAAAATGTTAATATATCAAATACCTTTACTTTCTCTACTGAGTATATAGGTACAGAATTCCACCAAAAATACTATGCCGAGACTTTTTAAAAAAAGGTCCGTTGGTGTATGTGTGTGCGTATGTCTGTGAACAGCGAAATTCAACAACAAAAAGTCGGGTTAAAAATCCAAACTTGGTATTTGAATTCAGTATCTTCCATGGAAGATTTTCAGGAAAGTCTCCCCACCCCAACTACCCTTTACAAGGAACATTTTCCGAAAATGTTGATCTTATCTAATGTTAAATGTTACTTAAAAATATGATACGTTTAAGATGTTTCTATGACTAATGAAATGTGTATCCGTAAGTTTTCTGGTAACAGCTTCTGAAGTTTTAAAACTTCATGCTATGTGAGGCAATTGAAATTCGGTTCTCTTTTGCATTCCTGGAGCAAAACACAAGAGAAAAAACGAATGTTGACTTCCAGCTTCAGAACAGTATAAGTATTTTAAAATTGAGACCAATAACAAGAACTATCTGGAAACGATTAATTCTACGAAAAAAAGTATTTAACATAAGTTGTGTGCTTGGTGAAATAAGCTTTTATCTATCTATCTTTTACGGTTTACGCGTTACTCAAAAGTCATCCAAAAAGAAAAGTTCGTTAGAGGCTAATCCCAGAGAATCAAGATATACAAGACATGAAAATATCTTAAAATGTGATATTTTAATGTATATCGTTAGGGCAATCTTTGATAAACTCAAAATGTATAAAGGCCAGTGGGAGTGGGAATATTTTGTTGAAAATCTTCGTGGAGATTCCTTATAAGATACTGAAATTAAATACCAATTTTGGTATGTAACGGACTTTTCCTTGTTTGACTATGTCCCCCATACCCCGCTACAAACACGGAAACGTTTCTAAAAATTATTATTTTTTAATTCAGGAATCTCAAACCCGTATTTCCTATCAAATTTTGGTATGTAACGGACTTTTCCTTTTTTGACTATGTCCCCCATACCCCGCTACAAACACGGAAACGTTTCTAAAAATTATTATCTTTTAATTCAGGAATCTCAAACCCGTATTTCTTATCAAATTTTGGTATCGAATTTTTGGGTAAAACATAGAACTTCTATACCTACCATGTACATTGTGCATATATGCTATAGAAATTAAGCAGATATTTAATGAAACTTTCGTATAAGCTTAACGTAATATGTTATTATTCACATCGAAAAACAGAAATATAGTCGCAATTTGGAGAGGATAATGAATTGGTTTTTGGAGAGTGTAGTGCACCAAAATGAAGGGGCAGTGCTTCCCAACACATAAAATAGTCCAAATTATATTTAAAGGAATTTTAATGCATTTGTGTTGTTTGTTAAGCAGCCAATAACATTATAGTGTGAAACAAGATGTAATATGGTGGCCCCCGCAGCGATCACACGACAAAGTTAAGTTATTTATGAAAATATATCAAAATGAACAAGAAGCAGCTACACAGTTAGGTGACGTTAAATTAACAAAAGACATGCCTTTCTCTGGCTGTTTGACAAACAAACTATTGTTACAAAATTGTTACTTTATCCAACATCATGTATACATTTAAACATCATAAACATATGGTATTTTAATACAAATCGTTACATCCATTTCTGAGAAAAGCAAAAATGTCATAAAATGTTCCATATGAAAGGTAATTTGTGGTGAGAAGATTTTCCTGAAAATGTTCGTCTTGCATCCTTGGAAGATACTGAAGTTAATACCAACTTCGATATTTAACCGACTTTTCCTTTTTGAGTTACGCTGTCCACACACGCACACACAGACACGGGCATTTTTAAAATAAAATATGATTCAGGGGACTCTAAAACATGTATTCGGTTTTGAATTTCTGAGTAGAATACAAATGCAATGCAATACAATACAATAGCTTGGATGTACATACGTTAAATTTAAAGTTTATATTATGTTTATATGATTTCTTGTCATTCATTGCTATGCATGTCTCCTAGATTTTGCATTTATGTTATGCGTACGCTTAATTTTGAATTGAATGCCTAAGAACTTCGTTTGCTAAAGTAGCTTTAACATTAAGAGTTTGTACCATAGCAAAAAAAAAAAAAAAAACCACAGAGGCTATGAAGGTATTAAGGATATATCTACGTTTTCAAAATATTGTTGTAATTTTTTTTTTTGCTGTCAATTATAAGAATGTTTAAATTACAAGTTACGAGCGTAAACAATGTGATTTTTTTCCCACTGATTACTTTCAACATCTTTATTCCCAGTAGTTTAATTTCAATCCATTTCAAGCGATATATTACATTTTATTGAAGTTTAGTTTTCTCTTCTCTTCCATTTCGTATTTTACAATTACCTTCTTTACAAACACATGGCAAACTTCTATTGTTTTAGTATGACAGCACGACGTACCTCCTACACGTAATTCCAGGAATGGAAAGTTTGAGAGCAGTTTTAGGAGGCAGTACATTTCTTAGTTTTGGATGTTTTAATACATGAATTGGTTTCCAAGGACATCGTGTGTCCGAGTGTTTCAAGTTCTAGATTATCAGCTTGAGAAAAACTGATTGTGCATCCGATCGATACTTAGGTGAGTTATAATTTTGGAGGAATGTTTTTTGGAGTTCAGAATACTCTATGATCAATTCCAGGTACATCAATCTTTTTAGAATCAATAGAAAGAAGAATAAACAGGAAATGCAAGACAACAGTGGCAATGTTGAAGCTTCTTAAGCCACACGATAGAAGACGTTGCTAAGGGACACTAATGCACTACTCCTGAAAAGGTGATGATGATTTGTCTTGAAATAGCAAGTACGTGAGCTTAAGGGTGTAAGCGCTGGAAGATGTCGTTTCTACTTTCATTTACGAGACTGCGGCTGACAGAATTGGTACGTCCCACGAGATGACGTTGTGGCATGTCAACATGGACTAAATCGTCGGCAGTTCTCCATCTTCTTTCTCTCCGCATGATATGGCGTTCATTAGAATTTAATCGAGTTTTCACAGTGGTTGTGGGGGTTGGGGGGGGGGGTTATTTGGTATGCTCCGCCCTTCTTTGCGGAGGAGCTAAGTGGCGATGAAATTTGCTACCCTCCCTTCCGTGATGATCTTCAGGGTTGCAACTTTTTACTGCAAAGAGGAAGAAGGGTTGAGGAAATAACACAATGACAACAGCTGCCAACGTCCCCCAAGATGATGTTTTTGCCAACTAGAGAAAAACAAGACTTTGGGGAGTTGAGACCTGCTTTTTACGTCACGTGTCAAGCAACAAAGAGTGACAGGGAATTATTATTCCATTACTTTAATGAATACTTTTCGCAGCTTACACTGCCATTAAATTCTATTCCATTGTGATACTTTCAGTAAATGGCAGGCTTGCTTTATTACGGTGTCAAAGTTTAATTCATTCTTATTGCTGATTTCGTTCATAATAGGCCTCCGTGAACTGACGTTTTCTTTCAGAAAGAAACATTTCCTACAGTAAATGCATCCTGCTGGAAGATGCATCAGAGCTTCACTTTGTTCACGGCGTTTGTTGGATCAAAATTCCTAAACACTCCAGCACAAATTTACATTTCGTGAATTGATATCTATCTCACAAAGGAATGTACAGAGAATAAAATTATTAGATTAAAGCCAATCATTTATATCACTATTTATATAAAAGTGGGTAGTTTCGGAGAATTAACAAGGTTGTAACTTGCGGTAAGTTTAAATTTAAATTGAGTTTTATTTATGGACGCTCTTAAACTGCTCTGATTCTAAGAACCCCATTCTATATTGGGCCAGAAAAACCGCTTAATTTCGCTGAGAGGCCTTTTTATCCGGCTTGATTTTCTCTTACGTGTCATAAACCAACCATCTTCGTACCCTTTCAAAGGAAGCCATTCTAAGAATTTTTACGCCCGGAAAAACTCCATCGCCATCTGCCGGGTTTGAACTGGCGATCTTGGGAACCAGGGGCCAGCATATTACTCCAAGACCAGGGAGAACGACCCACTTCTGTAGTTTCTGCAGTTGCGTTCCCGGAAGAAAGTTTATCAGATAGGAATATTTCAAACAAAAAACTGATATGTTTTTTTCACATGAATTTCTCTGTCTGTTCCTCCAAAATCTACTCTTACAAAACATAATTCCTTTATCTACATCAAGTTCTTATTACTTGATTCATTTTAAGGGGAATAAGTGAATACATTTAACTAATGCGATAGTAAAATCTTTAAAAAGATATCTATTTGTGGTTAGGAGTAAAACAAAACAAACATTAAACGGATGAGGACTTCTTGACTATATCAAAATTTAAACAAATAGCAACTCGACAAACATGTACATGACATAAATTGTGGTTTTAACGAAATCTACATTTTTGAGTAATAATTGTTTTATATATCTCTTACGATTTGTCAGTTTTCAAAAGTCATTCAGATTGAAATGAACATCCGAGTTTATCCCCATAAACTTTAGATTTCAATTTGTTTTACATATAATAACGTTTTTGGATTATGTTGAACTATTTAAATTTAGAATTAAACGAAATTTTGTTTTTAAGTTAAAGTGTTCACAGGTACACACACACACACACACACACACACACACACACACACACACACACACACACATATATATTGGTCTAAAATATAGTTTGGTCACTAGGAATCTCAAAACATGATTCCGATGAAATCTCAACATCAAAGCTTTGTGTGGAATGCAATACATTCTCTACCCACTATGTACAATGTATAGTATGTATGTACAGAAGTAAAAATGAATGCTTCTGCTCTCCTCTGTTATATACTTTATTATAGGGCTATACAAAGCGCAGTGTTTATGCGTTTAACAAAACTTAAAGCATCTCTGAGCTGAAAAAAAAAATGTGAAATTCTTTGTGACTCTACATCTGACTAAGTTTATTAACCAATGATAATTTTAAAGGGTCTTTAGGTAATTTTATAGTCATAATGTGGTCATTTTGAGAATGTTATTCACCAAACCTGAATTTTCATGTTTTGGCTCTAAAGCTGTGAAGTAGAACTTGAAATCATCATAGACTATTAATTACGAACCTCTTTTATATTCTAATTTCGCTCTCTGCAATTACTTTGGTCGTAGCATACAAAAGAATACAATTAATTTCTATTTTCAGGTTGACGCTCATCTTTCGTAGCGTGATTTATGGCATTGTGTGTCTGCTTTCCACTGATGTATGCACTTAGCTATTTTGTCCCCTTAATAAACTCGTAGTGTGTCCTTATATCTTAACATGGCAAATCTTAAAATCCTGTATTTCGTTTATGATTTCTTAAATCCTTTAATAGGTTGAGACTGCCTAAAATTTTGATTAAACAACTTTTATGAAGTTAGATAAGCAGCAATTTTATTATCTTTTATTTTTTTTAAATTAGAGGTTGCTCACTACTTGGTTTTTTAATATCAGATCGGAATTTGATTTTTGTTTTATGTTTATATAACGTTTGATTTGTTTTTTATCTTACTGAAACAAATCGTAGAACTACTGATTTTGTGGAAGGAGAATCTGAGACAGTTTCAGGACTTAATGTCACTCACGTTGAGATTCTTCGGTTTAGATATCCTCCACATCTTAAAAGAACTATGTAAATTAAAGCATAGAATTAACACAATCTCATCATGTCTCTGATTTTAACTCAGCTCATTTTTCTTACGCCATTCATCGCATCAGTGAATTTATTTGTTGCTGGACTCAGGCAGCAGATTATTAGTCTATTTTCGTTCACATGCAACTTATCTCACAGGACATTATTATACTTATAACAAATAAAGAAGTATTTATGCTTCCCCATGGCAAATACAATTTGTTATTCTAACGAACTAGCCTAGTGCCAGTTAAATGATGTCAAAAAGTTATGTATTGAACAGAATTACATGTTTTAGGGCATTTCGATGTTATCAAATCAACGACCAAATTGATTTGCTTCACCTTAGAAGTAGGCCTTATTTGTTTCTCCTTGAGCAGTGCTCGGTCTCTCTGGAGCATACAACTCTACAGTGGTACAGTGAGATCTGCTTTTGATAATATTTGTTCTCAAGTCCCAAAATTTAGATTCAGCCAACAATATTTTGTCCTGCTTCGTTACTCTTAATATTCTAAATACTATTTTGCTTCCTTCTTATATGGGGCGTACAAACAGCAATGTGTCTAATATATAATCGTTCACCCAGTTTTTTAGCAAATTCTAATGTTTACATTATCATACTACATGGCTCAACTGCCCCGTATTTAGCGTGTGTAGATATTCCTCCGTGCCGTGTGTTTAAAGAATTGCAGATTTCAAGTGGAGAACTGGCTAACTGCTGTTCTAACTGCTCTCTTTATCGCGGAGATGGCGAGGCGGTCGCGCTCATTCAGAAGGGTAAGTCCAAGATATCTCGTCACTGGTCGGTTTTAACTTTAATAAGCCCCGTCGCGCATTCTGAAACTCTTTTAATGCACGAAGAAATATCTGTACACACCAAATACGTGAGACCCCGCCGTGCCTGGAGAAACTCTGGCGCCTGGAATTTCATTTCCCGAATACCTACCTTCAACGCAGTGTGATTTGGTTGATAGCGGGAATACTCCTTTGGATTTTGAAACAAAATATCGACACTGTGGCAAAGAGGGAAGACTGGTGAGGCAAGAACTTGATAAAGTCCGGATTTATCGGCGATATGCAGCCATTTCTCACCCGGTTTGAGGTTACCACCTAATATCGTTAGTCCCTCGGTGGACTATCACCCCCACAATGACAATGTTGTTGGGTTCAGCTTCCCGCTTCCCGTTCCTTTCACAAAACACAAACACCACCACCCTACGCGGCTGTTATATTCCGTGCCATGTGGAAAAATATCAGTCTTGTGACATTTAACCTTAGATGGACTTAATTGTGAATGTGTACCTACGGAATATTATGAAAATTAAACCTTTTGAGGGTTTCACCTTGACATGTTAGAAGGGCTCAGTACCAGATGATCCAGACGGCCTGCCAAATGATGGAGGTAAGATATGAGGGGAAGCTAAGATTGGCCACAAGAGGTAGAAGTAACTGTAGCTCTAGCCTCCGGTTTTCGCCGCCACTCATTCCACCAATTGTTCCTTTAACCCATTTACATTCATCCATTTCGCTTGTATTTCATTTTATCCACTTGCTCTTGCCTGGCTGCGAGACCGAAGAGCCGTTTCTGTGGTTTTGTGCCGTTGGTTCTCCGACAGGCTTCTGAACCATAAGTACTCGCTTGTAAGTCCTAGGGGATTTGTCAGTTCTAACGACGGGGAGGGTAAGCCAACTACGAAATCAGCACAGTTTTATCCATTGGCAATTGGAAGTAAAAATATATGTAATTTCTCTTAAATAATTAGGTATTATGTAATTAAAAATACTGATTTGTACGTTTTATGGAAGCTGTAATGGTGTTTACTCACTCACAAAATTAAAATTATTTTAGAATAGTTCTACTCCATGTGAGTGTGAAATAATAGTAATAGTATTTGAGAGATTTAAGGTAGCCTACTATCTTCACAGTGTTTTATATTAAAGTCAAAAAAAGGTTTGTATTGATGGTCTAGTTGTTTTGATTGAAGTATTAGTGGTTGAAAATGTGGTTTAAAACTTATATTGTTTGTGAGAATCTAATGCCCAAGTCTACCACGTATTGACAAAGTTATACACAAAGCACATTTTTGTGGTGGAATTATGTGAAACTGTGGGGAATTTCAATGTTAAGAAACGAATATGCACTTAATTTTAAAATATTTTAAACCGTTTAACTTATGCACTTAAGTTCATTAAAAGGTTGTCATATTTAAATAAAGTTCAAAAAATAGGCTTTAATATTCATATTCAACGAAACAGAAGTAAGGACTTTTTGCTTCAATATAAACCCTATAAATATATCAACCTCTGTTTAAACTCCCTTGGTACGCATCACGTTTATATGTGGAGGTCTAAAACTGGTCCCTTGATTTTCCCATTCTAAGGTAGGTCTGGAAAATGCCGTAAATATACAGGATGTTAATGAACTATACCGAAATATTTTCACAAAATATGTAGATTTTGGCCTCCATTTTGAAACTTAAAAGTAACAGCTATAAGTTTCTGAAGTGCCAGTACGCCACTGGCTAATTTATCAACCATTCGAGAGCATAACACGAAAAACGAAGGGACATATTATAGCGTACCTCTCTAGTGAAGTGGTTATCATATTGGCTTTCAAGTGAAAGATAGTTTCCGAGTTCGGGTCTCGTTCACGTATCCCGGTTCTTCGTCTGGAATAAAAAAAATAATAATAAAAACATTTACTCTATCACAGGAATCAAACTCATGACCTTTGTGATAACAGATTCCCGCAATACACATTAAGCCACCAGAGCAGTTGAAAACGCTTCCAGAGTAGGCTACCTAACTCAAGAACGTAATTAATGGATGCTCAGTATCGTACTGTCAAGTGATAAGTTCGAGATTTTACTGATTTTTGTGACATTAAATCTTGAGAACGCTAGTAACGAGTTGCTGTTATGTTTATCCGGGGACCTTGCATCGCCGATCTCAAATTACTTATATCAGTCACGTGCACAATCTCACAAATTATTTCTGTGTAGTTCATTAACACCCTGTATATATTAATATTCCAAACTATAATGAAAAAGTAAATCTTCCCTCTGTGCATAAAGAGTTCAAATAGGTGACCTGAATACTTGGGTAAACTTTCACGAAATATCAACTAAATGCAGCTGGCTAATCGTGAACACCTAGTAAAGATATTAGTATCTCACCTCCTTTTAATAATGACAGTAAAATTGGTTACCGATTTTACAATTTAACTGCTAAATAATTTCTAAAATCCTGTTAAACAATTGCATTCTCCTGACATTTTGTAAAAAAGTGAGTTCGTTTGTAAGAAACAGATTACCTTCTACTTTCTTTGTTAGGTATTTTTAGTGACGTGCAAATAAATACTTATCCGTGAAAAAAAAAAATTTTTTGCTGCGTGTGTGATTCCATATATTATTTTCTGGTATAAAAGGTTGAGAGAATGCTACCATTTTTAAAGCGTCATCATCCAATGAATATATACCTTGGCAAATGTTTTGGTATGTTCAGAATTTACACTTTTATTGGCGGATTGTTTCAAACCAGGAGATTTCTGTAGCATACTCCACAATCCTAAGATGCTTCTTAAACGTTATTACACTTGAATGAATCGTTATAACATATTTAGTTAGATTATAAAAGCTATAAATACCATAAGTATAAAATAAATATAAAACCTGTAATAAGAACGCTTCTACAAAGGCTACAATAATGCCCCACAAATAACAAATAAAGTAACAAAAACCACTAGTTTTGCCAATTGAAAATAAATTAACTTAAATAACAAAAAACAATCAGAATAATGGAAAAAGCATTTTTAGTATAAAAAAATCATCACTAAAAACTTATAGGGCTATTCAAATAAGGAATGATATTGTGGAAGATAAGTTCAATTTCCACTTATTTTTTAATTCCTCTAAATTTTCTGTTTTCCTGAACATAATTTTTTTCATGTCTCAAGAAAGCATAATCCCCAAGTGTTCATCACCAAAACTTCTTCATTCATCTTTTTCTCTTATTTGACTCTCTTTAACTACTGTCTTTCTTTATCTTCCCTACTCGTACCTTGGTGATAATCATGTGCTCACGCGCTGCGCTTCTTTTTATTCTATGCATAAACAAATCTACGTAAGTAAAAGAAGCCAAACGGGAAGATATTTTGGGTTAGTAATTTTTAGGTTTCATGCAATAAACTAATATGCATTAAATACTAATGCTTCTTTCTCTACATCTCAGTAAAAAATTACTATTAAAAGCTGATTTTGCTATCTACTTCATGATATTCCACATAAACATTAGCGGAAATAATTTTTATTACTTGCGCCCTTGCAAGTCAAAGAAAAATAAGGTAATGCACTAGACTAAAGCCATAGTCGTATCTTTTAAAAGCTCGTTGCAGTGTGCGGATATCCGTCTTTTTTATTCATTCATTTTTAAAAGCTCGTTGCAGTGTGACGGATATCCGTCTTTTTTATTCATTTATTTTTAAAAGCTCGTTGCAGTGTGACGGATATCCGTCTTTTTTATTCATTCATTTTTAAAAGCTCGTTGCAGTGTGACGGATATCCGTCTTTTTTATTCATTTATTTTTAAAAGCTCGTTGCAGTGTGACGGGTATCCGTCTTTTTTATTCATTTATTTTTAAAAGCTCGTTGCAGTGTGACGGATATCCGTCTTTTTTATTTATTTATTTTTAAAAGCTCGTTGCAGTGTGCGGATATCCGTCTTTTTTATTCATTCATTTTTAAAAGCTCGTTGCAGTGTGACGGATATCCGTCTTTTTTATTTATTTATTTTTAAAAGCTCGTTGCAGTGTGACGGATATCCGTCTTTTTTATTCATTTATTTTTAAAAGCTCGTTGCAGTGTGACGGATATCCGTCTTTTTTATTTATTTATTTTTAAAAGCTCGTTGCAGTGTGCGGATATCCGTCTTTTTTATTCATTCATTTTTAAAAGCTCGTTGCAGTGTGACGGATATCCGTCTTTTTTATTTATTTATTTTTAAAAGCTCGTTGCAGTGTGACGGATATCCGTCTTTTTTATTTATTTATTTTTAAAAGCTCGTTGCAGTGTGACGGATATCCGTCTTTTTTATTTATTTATTTTTAAAAGCTCGTTGCAGTGTGACGGATATCCGTCTTTTTTATTTATTTATTTTTAAAAGCTCGTTGCAGTGTGACGGATATCCGTCTTTTTTATTTATTTATTTTTAAAAGCTCGTTGCAGTGTGCGGATATCCGTCTTTTTTATTCATTCATTTTTAAAAGCTCGTTGCAGTGTGACGGATATCCGTCTTTTTTATTTATTTATTTTTAAAAGCTCGTTGCAGTGTGACGGATATCCGTCTTTTTTATTTATTTATTTTTAAAAGCTCGTTGCAGTGTGACGGATATCCGTCTTTTTTATTTATTTATTTTTAAAAGCTCGTTGCAGTGTGACGGATATCCGTCTTTTTTATTTATTTATTTTTAAAAGCTCGTTGCAGTGTGACGGATATCCGTCTTTTTTATTTATTTATTTTTAAAAGCTCGTTGCAGTGTGACGGATATCCGTCTTTTTTATTTATTTATTTTTAAAAGCTCGTTGCAGTGTGACGGATATCCGTCTTTTTTATTTATTTATTTTTAAAAGCTCGTTGCAGTGTGACGGATATCCGTCTTTTTTATTTATTTATTTTTAAAAGCTCGTTGCAGTGTGACGGATATCCGTCTTTTTTATTTATTTATTTTTAAAAGCTCGTTGCAGTGTGACGGATATCCGTCTTTTTTATTTATTTATTTTTGCACGGTCAGAAATTGAAAAATTCCCTTATGATAATGGTTTATTTTAAAACCGCAAAGAATAACAAGAAATATCTCATAAATGGTCAACTGCACAAAAAATGTATATGACATAAGTTGTATTTTTAAAGAGATCTACATTTTTTGTACAGTTAAACTTGCCGCAATACACTCTGTCCAAAAATTCATCTTAGCCGTAATAGCAAGTAGCCCACTTTTTTTAATTTTACAGTTCCGGAGGCTTGTCAGTACTCCTATTTCCTCTTTTTACCAGTTGCCTACGTTTCCTTAGTTTATCAATTAATGTTTAATGTTTTCCTTTTACATTTACAAACATATAAACACCCATGCCCAAGGCGGGACTCGAACTCACGATCCCGTGCGCCGCGAAGCACCAACGCGAGCGCGGCCACGGGGACCGGCATCCCGTTAAAACCTTCACATACTTTTAATGCTAACTAAACAAAACAGTGTAAACAATAGTTATTAAATCACTTAGTAAGAACGCCTTAGAGGAAAGGCAATTTCTCCGACAAGCCAGTCATGCGGTGCTGCGGATGTACTAGGCGCACTGAATTAATGGTTCAACAATTGTAAATTTAGAAATAAACCAGTTATATCCATAGTTTGAACGCATACGGCAAATGTTTTCTCTAATTGGACACTAAATAATTTACATTTTACATACTTTTACGGGTCAAGTCGTTCATGTTATACCATTTATTATAGATTACGTTCCATTAAGCGTTTTCTATATTAACATTATAAGGAGAGAAGATCTTTTTGTTCAGGGAAATTTCAAAAAACTCAACTAAGCATGATGACTCTTCCACCATGTTCTGATGAACATGGGATGGCTATAAGTCACCTCATACTTTCATTTAACAAATTGCTAAATAAATCCCTTGGGGCTGCATAAGAACATGCTCACAAAGAAAGCCATAGTTAAGGCACAACATAAGTCCTTGCCGGATACTTCAGAATGTACCGGTTACATTTTATTGCAAGGAAAACATATAAATGATCATGATGTGACTCGTCAAGAAACAATTACAGAGTAGAAACATCTGATGTATTCCATTCGCATTACTTTCCTTATCTGTTCAACAAACAAAGTTCTTACAAAAGATTATTCTTTTTCTACTTCATATTAATCTAGATAACCATTAGCGATTTGTTGTATTACTTATTTTATAATAAGTAGAAGGGAACTAAGGGGATACAATATGCTAAAGCAAATGTGAAATCTTTTAAACTATACGATTGTCATTGAAATCTGCTGAGAGGTATAGCCACAAGGGCGACCTTCGGTTTGAGAAACCCATATCAGAGAATATCTCTTTGGTTATTTCCAAAACGAAAATAAATGTAATATTTTGATGGGATTTACGATTTTGCATATCATTTTAAATGTCCATTTGGTCTACCAGTTATACAAAACTCATTCACAATGAAGACGATTTCTCACCATTCCTAGGAATTAATGTCAAACTTCCAAGTTGTGAAACGACGACTTTTAGGAACATTCTCTCTCCAAAATACCTTTGTCATGGACATTTTTTAAAATTTTGATTTTATCAAAACAGACTAACGATTTGGTTTAAAATACCGATTAATAAGCATATGTACATGACAAATAAAATTTACATTTTTAATTTCTGGAAATAGACCCTGAAGTCCTGTTCATTCAAAATGAGATGGGAAGTGAAAAATCGTAAGAGATAGACAAAAGCTTACCCCAAAAAAGTGTAAATTTCTTGAAAGCAGACTATTTATGTAAAATGCAGAGATGTTGCTTGTTATAGGTTTAAATCTTCCAAGTTATAGTTTCCTCAAATATGAAGTCATTCCTGTGGTTATCTTGGTCAAGCAAAAAGACAGGATTTCAACACCATCACAGAGGGACCAACTCTTAAAACTTTTGGCTATCATTTAGGATAGTGATTCCCATATACCAATTGTACCTACAATTAAATATGTTATAAAATCTTTTGTGCTAATGTTAATCTCTATTAAGGTGAATTAGGTAGAAGAATAAGCTTTTGTGAGAATCACTTTTTTTTATGTCTAGGCAGAGAAGGTCATGTTAATGTAGCGCCTCATATTTTTCCTTTAAAATAAAGGCCTGATTAGTTTAGTATGTATGTAAGTAGAGAAATATGGACCTAACCCATTTCTAACTATTAGCTGTTTACAATCTACACCTTCATAAACTCAAATTATAACAATCATATTGAAAACGTAGTCGTTTTGGACGTGTACCTATAATTAAAGTAGTAGGATAGCTTACACAACTGACCAATTAAGTTTCCATATGCTGCACTGGCTCTAATTATAACACTAACATTTTGTTGTCATTTGTGTACTCCGTAATTTGTAATTTCGGCTTTTCGATGTAACCATTTACCGACTGTGAGTTTATGTCAGGCAATTGCGTCCGGAACCGCCCATTGAGTTACATGACAAACGGGATTTGTTCAGGTAAATAATGTTGGTTATCATGAGGAAACGGGAAATTTACCCTCTTTCCGGCAATTTGTGTTTAAATGGCTCTCCCATAAAATAAACTGAAAGGCCCCTGCTACCGAAAATAAAACAGACAAGAGCGTAAGAGAAGCTCATTTTGCAAAGTTGATTACTAATTTAATGGCAAAGTTGAACAAAACGTTATAGAGGTGAAGTTTGTTGACGGTTTGCGCTTAACAACGACAACGATAAGAATGACATCAATAGTTTACTTTTCGAAAAGCAGTAACGTACTACTTTCGGAAAACGATCCTTTTTAGTTCTCTGTTCATTTAAGTATAAAGGAGCCAGAAAGCACGTGGATCTGAGAATATTTTAGATAATAATTCAGGAAATTTGTGGAAGAAACTAGTTGGAAAAAAAGGAAAGCTTGCCTGCTAGTCCCGACAGCCGCAGTCGAGGGCGCGTTTAACGTTGATGTTCTGCAGCGAAACGTTCGCGGATTAGTACATCTTAGTATTATTTCTGTTTATGAGTCTTTAATCATTATCTGGGAAAATAGAAAATGTAAAGAAAATGTCTGATATGTTACACTCACATGGCTTTCTCTAGCTACTCTACAAACAAACGCCTTACAAAAGATAATTCCTCTTTCAACACCACGCTAATCGAGATAAACATTAGCAGAATTTTGTTACTTAGTTCCTTATATGTAGACTTGAACTAAGGAAATGCACTAGGCTAAAGTGATAGTCAAATGTTTTAAAAGATGTTGTTATGTGATTTTCATTGCCGGTGTAGAACAAAAGAAACACCAACACTCCCGTTTGTGAAAAGTATAAGTACTTCACAACGGAAACTAATAACAAGGAATACCTCTAAAACGGTATGTTCCACGAAAATAATGTATACGACATAACTTCTGTATTTTAACGAGATCTACATCTTTTTGTATAGTAAGTTTTTTTTTCTATTTCTTACGGTTTGCTAGCAATTTTAAACTAAGCAAAATTCATCCACAATAAAGAAAAGCTATTCCCAGAAAATTCAAGGTATACATTTTATTTGTGATAGAAATGGCTTTAATATATGATGTTTTAATCAAAATCAAGTTAACGATTTTGATCACTCGTTTGGTATTTAACCGTCTTTTAGTTTTTGAGCTATGCTGTCCACAGACACACACACACACGGACCTGTTTCTGAAAATGAAGAAATATTTCTCTTCCCAATGCACAAGACAAATCCTGGCTCTATAAGACATCTATATTCCCAATTACTTTATAATTATTGAAATGTAATGGTAATCACTCGCTGTTCGTTATTTTAATTACTTATCACTTAGTGTTATATTCTTTAATGCTTTAATTCAGAATGTATACATCTACTTCCTTTATTGTATCTTCATTTCTTTTATGATCTGCTACAGCTCTTAATAGCATCATTTCGTTTATTTTGAGCCTCCTCTTGTTTTTGTCTGTCATGATCCATGCTTCATTCCTATTAAGAATTGCGGAACAGACATTATTTTATAAAAGCTTAATGTTGTGTTCCTTGTTGCTCGTTTTTCAAATGTCTTTTTATAGTGCAATTAAAATAATAACTAATAAGTCCCATTTTTTAATTGATAAACCTTTTTATATATAATGTTACTAGATTATTAACAGTTTATGTTATATAGATAAATGTAATTTTATTAATTGAATACACAGTAATGGGATTTTAAGACGAATAATAGGATACACTTAAAGAGATCAGGCACGCAATTCAAAATATAAGAGAAAAAAGATAAAAAAAAATCAGCACCTTGCAAAAAATACCTTTTCTCTTTGAAATAACAATGGTAGATACATTCTGTCAAGAAAGTACCGGGAATTGATCATTTAAAAATCCTGTTTGAAAGGGGATTCGTAATTATTGTTGTCGTTCAGTTGGCACTACTTTCCTCTATACCCTCGCGGAGTTTGATCGTCATCTGTTTGTTTACAGTACGCCATTTTGTTAGTTCATCTATAAGGTGATTTGCGATTTTACGATGGATGCAAATATTGAACAAAGAATCTGTCTCAAGTTTTTCATTGCAAATGGTATTTCGTGTGCCGAATCGCTGAAAATGTTACAGAGGACTTATGGTGAATGGACTTTATCAAAAACACGTGCATATGTATGGTACAGAGCATTCAAAAGTGGTCGAGATGTGGTGGAAGATTTGCCTCGCTCTGGTCGGCCATCAACGGTTTCAATTCAACTAAACATCGCTAAAGTGAAGAAAATGGTGTCTGAAAATCGTCATTTAGGTCTGAGAGAGATTGTTGCTGAACTTTCTGTGTCTCAGGAATTGATTTGTACAATTTTAAACGTTTGTTTGGGTATGGCACGCGTTGCAGCTCGGTTAGTTCCGAAAGACTTGAATTTCCTACAAAAACTCAATCGCGTAAGGATTGGTAAAGACATGCTAGGACGAGCCAGTTCCGACCCCACGCATTGTAACTGGTGAAGAGACGTGGGTTTACGAGTTTGACACTCAAACCAGTCAACAAGCTTCCGAATGGCGCCTTCCAACTGAACAGAAACCTAAAAGGGCACGTCAAACTTGACCAAAACTGAAAGTCTTGTTGACAGTTTTTTTTTTTCGATTATCTCGGTGTCGTGCACTCAAGAGTTCTTGCCAGAAGGTCAGATGGTAAATAGATACCATTATCTGATCGTTATGTGGCGCTTGAGAGAACAAATACGGCGAAAAAGGCCAGATTTGTAGAACGACAACTCATGGATTCTGCACCACGATAACGCACCAGCTCACTAGGCTATTATTGTGAACGAATTTCTGGCCAAAAGCTCAACAAATTTCATCGAGCAACCACCATATTCACCTTATCTGGCTCGAGCTGATTTCTTTCTCGTTCTAAAACTCAAGTCACCGCTTCGAGGCATCCGTTTTCAGTCGATAGAAGACAGAAAGGAAAATTCGCGGCGACAATTGACATCCATTCCTAAAAGTGCCTACTACGATGTTTTGATGATTAGTTTATTCGTTGGAATAACGTATACTTTTAGGAGGGGCCTACTTTGAAGGCGATAATTAAAATTGAATGAATAATTCATTTTTTGTGTTTTATTGGCAAATTCACGAAATTTTCTTGACACAGTAGTATCTTTAAATAAATAACAAAACAAGTGTTTCTGGTGACCCCACAAGGTAGAAAATCAATAAGATGAACGTTTTGAAGTTTTTGAGATGGAATAGATGTTAAAGTCTATCCTTGAAGTGGAAGAAGAATGTATTATGCTACATCCCACATAGGCACCACCTTTAAAACTCTTAAAGATGAATAGTGAAATTAGAGGGAACAAGAGACAGAATAATTCGTAGTTTCACGGCACATAAAATGAATTCCATATACACCAAGCAAAGACGTCAGAAAACATTAATTAGAGTGATCAGTAATTTTGAGATTGAATTTGAGACATACTGGAGAAAGCTCCAGATGCTACATCTCGAGTCATGTCTGCTTTACCTCTTCTTTGTTAACCATGTGTTTACATTCTTTATACTGATATGTGTCATACATCATCAACCTAGAAAACTCTGTTTTCCTATATCCAAAGGAACTTCCACTCTCTTTCCTTGTTTTGCTGTACGTTTAAGCAAGCTGTTGTCAGAAGCTCTCCTACAGGCGTTATATGTTGTTTACTACGGGAGAAAATGTTGACGCTTCATGTTTTGACTGGATTTTCTTCTGCCCGAGGATATCCTCCGTCATTTCCTTGTTTACTTTCCCACTTTCCTCCTACTAAGTGGAATTTCCGTTCTGAGGCCCCTGGGACTCCATCAAAGTTCCTTTAGGGCATCTATCGCAAAATGTAGGCACTCTCGATACTCGGTTAATCTTCGGTAATGTTTTGTATCTATTTTGAGTTTAACACATTTAATGATTAGTTTTTAATCACCAGTGAGGTTCTATATGCAATAGGGAGCATCAACTTCGGATACTCTGTATCGAATGAGATTTGAAACTTTCAATAAATGTATATATAGAAATAATGTAGAATAAAGCAAGATTGCAGAAGTAGGAATATGAGAACTCTAACATTAGTGGAAAGAAATGTGTTAGTACCGAGGGGGTTGGATCAGGTCGCTCAGTCATATATCCGGCTTCAAATCCCATGGAGCAGCCAATGGGCTGGAGGTTTCATAGTTTCCCATGTGCTTTCAATGCAAGTATGTATTGAAGCAATTAGTAATATCATTCGATCCTGTACTTCAGCAACCTGTTATCCGCTAACACGATTTTCTGTCATCTTTTGGTTAATTGGCAAACGCAAATTTCGGATTCAATTACTAATACTACACAAGACGACACAAAGTTCCATCTTAGGTCTAAAATAATAGCAAACCGAAAACGGATGGTAATAGCGGATCTTTTGTCGTCTGTCATAGACAATAAAAGATCAGGAAGAGTGCAATGGAAACCTAATATCATCTGCTCAGCACGTGTATAAACAGAAATACAACTGTCTGACACTAAGGACTCTCTGGAAACTAATCGAAACTGCATGGACACTGTGTGGACGCATGACGAAGCAAGCTGATATGTGAGGCATAGAAGGCTATCTGCCCATCACACACCAATACACCAGGTGTCATCTAACATATCCATCGCCATTTAAACCTAACATACACAGCGAGAAAACAAATGTGTTAAGAATTGCTCCTGAAGTCCAAGCTATTTAGCAAACTGGAAGAGAACTACATGAAAGATATAGCGATCAGTTTAATTAGCCCCACGGAAGATGGTTTACGTAAAAACGATTTCAAGGTGGTTAGTTGTTGGTAGAATTAGGAAAATAAGGGTATTAGATGCAATGACTTGAGCTAGGAAGAATTAAAATGAAGTTTCTGTTCAAAATTTATTTTTGTTCTTCCAGCTACTCAACATCAGAAATTTCATAAAAGAATTACACATCAAAATGTTCCATTTATCAACCTATTAAATTGTATGTTTAATTTCCTGTTCTAAGGATTAAACACTTACTCTGCGTGAAAATTGGTTTTAAAACATTTATTAAATCTGATTTATAATATTTACACGGGAAAGTAGAAAGAAAATGAAATAAACAAGGAAAGAAAAAAAAAATAAAGTATCTTTAAAGAAGGGAAACAAAAATATCCACTAGCATATAACAACTGAGAAACATGACTCTTTCAAATACATTTGATGCATTTGTTGTTTCATTCAAAAAGTATTTGTTAAGGTATAAAGCATAAGGATGAAAAAGAAACTAGCTTTATATCAGTGAACTAGTTATCCGTGTCAATTCTATGTTATCCAAATTAATGGGTGAATTTAATTGCATATTCTTCCTTCATGCACTTGTATTGGAATATTATAAAGTTTGATTTTAGCACAACAAACCAGCAATAAATGCTACTTTTATTTTGTTGGTATTTATAGCAAATAGTGAGCTTTCCAAAAATTTCTGATTTGAAAACCTATAAATACTTAAAAGGTGTCGATAAAAAGAAATTATTCAATATGTGTTGAATTAGCCATATTGTAGACAAACTTCTGAGCTACATTTGTATAATCCTAAATGTGTTACATTTCATGTCCATATTGAAGTATATACATCTATGTACCTGTTAAATATTTAGGTTTAAAATATGTAGGATAATACATGAAGTATTTCAGGTAAAGGGTATAATGGGTAATTATTCACATATTTTAACGCAAAATGTATCAATCTCAGCATGGTTGTATAGTTTTGTAGAAAAAGGTACACTTGTAATTAAAATGAAAAATGCAATGGAAAAATTGTTGTAATTTGGGTCCAAAAGAATTTTAAAATATTTATTATGTAAATGTATATTTACAGCAAACATGTAAATTTTAATTTGCTTGTATTAGATAGTGTGGTAAACATAAATTAATTTGCATGACATAATTAAGCACCATCGTTCCCTTGAATAATTCAAATTACAATTAAATAGCAATAAATTTAAAGAAAAAAATATGGCGGAAAAATCGCATCACTTTCCTTGCGCGTGACAAATTTACAGTTATGCAGGTTTAGAAAGGCATTTCCTTTCCATATTATATCGTTCTCAGTTTGTATTGTTTTTCCCAGGAGTGATTTCTAATATAGATAATAAATGCTTATTTAGAAAACATGCAAAAGCCGCATTCAAATTTTTAATTGTAATAGGATGGTTTCTTGCGGAGAAAAGAAAAAAGAAAGGTAACTTCTATGTTGTATACCTTTTCCTTTCTAACATTTGTATATTGTCGCACTGTATCACCACATTTTTCTCTGCTTCTATTAATCTTAATTATATGTTTGCGACGCCCTTCTTGGTATTCATCGTTCCTCCATATTAACCACGAGACCTGTTCACCATGGACTGGGGTTGGATAATCTAATATCCTTGTACAAAACTATTTATTTATTTAACCTGCCTTTGATCCGTAAATTCAGTTTTGAAGATCGTTTTTCAGGTTTCTCAATATGCGTGCATATCTAACAGCCAAAGAAACGTGGTTACAAATTACTTGTTGGCTTCCGACAAAGCCTGCTTTCTCTGAGAGCGGCATCAAACGAGTGTTAAGGTTGCATCTAGTTTACACATAAAGGGATAAGCAGTTACTGGGGTGTCTATTTTTAACGCGATTTGCGCAGTGGCAGAAACTTACTCAGTTTATTTTCTTCTTTTTTTTTTATTTTTTTATTTTTTTATTTATTTTTTTTTTTTTTTGTAGTTTAACCTTCTTTAACCTGGTTGGTCATATCGGACGATGAATGGAATTGGTGAAATGATGCTCAAATCATCTCGGGGTCCATGTAATTTAAAGTTACTCGACATTTGTCTTCTCAGGATAACTCAGGATAAGGGACATCCGCGAAAAAACCTTATCCGGGTAAGTCGCCCTAAGGGAGATTCGAACTCACGAGCTTTTGAATATGAGGCAGACACGCTACCACCACACTACCCAGGCGGGCCCGGTTTACTTGTTTGAAGTCTAACCATAACATAAGATTCTGTAATCATTTTATTTAAATTTATATTGAAACAAATAGCTACTAAAAACTATCAATTGGTTTATTTGGCTACTTTATTACTACTTTAGCGACAGAAATTAAAATAATGCTTTTGTTTAAATTATATTCATTTTATAAAATGTATGTGAAATATATGTTTTTGGAACAAATACTTCCTAAATAAGTTTGCTAAACGTCCTGTACATTGAGAGACCAAATTTGCCACTTACGAGTGATACTGTTAACTGTACTGCCAGTTAAAATGCTATTTTTGGTTGCAATAAAATGTTTAACGGCCGCTTCTCAATTGCAGAGCGCGCTGCGCAGAATGGACCAAAGCTCAGAATCAATTGCAGCAGCTAACGCCACGGGGGGGGGGGGAGACTGGGTTTTATGACTCGACGGAAGCGTACATCGTAAAAACAGCTCTCCGAAAGGAAAGGAGAAATGGAGTACCTAGAAAAATGGCTCGCTGAAACTTTGGCAGAGAGAATTTGTTAAACAAGCAAATTGGATAACTGTTCCTGAGTACCGATCACAATATCTAAACATATAAGAATACATTTATTCCAAAATTACCATTCAGTTACTTAATTTATAATTGTTGTACAAAAGTGTAATTTCATGTCTCTGTATCAGTTCCTTTATATTGTGAGGAACAAAAATATTTACTTTTAAAGTCGCTCCGGTATTTAAAATCCGAATTGTTCCCTCCTTATGATTTTTCCTACCTATTCAGCAACAAGCTATTCTCACAAAAGCTTATCTGCTTCGTTTAAATGGAGATAAATACTGATTATAAGCATGGATTTGAAATTCCGTTCTATTTGCTTGGCCAAAAGTAAACAGATTAAACAAGAAAGAAAGAAAAAAAAAATGACTTCCCATTTCACACAAGTGTAAATTTTGGAACATTTAAAGCAGTGACAAGGAATATTTCGGAAATAGTTTACTTCCCACTCAAATTATATATTTTCATGAGATGTACATTTTTTGTCTAGTATTTTGAGTCATTCAAATACCATCCAGGTTGAACAAGACTTTAGAGGTTATTCCCAGAAAATAAGACATACATTTTATTTGTCATAAAAATGCCTAAGTATTTTAATCAAAATCGTTACCATTTTTTCGGAAATTGAAATATGAAAAATATTTTCCAAGTGAAGAATAGTTTGGGATGTTAGATGTTGCTTAATCATTTTCGTGTCGCATCCATTGACAATCAATTTTATGGTTAACCAAATTTTAGATTTAAAGTTACAAGTTTTAAGTTACATGAACCTTTTCGTAAAAACGTCTACACATTTATAGTGAAATCTCAGTATTGAATTTTTGGGTATTTTTTATTTTACCTATAGTGGGTCATTCAACTACCCTAAGCTCAAAAGTAAAGAGACTAAAATCCCTCCAAAGTTATACTCTCTGTTGTTTGTACCAAGCAGTAATGTAACTTTAAAGGTTATATTGAGCGTATTTAACACTATATTTACAGCGTTTGCTTTAAGGAAAAGAGACACTCTATTATAGAAAGTGATAATGTATCCGCCTCTAACCTAGAGGACCGGGTTCTATCCCAAGCGATCGCATGTGGGATTTGTGGTGGACAAAACGGCGCAGAGGCGGATTTTCTCCAGGTTTTTCGGTATCATCAGTGTCACCGCCTGCGGTGCCATTGTAGTGAAAGCGATTTTTAAACACAATCAAAACAAAGATAATATATAATATATTTTTGTTACTTAATTTGCGTCAGCCTGGTGTCCCTTAACGGTCTCGCCTAACATTTGCGTCAGCCTGGTGTCCCTTAACGGTCTCGCCTAACATTTGCGTCAGCCTGGTGTCCCTTAACGGTCTCGCCTAACATTTGCGTCAGCCTGGTGTCCCTTAACGGTCTCGCCTAACATTTGCGTCAGCCTGGAGTCCCTTAACGGTCTCGCCTAACATTTGCGTCAGCCTGGTGTCCCTTAACGGTCTCGCCTAACATTTGCGTCAGCCTGGTGTCCCTTAACGGTCTCGTCTAACATTTGCGTCAGCCTGGAGTCCCTTAACGGTCTCGCCTAACATTTGCGTCAGCCTGGTGTCCCTTAACGGTCTCGCCTAACATTTGCGTCAGCCTGGAGTCCCTTAACGGTCTCGCCTAACATTTGCGTCAGCCTGGTGTCCCTTAACGGTCTCGCCTAACATTTGCGTCAGCCTGGTGTCCCTTAACGATCTCGCCTAACATTTGCGTCAGCCTGGTGTCCCTTAACGGTCTCGCCTAACATTTGCGTCAGCCTGGAGTCCCTTAACGGTCTCGCCTAACATTTGCGTCAGCCTGGTGTCCCTTAACGGTCTCGCCTAACATTTCTTGGACTTACATTTTTAGAGACGTGATTTCAAGTTCTCTATCTTTATTTGATAGTTCCGTGCAAATGTTGTCTTAAGGGCGAAAAAAAAATCTGATTTCGAATTATTGCAGTACAAAGTCAAATCAGAATTGTTGTGCTTAAAATCGTATATTTTATGATAAGTCACTATAAAGTGTTTCCGAATTGACTAATTAATATTGAAATTTAATTATCCACCCTTATGATCCTAAGATACTTATGAGTGGCGTCAGACAGTATGTGTGTGTGTGTGTGTGTGTGTGTGTGTGTGTGTGTGTTACGGAGCGCTTTTCTACACTTCCGTCGTGAGTTTACTATATGTGTGTGTTACGGAGCGATTCTACACTTCCGCCGTGAGGTTACTATATGTGTGTGTGTTACGGAGCGATTCTACACTTCCGCCGTGAGGTTACTATATGTGTGTGTTACGGAGCGCTATTCTACACTTCCGCCGTGAGTTTACTATATGTGTGTGTGTTACGGAGCGATTCTACACTTCCGCCGTGAGGTTACTATATGTGTGTGTGTTACGGAGCGATTCTACACTTCCGCCGTGAGTTTACTATATGTGTGTGTTACGGAGCGCTATTCTACACTTCCGCCGTGAGTTTACTATATGTGTGTGTTACGGAGCGATTCTACACTTCCGCCGTGAGGTTACTATATGTGTGTGTGTTACGGAGCGATTCTACACTTCCGCCGTGAGGTTACTATATGTGTGTTTTACGGAGCGGTAATCTACACTTCCGCCGTGAGGTTATTGCATGTCAGAATGGCCGACATATGGACAGGGAAAATATCGCCGTGGAGTGCCCCTGACAGTTCACAATCAATTCTTCATTTTGAGGCAGGGAGCGCCGGAGCCCGCTGGATAGACTACTTAAGTCCACAGATTACAACTAACGCCATCCCGCCGCCGAGAGTTGTATTTCCAGAGCGCAGTCATCTCCATGAAATGGCGCCTCAGCCGCAGTCCTCGTCGACACAACCTTGCAAGAGACGGTTGGGGTGAAATGAAGATGAAATGAGAGGACATAAAGTTCGGGGGTATGAAAAATCTTCCCCAGCATTCGTCTTGTAACCCGGGAAAATCTCCGAGGAACCCATGGGTGAGAGAGGTCGGCCGTGGTGAATCGCTCCCACAGCCTTTCGAGTGCCAGTCCCAGAACCAAGCCACCTGCTTCGGTCTCATTATGAATGTTACGTTTACTTTGCTACTGCCCTTAATTTAAATTCAAGTATACAATAGTGTTAAAACACTTATTAAACAAGCGTTAGTAATTTCTATAAGAGAAACACTTCCTAAAACTGAAAAAGAACCGGATACTAAACATAAATTTAAAATGTATCTAACGTTTTGTCCAAAAACTTGTGAGCTCCATTTGAAACATGTTACTGTAGAAACAAAGTTATTTTATAAATTAAATAGCTTCTGGTTATGGAGACACAAAAGAGACATATTTAATAGTAACACTAATGAACTTTCACACTTATAGAGCAGTTCTAAGGGAAGCAATGTCTTGATCACAGCTGTCTCAAGAAGATGCTGAGTGGTACCATTGGTGATGCTGCAGAAGATATGTGTGATCTCAAGTTCCAGTTTATGTTTCCAAACAAGAACACACTTTTGCATACTTCAAATTTATTTTAAGCCGTTCTGAGAGTTTAGTGTATCGCGACGACATAATATTTAAAACAATCCAAACTTTGTGTTACAAGCACAGATTTAACTTACACAGATAAAAGTGAACATTAGAGATTCATATCAAGTTTTCTTATTCCGAGGAACAGCAGCACTATTTTAAAGTTTACCAGTGTTGTATTTATGTCTTCAGTGTGTCGTGGAGCTGTCGTTCTGCAATCTCTGAACACTTTTTTATTTTCTCTACACATACTATGTACATAGTGTATAGAGAAGGTATTGTAATGCACCCAAAAATTCCATGCCGAGATTTAACCGGAAATATATGTTTTAGTACCCCCTCAATCCATAAAAAAACATTTTTAGAAAAATGTCCGTGTGTGTGTCTGTCTGTCTGAGTGTGTGTGTGTGTGTGTGTGTGTGTGTGTGTGTGCCTGTGGGCAGTATCTCTCAAAAACAAAAATTCCGTTAAATATCAAACTTGGTATTTAGGTTTAGTATCTACCAAGGATGCGACACGAAGATTTTCAAGAAAATCCCCCAATCAAAAACTACCCTTTACATGGAAACATTTTTGAACATTTTGATGCTCTCAAAACTGGCTCTAAGGATTTTGATTGAAATCCCGAATATTAAAGATATTTACATGCAAAATAAAATGTATATCTTGAATTTTCTGGGAATATCTTCTAAAGACCTCTTTATTCTGGATGCTTTTTATTGAACATTGCATAACTGGGTAAACCGTAAGAGATAGAAAAGAAATGTACTAAAGCAGAAATGAAGATCACGATAAAGTACACAATTTATGTCATGTACAATTTCTTCGCGCAGTTGATCGTTTTGAGATTTTCCTTGTTATTGGTTTCAGCTTTAAAAAACTTATATTTTTCTCTTACAGGACATTTTCAAATCCTGTCCATACAAACAAAGGAACTTCAGCACACAGCAACCAGCATTTGACTATCATTTTAACCTAAGGTATTCCTTTATTTCGCTTCTACTTACAAGGAGCAATTAATGAGATTATTTCTGCTAATTTTGCTCAATTACAATGAAGTAAATAAATACATAAGCTTTTTAACAATAATTTGTTTTAGAGATGTAGAGAAAGTCATGTGAATGGAATACATCAGATTTTTAATCATTGGAGACGCACAGCAAGATTGTAACGATAAATCCTTGGCTATGAATTAGGTCAGTGCGCCCAAATGTGGTCATTACTTTGTAGGTGGTATATAGACTGCTATGCACTAGGTCAGTGCGCCCAAATGTAGTCATTACTTTCTAGGTGGTATATAGACTGCTATGCATTAGACCAGTGTGCCCTAATGTAGTCATTACCTGCTAGGTGGTATATAGACTGCTATGCATTAGGTCAGTGCGCCCAAATGTGATCATTACCTGCTAGGTGGTATATAGACTGCTATGCATTAGACCAGTGTGCCCTAATGTAGTCATTACCTGCTAGGTGGTATATAGACTGCTATGCATTAGGTCAGTGTGCCATAATGTAGTCATTACTTGCTAGGTGGTATATAGACTGCTATGCATTAGGTCAGTGTGCCATAATGTAGTCATTACCTGCTAGGTGGTATATAGACTGCTATGCATTAGACCAGTGTGCCCTAATGTAGTCATTACCTGCTAGGTGGTATATAGACTGCTATGCATTAGACCAGTGTGCCATAATGTAGTCATTACCTTCTAGGTGATATATAGACTGCTATGCATTAGGTCAGTGTGCCCAAATGTGGTCATTACCTGCTAGGTGGTATATAGACTGGTATGCATTAGACCAGTGTGCCCAAATGTGGTCATTACCTGCTAGGTGGTATATAGACTGCTATGCATTAGACCAGTGTGCCATAATGTAGTCATTACCTGCTAGGTGGTATATAGACTGCTATGCATTAGACCAGTGTGCCATAATGTAGTCATTACCTGCTAGGTGGTATATAGACTGCTATGCATTAGACCAGTGTGCCATAATGTAGTCATTACCTGCTAGGTGGTATATAGACTGCTATGCATTAGACCAGTGTGCCCTAATGTAGTCATTACTTGCTAGGTGGTATATAGACTGCTATGCATTAGACCAGTGTGCCCTAATGTAGTCATTACTTGCTAGGTGGTATATAGACTGCTATGCATTAGACCAGTGTGCCCTAATGTAGTCATTACTTGCTAGGTGGTATATAGACTGCTATGCATTAGACCAGTGTGCCCTAATGTAGTCATTACTTTCTAGGTGATATATAGACTGCTATGCATTAGACCAGTGTGCCCTAATGTAGTCATTACTTGCTAGGTGGTATATAGACTGCTATGCATTAGACCAGTGTGCCCTAATGTAGTCATTACTTGCTAGGTGGTATATAGACTGCTATGCATTAGACCAGTGTGCCCTAATGTAGTCATTACTTGCTAGGTGGTATATAGACTGCTATGCATTAGGTCAGTGCCCCCAAATAAGGTCATTACTTGCTAGGTGGTATATAGACTGCTATGCATTAGACCAGTGTGCCCAAATGTGGTCATTACCTTCTAGGTGATATATAGACTGCTATGCATTAGGTCAGTGTGCCCTAATGTAGTCATTACCTTCTAGGTGATATATAGACTGCTATGCATTAGGTCAGTGTGCCCTAATGTAGTCATTACCTTCTAGGTGATATATAGACTGCTATGCATTAGGTCAGTGTGCCCAAATGTGGTCATTACCTTCTAGGTGATATATAGACTGCTATGCATTAGGTCAGTGTGCCCTAATGTAGTCATTACCTTCTAGGTGATATATAGACTGCTATGCATTAGACCAGTGTGCCCAAATGTGGTCATTACCTGCTAGGTGGTATATAGACTGCTATGCATTAGACCAGTGTGCCCAAATGTGGTCATTACTTTCTAGGTGGTATATAGACTGCTATGACTGCTCATCTTACCAAGAGTAACTTGTGCGTTATAATAATTGTGATCATTTAAATTGCAGTGGCAAGAACTGGAAGTCGTCAAATCGCATTCTATTGTTCTAAAACAATGTTTTGTTCATTGAGTTGTAAAACTGTAGTTTGTCCTCTTGTGTACTTACATACGCTCAGCAACTAACATGAAGAAAAAATCTATGCCCACACAATAGAGTATTGAATGCGTAGGATACATTAGATCATTTATCGGTAATAAAATAAACTTTATAGCGCATCTGCATTAAAGAAGGTGTGAATTTTTAAAAATGTCTACAATTTTCTTAGCACATTATCACAAATTTGACAAGTATGAAATAATGGAACATAAATTTTCATCATCAAGTTTACTTAGTGTTCCAAGATAATAATTGAAAGCCAAATTTATGTGAAAAACACTAATAAAAGTTAAAGATTTAATTTCTTATTTATAATTTTTTATGATAAAACATTACATACAGGTCTTAATTAAAGATTATTTTAGTGTAGCGCTATTAATAATTAAAATAATAACAATAATAATAGAATTGTAATTATTCTAATTTTCTAAAATCAATTATGTATTATTGTACCTTAAATCTAAAACTATACTGCATATAAACAAAAGCTATTTATATAAATGTAATTGTCTGCATAAGGACGCCACATCCACATTGAAATAAACTTAATAAAACTGCATCACGGAGTGTATTATAAATCTAATAAAACATCATCATGAAATAATATTTAAAAATGTGTGTTTTTTCACAAAGGTATTGTCACCCATTAAACACCTCGTTTGAGCATTGTGAGCAGAAAGATATAGCTGCAAGAGAATTCTAGTGTTCCGTTTTTCAGTCAAGCACTTTAAAAATTACATTTCTTCAAAATGTTTGAAAATTCAGATTCGATTAGCCTAAATAGGTCCTTCCAAAATAATCGTTCATTTCTCTCGCTATTTTTTCCAACAAAACATTATTTTTAGATTTATAACTATATTTCACGGATAGTTATATATAAGTACTTTTATAATCCCTTTGAAATGTAATATTGTAATTATTTTCTATAGAAGGACGTTGAGAATCGTGTAAGTGTAATTTTATACTACCAACATTGACATTATAAATGTGCTAATAACGATAACCATAGGGCCTACAGAACAGGCACAAAGTTAGTTTAACCGTTTGAGAGTTAAGGCCACGTCCACAAAAAAAAAAAAAAAAAAAAAAAAAAAAAAAAAAAAAATGTTAATGAGGCTACCAGCACAGAGCATCTTATTCACACATGAGCTGAAGTATTACGAGGGTCAGTCAATAACTAATACCTCATTTACCGCGATTGTTGGGCACAACTGGCAGGCACGGAAATACCGGACAGGCTAGGTAGCAGTGCCAGTACTAGTAGTTATCTGCTAGGTTGTCAGAGTAGCAGTGCCAGTACTAGTAGTTATCTTCTAGGTTGTCAGAGTAGCAGTGCCAGTACTAGTAGTTATCTGCTAGGTTGTCAGAGTAGCAGTGCCAGTACTAGTAGTTATCAGCTAGGTTGTCAGAGTAGTAGTGCCAGTACTAGTAGTTATCTGCTAGGTTGTCAGAGTAGCAGTGCCAATACTAGCAGTTATCAGCTAGGTTGTCAGAGTAGTAGTGCCAGTACTAGTAGTTATCTGCTAGGTTGTCAGAGTAGTAGTGCCAGTACTAGCAGTTATCTGCTAGGTTGTCAGAGTAGTAGTGCCAGTACTAGTAGTTATCTGCTAGGTTGTCAGAGTAGTAGTGCCAGGACTAGCAGTTATCTTCTATGTTGTCAGAGTAGCAGTGCCACTACCAGTAGTTATCTGCTAGGTTGTCAGAGTAGCAGTGCCAGTACTAGTAGTTATCTGCTAGGTTGTCAGAGTAGCAGGGCCAGTACTAGTAGTTATCTGCTAGGTTGTCAGAGTAGTAGTGCCAGTACTAGTAGTTATCTGCTAGGTTGTCAGAGTAGCAGTGCCAGTACTAGTAGTTATCTTCTAGGTTGTAAGAGTAGGAGTGCCAGTACTAGTAGTTATCTGCTAGGTTGTCAGAGTAGTAGTGCAAGTACTAGTAGTTATCTGCTAGGTTGTCAGAGTAGCAGTGCCAGTACCAGTAGTTATCTGCTAGGCTGTCAGAGTAGCAGTGTCAGTACCAGCAGTTATCTTCTAGGTTGTCAGAGTAGCAGTGTCAGTACTAGTAGTTATCTTCTAGGTTGTCAGAGTAGCAGTGTCAGTACTAGTAGTTATCTTCTAGGTTGTCAGAGTAGTAGTGTCAGTACTAGTAGTTATCTTCTAGGTTGTCAGAGTAGCAGTGTCAGTACTAGTAGTTATCTGCTAGGTTGTCAGAGTAGCAGTGCCAGTACTAGTAGTTATCTTCTAGGTTGTCAGAGTAGTAGTGCCAGTACTAGTAATTATCTTCTAGGTTGTCAGAGTAGCAGTGTCAGTACTAGTAGTTATCTTCTAGGTTGTCAGAGTAGCAGTGTCAGTACTAGTAGTTATCTTCTAGGTTGTCAGAGTAGTAGTGCCAGTACTAGTAGTTATTTGCTAAGTTGTCAGCGTAGCAGTGCCAGTACTAGTAGTTATCTTCTAGGTTGTCAGAGTAGCAGTGCCAGTACTAGCAGTTATCTGCTAGGTTGTCAGAGTGGTAGTGCCAGTACTAGTAGTTATCTGCTAGGTTGTCAGAGTAGCAGTGCCAGTACTAGCAGTTATCTGCTAGGTTGTCAGAGTAGTAGTGCCAGTACTAGTAGTTATCTGCTAGGTTGTCAGAGTAGTAGTGCCAGGACTAGCAGTTATCTTCTATGTTGTCAGAGTAGCAGTGCCAGTACCAGTAGTTATCTGCTAGGTTGTCAGAGTAGCAGTGCCAGTACTAGTAGTTATCTGCTAGGTTGTCAGAGTAGCAGTGCCAGTACTAGTAGTTATCTGCTAGGTTGTCAGAGTAGTAGTGCCAGTACTAGTAGTTATCTGCTAGGTTGTCAGAGTAGCAGTGCCAGTACTAGTAGTTATTTTCTAGGTTGTAAGAGTAGGAGTGCCAGTACTAGTAGTTATCTGCTATGTTGTCAGAGTAGTAGTGCAAGTACTAGTAGTTATCTGCTAGGTTGTCAGAGTAGCAGTGCCAGTACCAGTAGTTATCTGCTAGGCTGTCAGAGTAGCAGTGCCAGTACCAGCAGTTATCTTCTAGGTTGTCAGAGTAGCAGTGTCAGTACTAGTAGTTATCTTCTAGGTTGTCAGAGTAGCAGTGCCAGTACTAGTAGTTATCTGCTAGGTTGTCAGAGTAGTAGTGCCAGTACTAGTAGTTATCTGCTAGGTTGTCAGAGTAGCAGTGCCAGTACTAGTAGTTATTTTCTAGGTTGTAAGAGTAGGAGTGCCAGTACTAGTAGTTATCTGCTATGTTGTCAGAGTAGTAGTGCAAGTACTAGTAGTTATCTGCTAGGTTGTCAGAGTAGCAGTGCCAGTACCAGTAGTTATCTGCTAGGCTGTCAGAGTAGCAGTGCCAGTACCAGCAGTTATCTTCTAGGTTGTCAGAGTAGCAGTGTCAGTACTAGTAGTTATCTTCTAGGTTGTCAGAGTAGCAGTGTCAGTACTGGTAGTTATCTTCTAGGTTGTCAGAGTAGTAGTGTCAGTACTAGTAGTTATCTTCTAGGTTGTCAGAGTAGCAGTGTCAGTACTAGTAGTTATCTGCTAGGTTGTCAGAGTAGCAGTGTCAGTACTAGTAGTTATCTTCTAGGTTGTCAGAATAGTAGTGCCAGTACTAGTAGTTATCTTCTAGGTTGTCAGAGTAGCAGTGTCAGTACTAGTAGTTATCTTCTAGGTTGTCAGAGTAGCAGTGTCAGTACTAGTAGTTATCTTCTAGGTTGTCAGAGTAGCAGTGCCAGTACTAGCAGTTATCCTCTAGGTTGTCAGAGTAGTAGTGCCAGTACTAGTAGTTATTTGCTAGGTTGTCAGCGTAGCAGTGCCAGTACTAGTAGTTATCTTCTAGGTTGTCAGAGTAGCAGTGCCAGTACTAGCAGTTATCTGCTAGGTTGTCAGAGTAGTAGTGCCAGTACTAGTAGTTATCTGCTAGGTTGTCAGAGTAGTAGTGCCAGTACTAGTAGTTATCTGCTAGGTTGTCAGAGTAGCAGTGCCAGTACTAGCAGTTATCTGCTAGGTTGTCAGAGTAGCAGTGCCACTACCAGTAGTTATCTGCTAGGTTGTCAGAGTAGTAGTGCCAGTACTAGCAGTTATCTGCTAGGTTGTCAGAGTAGTGGTGCCAGTACTAGCAGTTATCTGCAATTTTGTCAGAGTAGTAGTGCCAGTACTAGCAGTTATCTGCTAGGTTGTCAGAGTAGTAGTGCCAGTACTAGCAGTTATCTTCTAGGTTGTCAGAGTAGTAGTGCCAGTACTAGTAGTTATCTTCTAGGTTGTCAGAGTAGTAGTGCCAGGACTAGTAGTTATCTGCTAGGTTGTCAGAGTAGCAGTGCCAGTATTAGTAGATATCTTCTAGGTTGTCAAAGTAGCAGTGCCAGTACTAGTAGTTATCTTCTAGGTTGTCAGAGTAGGAGTGCCAGTACTAGTAGTTATCTGCTATGTTGTCAGAGTAGCAGTGCCAGTACTAGTAGTTATCTTCTAGGTTGTCAGAGTAGGAGTGCCAGTACTAGTAGTTATCTTCTAGGTTGTCAGAGTAGGAGTGCCAGTACTAGTAGATATCTTCTAGGTTGTCAGAGTAGCAGTGCCAGTACTAGCAGTTATCTGCTAGGTTGTCAGAGTAGCAGTGCCAGTACTAGTAGTTATCTGCTAGGTTGTCAGAGTAGCAGTGCCAGTACTAGTAGTTATCTGCTAGGTTGTCAGAGTAGCAGTGCCAATACCAGTAGTTATCTGCTAGGTTGTCAGAGTAGCAGTGCCAGTACTAGCAGTTATCTGCTAGGTTGTCAGAGTAGCAGTGCCAGTACTAGCAGTTATCTTCTTGGTTTACAGAGTAGCAGTGCCAGTACTAGCAGTTATCTTCGTGGTTTACAGAGTAGCAGTGCCAGTACTAGCAGTTATCTTCTTGGTTTACAGAGTAGCAGTGCCAGTACTAGCAGTTATCTTCTTGGTTTACAGAGTAGCAGTGCCAGTACTAGTAGTTATCTGCTAGGTTATCAGAGTAGTAGTGCCAGTACTAGTAGTTATATTCTAGGTTGTCAGAGTAGCAGTACCAGTACTAGTAGTTATCTGCTAGGTTGTCAGAGTAGTAGTGCCAGTACTAGTAGTTATATTCTAGGTTGTCAGAGTAGCAGTGCCAGTACTAGCAGTTATCTGCTAGGTTGTCAGAGTAGTAGTGCCAGTACTAGTAGTTATCTGCTATGTTGTCAGAGTAGCAGTGCCAGTACTAGTAGTTATCTGCTAGGTTGTCAGAGTAGCAGTGCCAGTACTAGTAGTTATCTTCTAGGTTGTCAGAGTAGTAGTGCCAGTACTAGTAGTTATCTTCTTGGTTTACAGAGTAGCAGTGCCAGTACTAGTAGTTATCTTCTTGGTTTACAGAGTAGCAGTGCCAGTACTAGTAGTTATCTGCTAGGTTGTCAGAGTAGCAGTGCCAGTACTAGTAGTTATATTCTAGGTTGTCAGAGTAGTAGTGCCAGTACTAGTAGTTATATTCTAGGTTGTCAGAGTAGCAGTGCCAATACTAGCAGTTATCTTCTTGGTTTACAGAGTAGCAGTGCCAGTAGTAGTAGTTATCTTCTTGGTTTACAGAGTAGCAGTGCCAGTATTAGTAGTTATCTGCTAGGTTGTCAGAGTAGCAGTGCCAGTACTAGTAGTTATCTTCTAGGTTGTCAGAGTAGTAGTGCCAGTACTAGTAGTTATCTGCTATGTTGTCAGAGTAGTAGTGCCAGTACTAGTAGTTATCTTCTAGGTTGTCAGAGTAGCAGTGCCAGTACTAGTAGTTATCTGCTATGTTGTCAGAGTAGCAGTGCCAGTACCAGTAGTTATCTGCTAAGTTGTCAGAGTAGCAGTGCCAGTACTAGTAGTTATCTGCTAGGTTGTCAGAGTAGCAGTGCCAGTACTAGTAGTTATCTGCTAGGTTGTCAGAGTAGCAGTGCCAGTACTAGTAGTTATCTTCTAGGTTGTCAGAGTAGTAGTGCCAGTACTAGTAGTTATCTTCTAGGTTGTCAGAGTAGTAGTGCCAGTACTAGTAGTTATCTGCTAGGTTGTCAGAGTAGTAGTGTCAGTACTAGTAGTTATCTTCTAGGTTGTCAGAGTAGCAGTGCCAGTACTAGTAGTTATCTGCTAGGTTGTCAGAGTAGCAGTGCCAGTACTAGTAGTTATCTTCTAGGTTGTCAGAGTAGCAGTGCCAGTACTAGTAGTTATCTTCTAGGTTGTCAGAGTAGTAGTGCCAGTACTAGTAGTTATCTTCTAGGTTGTCAGATTAGTAGTGCCAGTACTAGTAGTTATCTTCTAGGTTGTCAGAGTAGTAGTGCCAGTACTAGTAGTTATCTTCTAGGTTGTCAGAGTAGTAGTGCCAGTACTAGTAGTTATCTTCTAGGTTGTCAGAGTAGTAGTGCCAGTACTAGTAGTTATCTTCTAGGTTGTCAGAGTAGTAGTGCCAGTACTAGTAGTTATCTTCTAGGTTGTCAGAGTAGTAGTGCCAGTACTAGTAGTTATCTTCTAGGTTGTCAGAGTAGTAGTGCCAGTACTAGCAGTTATCTTCTAGTTTGTCAGAGTAGCAGTGCCAGTACTAGTAGTTATCTTCTAGGTTGTCAGAGTAGCAGTGCCAGTACTAGCAGTTATCTGCTAGGTTGTCAGAGTAGTAAGGCTAGTGGTAGTAGTATTTATCTTCTTGGTTGTTTAGACATGTAGTACTACTACTAGTAGTTATCTTCACCACCAGTATGAGTAGTAATTGAGTTGTAGTTATATAGTAATAGTTGTAGTAGGAGTATTGGTAATACCAAACTTTCAGTAAATACTTGGAAATAAACAAAAATTGCACAGGTCTCATGGCCGCATATATACTTTTCTTTTCTTTGAAAATTTACAGTAGGGCTTTTGTTAATTATTAAATATATGATTAGTTATTGCAAAATAACATTGGACAAGTGAGGGAAATATCAGATAAGAATGAGAAAGAATTAAAATAAAATGGAAACATAAACATATACACAGTGACCTAACGATTAGGAATAACCAGTTCTCACTCCCGTGTACCCTGTTCTGTCTTACGTCCTCCACAGTAATATTGTGAGACACATTTGTTTACTGCGTATGGCTAAGGCACTTCATCTCGAACTGTAGAGCTAACTATTATAGCTAATTGGTATTGGTTTAATTGTTTTTCACACAAGCTGTGTGTAGGTCTTCTATACTATGAATCCTGGGTTTTAAGTACTTACCTCGTTGTAAGTCGCCATTGGGGTTTTCATCTCAAAATAATTTGAGAGCACCTTGTGGTTTACCGGGAATTATGTGAGTCAGTTGAATAAATCAATGCTCCGTAGGCACGTTGCCATAGTAGCTCAGTGGAAGAGCAACCGGATAGAAACTGGGAGATCCGTGGTTCAAATCCCGGTTATGCCATTGAGATTTTCAGTCTGACTCTTCCTGTCCTACTCACGGCCTGTATGAAAAAAAAAACAATTAAACCAATTCCTACCACTCCGGCTTTTTTCTTCCATAAAAAGTGAACGCAATAAAGTCTAAATATAATTAGTATATCAATATACATATTTAATATTATATTGAAAATAATTTTCGAGAACCTATGCTTCAGTATAAAGTGCCAATTAATTACGTTAATCTAAAACAAATAATAACTTAAACGCCTTCCAATTATCCATAGTAATTTAGCCTAATCATATGCATAAATTCTTTCAATATTTCGTCTCATCATTTTACTAAAATATAAATATATGTATGTTTAAGAATATCTCCATGCTATTCATGCTCAAGCAAACTATACCTGAAAAGATATTTAAGTTTTCAGTTATGCACACCAGGTTTAAATACATCAAAAAAATTGATCAATATGGTACTCAGAAAATCATCGCAGTACGTAATAAAAATGAGAAAAAAACTCGTCATTTACTGGTTGGTATTAATATTATCAGAGGAAGTCAGAAAGCCATTCTTAAGAACCTAAGCTCTAGGACTGCAGTCATTTTGCTTTTTCACTTCCTAGCAGTATATTATAAGGCGTGTTATAGTCCTCTGGATTTCATCATTTCGCTTATGCCTTAAAATTTGTATTACACATGTACCGTGTATATTTTAGCTCATGGGAGGAAAATGAGTACTTCTGAGAATTAAAATAATAATTTCAATCTGTTCGAATTATTGGTACTAAATCAATTGATAAACTTAAAGAATTTTTGCAAACTGCGAAAAAATATATAATAGTCCCTGAGAACACCATCGGGTATTTCAAAGTATAGCTTTTGGCACAAAATACTAAAGTTCTGAGCAAAATTATTGAGTTTGGAAGTATGAGCTTGCGCTGAATATGATTATTGTTAAAGTAAAATTAAAAAAACAAACCATAATCGCATACGTTAAAACTATTTATGTTATCAACACCGCCAGTTATATATATATATTGACGCTCGTTTGCATGGATAGCGCTTGGCGATGAAATGTCATTAAGGGTTCTCTTTGCAGTTTTTCCAAAGGCAAACTTAGTTGCTGAAATCCAGATTACGGTGAGCAATCTTTTGAGTACCGCACTTGCCTTTGGAGAATGCAGGAATAGATTTTGGTATATCATACCCGAGGATATATTACAGTTTATTTTATTTCATACAAAGGACGTAGTTTGTTACATTGACTGCTGGTAGATTGTTGAACATAATCCTCTGTGAAGCTCTTCCACTTAGCTGGAAGCCAGCAACAATTAAAAGAAGAAAAGAATATCTTTCATGACTGTAGAGATTTAGCTAAACAGCTTAATTCTTTTTCAACTACGTTAGACTTAAACCTAAAATGCAGCTCACGGATTAAAATGAACCAGGGACTAAGTAGATTACTTCTGTAATGTAGAAGACGTATTATGTGTTACTTTCTCTACAAGGACAATGTACATAGTGTATAGCGAAGTTAATGAATTTCAACCAAAAATTCGATGCCAAGATTTCAGCGGAAATACACATTTTAGGGTCTCCTATACTAAACAAAAATTCGATGCCAAGATTTCAGCGGAAATACACATTTTAGGGTCTCCTATACTAAACAAAAATTAGAACCAGGTTCGTGTGTGTGTGTGTGTACCTATACATGTATGTATGTATGTATGTATTTATGTATGTATGTATGTATGTATGAATATATGTATGTATGTATGTATGTATGTATGTATGTATGTATGTATGTATGTATGTACGTATGTATGTACGTATGTATGTATGTATTTATGTATGCATGCATGTATGTATGTATGTACGTATGTATGTATGTACGTACGTACGTATGCATGTATGTGTGTACGTACGTACGTACGTATGTATGTATGTATGTATGTATGTATGTATTTATGTATGCATGCATGTACGTATGTATGTATATATGTATGTATGTGTGTATGTATGTATGTATGTGTGTACGTATGTATGTATGTGTGTGTACGTACGTACGTATGTATGTATGTATGTATGTATGTATTTATGTATGCATGCATGTACGTATGTATGTATGTATATATGTATGTATGTGTGTATGTATGTATGTATGTATGTATGTGTGTACGTATGTATGTATGTATGTATGTATGTGTGTACGTACGTACGTATGTATGTATGTATGTATGTATGTATGTATTTATGTATGCATGCATGTACGTATGTATGTATGTATATATGTATGTATGTATGTGTGTATGTATGTATGTATGTATGTGTGTACGTATGTATGTATGTATGTATGTATGTATGTATGTATGTATGTATGTATGTATGTATGTATGTATGTATGTATGTATGTATGTATGTATGTATGTATGCATGCATGTATGCATGTATGTATGTATGTGTGTATGTATGTGTGTATGTATGTATGCATGTATGTATGTATGTATGTATGTGTGTATGTATGTATGTATGTATGCATGTATGTATGTATGTGTGTATGTATGTATGTATGTATGTATGTATGTATGTATGTATGTATGCATGCATGTATGCATGTATGTATGTTAGAACACGATATCCCAAAAACAAAAAATCGGTAAAATACCAAACTTATTATATAATTTTAGTATCATTCACGGATGCGACACGAATATGTTGAGAAACTCTTCCCAACCCTAAGGTTTCCTTACCTTGGAAAAAATCGAAAATTGTGATTTTTCTGAAAAATGCTTTAACGATGTTAATTAAAATACCGTATATTAATTATATTTACATATCAAATAAAATATAGATCTTGAATTTTTTGGGAATAGTCACTAAAGACCTCTTTATTCTGGATGACTTTTTTCATAACAGTAAACCGTAAGAGGTAGACCAAATATGATTATACAAAAACTATAGTTTTTCCGTGAAATATTCCTTGTTATTGGTTTCAGCTACTTCTCATACGGAAGTAGCTTAACTCTTGGTCATACGGATCTCATCCACAAGACAGCTATCTTTTAAAAGATCGCTTTAGCCTTTTGTATGCCCCTTCTACATACGCAAGAGCAAGTAATAAAAACAGTTTCTGCTAATGTTTATCTCGAGAGGAATATATATATGTGGCAATTATGAACATTTTAAATTTAATTTTTATACACATAACTTTTATTGGTTTTAATAATCTCGACAGTTTAATTAAGCTGTAGTTATTTTTTCTGGTTATAAGATGAGTTGAGATATCACAGAAAATAATGAAATGGAATGTTTATAGCAAAACTTGAGATAAGAACAAGTGTTAGGTTTGACTCAGAAGCATTACAGCAAACAAGACTCTGGAGAGCTCAGTTGGTTACGCGCTGCGCTTCTGAACTCAGATCGCGGTTTCTACCTGGCACAGCGCAATGGCTATGAAGTGTGCTTAAAGGCAACAAACCAATGTCAGTAGAATATTGCGTCACACCGGCGGCGCTGATGTAATAATAGCAATTGACAGCGTCGTTAATAAACAAAACAATTTTAATTTCAAGGGAAAATTTTCAGGATTCAAACGCCAAATAACTTTACGAGGAAAAAATGGAACTTACTTTGTTTTATTTTTTCAACTTAGTTGTTTTAGGTAATGAGTTTGATAATAGCGTCGCCTATTGGTGTAACTACATATTAATTTCTACAGTTTTATTTTATACAAAGACAATCTAAGATATAGAATAATTTTATTTTAGTAAGAAATATCTTTACTTAAAATATATGACATTTATCAAATAAAATTTTGGACATTTTTGAAATACTACGATTTGAGCTTTTGGAAAGTTAAGTTAAAAATGTTTGTGTTCTCTCATTTAGAGAATAATAAATACTCGAGTAACTATTGGTATGCATGTGATGGATAATCAAATAGAGTAAATGTTAAAGCAATTATTTATATTAATATTGTGAGTTAGGTTTCAATTATATTTGTTCAACTTTTAATAGTATTATTAGAATACACTGTAGAATAATAATAGGTAATTTCATAATTAGCCCATTTATATTTGAAGTCATCAACTTGTAGATACTTTGTAATCTAATGTGAAACCATATTCCGTTTAGTCCAACAAACTGTTCTTGTTGTGCTCTTCTACTATGCTTATTTGTAATTACGCAATAATCATTAATGATTTAAAGCAAAATGAGTAGCAAGAATCCGAAAAAAGAATCGAAAGGACGGAATGGTAGTAGAGAATGTTTTACTGAAGACTGTCCTTGAAATTACGCTGTCTGGCCGAGTGGAACAGCTGCCGGACCAGAGTGAAAATGGGGCAGGGAAGAAACATTTCAAACACGTAAAGTAGCCGAGTTGTTACGAGCTTGTAGCACCGTATACCGCTAGGGGTAGTGCATTGATCCGAAGGGGTGAGGTTACACAACCGCTGGTCAAGGGGACATTTTTTGAGGCACTTCGCGTAGAACATCGGAAGAACCAAAATGTGATACTTAGGGTCCGTGGTGGAGCCGCACGGGCTACCTTTAGCTGTGAGAGAAATAGTTATCGTAATACTGACCAGATTATGGACGATATCACGGCATCAAAATTAAGAAGTAACAATAGTCGCGGACTCGTAAAATATAATTTGACAGGAGAAAATTAAGAGGAATGGGCTTGGGTTCGACGGAAAAAAAAAAAAGGCCGAACTAACTGAATAAAGCATTTGTGTCGTACCACACCTCGAAAGAGTTTCCATGCTAGTAAAATTCGTAAGATAGGGCACCCACAAATCCACCCCATTCCTAATACTCAAAACGCACACCCGGGATACGAACCCGTAACCACGTTACCGCCACATGATTATACTTTTCCCCTTATTTTTTCACGTTGTGTTTGTTTCTTGTATTTTATTGGCTCTCCTATCAATTAAAGAAACAAGAAATACAATTAGATATTGTAGCATATATAGGGTTAGTTAGCAGAAAGTATATAGCATATGGGGGGGGGTGAGGTTAAGTATTCTATTATTGAGAGGTCAGTAATGCCAGTTATTAATCGCTGAGATTCCTTAGGATAAATGGGTAGATTCAAATGCTGTACAATCATGGAAAAAATTTGTATTGGTTCCTAATAAAGAATTCGGCAACAAGAGCCGTGGTACTTAGTCAGTTAGTAAACAAACCCAAAAGTGTTTCTACCTGCATTGCCAATTCCCAATCAACTGAATCAACCAATGAGCTGGTTCAGAAACCATGCAGTGCCCTGAATACGATAAATGATTCACGTCATCATAAGAACCATGACTCGTACCACAGCGCATATATGAATGCGTCATCAGCTTCTGCTGGCCCACACAGATATAGCTCACAGGTATCGCAAGCGCTCTGAAAATAGCCGAATCTAAGTTCAAACTTCTATAACAGCGTAATTTTTTTTCTCCCCCATTTATATTGTTTTTACTATCATATTTTTATTTCACATTCTTAACTTATACTAATAAAAAGTTTCCGCTATATTAGTTATAATTTTAGTATTAGACAATATGCAGTTATATATACATATATATTTATTATGTATAGTAGCCAAAGTTTACAAATACTGTTGATAAGTTTGATCCTTTTGTCGTAACTGTGTTTCTTTCTGTGTTGGTCAAATGTTCGTGCTGTGTTCCATTAGTCGCCGAAAGAGGTCTTCAGTCACTACTACAACGGCGCATCCATTCATACTTTAGCAAAGTCAAAGACCTTTGATATACGTTCTGCTGTTATCACCCTGATTTCTCAGGGCTATACGGCCACCAGAGCGGGTAGCGTTTGTTATGTTCCACAGTCCACTGCGAGGAAGTGGCAAAGTTATATTGTAAAGAGGGACAGGTTGTTGCAAGGAAGATCACTGGTCGCTCGCAAATATCTACCGAGAATGAAGACAGGCCTCTCTCATGGCTGAGATTGGAAGAGATCCGTTTGTGACGGCCGCTGAATACAAGGTTTTATCTTTATTCCCGGGTAGTGCACGGACGGTTAGCGACCGCTGAAAAGTTGCCAGAAATTGGTGTAGATGTGCGGCAGCAAAGGAAGTGCTAACTGAAGCTCACAAAATTGACAGATTGGCAATAACTGTACAGTACGAGAACTTTGATTGGAGCGAAGTAGTTTTCTCCGAAGAAGCAACGTTGTACTGCAGATGTCAATTCGACTGTATTTGTTTACAGGCCTAGTGGTACTCGATTTTTTTTTACAGCAGAGGAAAATCTTTCAAAGACAACACTCCGTGTGGGAGTTGAACTTTCACCAACTAAAAACCCATATTTCCCATCATATATAATTACGTCTCTTGGAACTGCTGGAGGCTTCACTTCAAGAGACGATGACACCATGGTGCTCATTTTTTTATTAATTACTTCTGTTTGAGTTATCGCTATTTTGATTTGACTTCATTATTTTGCCATATTCATGTTTCTCCTGCAACATTTCCTTTATAAATGTTGCAATAGCTGCAAGGAGTGGTCGAATGAGCGTTACTGCTTGGGCATGGATATCTCGGAAAGGCAAGGTGCAGGTATAATGGAACATGGTCATGGAAAGCTGAATAAGGAAACTTATTTTGAAATTCTAGAACATGTTCTCCTTCCATCTGACCAAGAGCGTTATCCTGAAGGTATTATTAAATTCCAACAGAATAATCATTTGGACCACAAGTTGGCCAAAAATCGGAAGTAGTTTTCGGAGCACACGAATATATTAGAGCAGATACCATGTCCTACAAAATCAGCAAATCTGAACCCAATTGAACATTTTGGACGAAAGTAAAGTAGAGGCTTTTTCGAGGACTCAGATTGAATAATACTACACAGCTCTGGTGTGCCATGAGAGACACTTGGGATTTTAAATGCTAGTAGATTCCATGACCCGAAAATTGAGAGCACTAATAGCAAATAATGGGGACCACACAAAGTATTAGATTTTGTTTTCTCTTGTTTTATTAGCCTTTTATTGCATTTAAAAGTAACCGGAGATCAGGTTGCGGTGTTTTGCTTTGTTTTCTAGTTTGCGAAAGCAGCAAATAAAGCTTTCACATTTCAGTGAATATTATAACTTAATCTACATCGGTTGTAAAGAGTAACTAATATGAACTAAAAAACAAAATAATAATAATAAAAAAATTTATGCAGATTACTGGTCTCGAGCAGACGCTAGGTACTACCCCGACTTTCAAACAGAGTATGTTAGGCCTGAGCCATTTCTACTCTAAGTTCTTTACTCCCTGATTATAAAGAACTATAGCGGTTTGATTTATTTTTGATCGTTTTTGTGCATATTAGCGAAAAACAATTATTTTGGTTGTTCCCTAGTTGCTATTTTATGTTATAAAGCAATAAACTACGTCTTAACTCGCTGTATGAAAGCATGTTTTATAGCATAGCACACGTGCACGTGTAAATCCAACTTATGTAAGTTCGTGTGCTTCCGTAAGGCCGAAGCAATACTTTGAAAGGTTACAGCGCTCAATCATTTTTGCCATGACTGTACGCCAAGTTGGGCAGCCAAAAGCAGGTCTGTCCAGTACCGTGCTTGGGCATAGCGTGTCAGAGCGGCGTGGGGCGACTCTCGACTAGAGAGCTGAAGGTGAAGGACGTGTGTGTCGACCTAGCTCCGTCATCACACGATGGAGCTCTTGAACACTGCTCACATTAATAAAGTGTTGAATAATATGTAATAATTCGTAATGTTTTGGTAGTTTCCAATTGGCAGAGATATACAACCAGTGAAACCTCAGTATCACGCTTGGGTCCTATCACGAGCTAAGCGAGACTCTCGCCACCATGTTTGTGTAACATAGTCTGTTTTTATTTACCGGCTGTTGTTTATGGTTGCAACAATATTTGTGTATCATATTTAGTTTTAGCTTGCTACACTAGTATTGTACTGTAGCATATAGTTGGTATAATAAATTGTGTTAATTATTTATCTTTCATTCTTTGGGTGCATGACTAATATATTAAATATGGAAAATCTTATAAGCAGCTATATTTTATATTTCATATATATGTTTCATATTTTAACCTACTAACATAAAGTAAGCTATAATTTCCTTTACTTCATCACTAAAAATGAATTGTTAAAAGGCATTGACTTCATCAAGGAGGTAGATGCTCAAAATAGTGTCCCCTTTCATGAATAAAAATTTGGATACGTCGCCGGAGAGATATTCCTATATGATGTAACTTACGCGATGTAATTTACCTGAATTCTTCTTTGTTAGAGGTCGTAGATCATTTACGTTCTTGCTCGCAGACCTGTTCCTTGCAGAAACAAAATTCTTTGGAATGAGGTTAAATGCTCTAGCTAGCCATGAGATGGGGGCCCCTTCAGTCCATTTTTGCGAATATGTCCTATGAAATGCTCCCTTACACTCAGTGACCAGCAGTATGGTGAAGCTCAATCTTGCTGAGCATTCTTGACCTTTTGATTGGCAGCAGCTATTCTAATTGCAATGGAGATAGCTGGTCACACCAGAAATTAATGTTCTATTGCGCCTGATACGCAGAATCTTTTCTCCAGTAGTGCGGTTAACATTTCCGTTCTCGTGGAACGCAGCTTCACCACAAAGAGAGTATCGTTTAAGAAATGTGCATTCATTTGCGTTCGCTGCAGTAGAACTGTGCAAATATTACTGACAGTCGCGTCTGGAGCAATTGTAGATGGTAACGACGAAATTTAATTCAGTGCATCACCGTTGTCTGCCTGAGTTGGGATCTTGAGCTATGGCCCTATGTGGATTGTTTAATTATGCGTCACTCATTGTCTTCATGTTCTTCAGAGCATCGCAAGCAGAAGGTACTCTTCAAATTGAACCAGATTCATGTAGGCGTCTTTCACCCTTCAAAATGTGTCCACATTCGGTGCCCTCCTTCTTGGAAATCGTTTTTCACACAGTGCCTAGCTTATCCCTAGATTAACAGCTTTTTCTGTCTGAACATCACTCATTGTCTTCATGTTCTTCAGAGCATCGCAAGCAGATTCATGTAGGCGTCTTTCACCCTTCAAAATGTGTCCACATTCGGTGCCCTCCTTCTTGGAAATCGTTTTTCACACAGTGCCTAGCTTATCCCTAGATTAACAGCTTTTTCTGTCTGAACATCACTCATTGTCTTCATGTTCTTCAGAGCATCGCAAGCAGATTCATGTAGGCGTCTTTCACCCTTCAAAATGTGTCCACATTCGGTGCCCTCCTTCTTGGAAATCGTTTTTCACACAGTGCCTAGCTTATCCCTAGATTAACAGCTTTTTCTGTCTGAACATCACTCATTGTCTTCATGTTCTTCAGAGCATCGCAAGCAGATTCATGTAGGCGTCTTTCACCCTTCAAAAGTGTCCACATTCGGTGCCCTCCTTTTTGGAAATCGTTTTTCACACAGTGCCTAGCTTATCCCTAGATTAACAGCTTTTTCTGTCTGAACATCACTCATTGTCTTCATGTTCTTCAGAGCATCGCAAGCAGATTCATGTAGGCGTCTTTCACCCTTCAAAAGTGTCCACATTCGGTGCCCTCCTTTTTGGAAATCGTTTTTCACACAGTGCCTAGCTTATCCCTAGATTAACAGCTTTTTCTGTCTGAACATCACTCATTGTCTTCATGTTCTTCAGAGCATCGCAAGCAGATTCATGTAGGCGTCTTTCACCCTTCAAAATGTGTCCACATTCGGTGCCCTCCTTCTTGGAAATCGTTTTTCACACAGTGCCTAGCTTATCCCTAGATTAACAGCCTTTTTCTGTCTGAACATCACTCATTGTCTTCATGTTCTTCAGAGCATCGCAAGCAGATTCATGTAGGCGTCTTTCACCCTTCAAAATGTGTCCACATTCGGTGCCCTCCTTCTTGGAAATCGTTTTTCACACAGTGCCTAGCTTATCCCTAGATTAACAGCCTTTTTCTGTCTGAACATCACTCATTGTCTTCATGTTCTTCAGAGCATCGCAAGCAGATTCATGTAGGCGTCTTTCACCCTTCAAAATGTGTCCACATTCGGTGCCCTCCTTCTTGGAAATCGTTTTTCACACAGTGCCTAGCTTATCCCTAGATTAACAGCTTTTTCTGTCTGAACATCACTCATTGTCTTCATGTTCTTCAGAGCATCGCAAGCAGATTCATGTAGGCGTCTTTCACCCTTCAAAATGTGTCCACATTCGGTGCCCTCCTTCTTGGAAATCGTTTTTCACACAGTGCCTAGCTTATCCCTAGATTAACAGCCTTTTTCTGTCTGAACATCACTCATTGTCTTCATGTTCTTCAGAGCATCGCAAGCAGATTCATGTAGGCGTCTTTCACCCTTCAAAATGTGTCCACATTCGGTGCCCTCCTTCTTGGAAATCGTTTTTCACACAGTGCCTAGCTTATCCCTAGATTAACAGCTTTTTCTGTCTGAACATCACTCATTGTCTTCATGTTCTTCAGAGCATCGCAAGCAGATTCATGTAGGCGTCTTTCACCCTTCAAAATGTGTCCACATTCGGTGCCCTCCTTCTTGGAAATCGTTTTTCACACAGTGCCTAGCTTATCCCTAGATTAACAGCTTTTTCTGTCTGAACATCACTCATTGTCTTCATGTTCTTCAGAGCATCGCAAGCAGATTCATGTAGGCGTCTTTCACCCTTCAAAATGTGTCCACATTCGGTGCCCTCCTTCTTGGAAATCGTTTTTCACACAGTGCCTAGCTTATCCCTAGATTAACAGCTTTTTCTGTCTGAACATCACTCATTGTCTTCATGTTCTTCAGAGCATCGCAAGCAGATTCATGTAGGCGTCTTTCACCCTTCAAAATGTGTCCACATTCGGTGCCCTCCTTCTTGGAAATCGTTTTTCACACAGTGCCTAGCTTATCCCTAGATTAACAGCCTTTTTCTGTCTGAACATCACTCATTGTCTTCATATTCTTCAGAGCATCGCAAGCAGATTCATGTAGGCGTCTTTCACCCTTCAAAATGTGTCCACATTCGGTGCCCTCCTTCTTGGAAATCGTTTTTCACACAGTGCCTAGCTTATCCCTAGATTAACAGCTTTTTCTGTCTGAACATCACTCATTGTCTTCATGTTCTTCAGAGCATCGCAAGCAGATTCATGTAGGCGTCTTTCACCCTTCAAAATGTGTCCACATTCGGTGCCCTCCTTCTTGGAAATCGTTTTTCACACAGTGCCTAGCTTATCCCTAGATTAACAGCTTTTTCTGTCTGAACATCACTCATTGTCTTCATGTTCTTCAGAGCATCGCAAGCAGATTCATGTAGGCGTCTTTCACCCTTCAAAATGTGTCCACATTCGGTGCCCTCCTTTTTGGAAATCGTTTTTCACACAGTGCCTAGCTTATCCCTAGATTAACAGCTTTTTCTGTCTGAACATCACTCATTGTCTTCATGTTCTTCAGAGCATCGCAAGCAGATTCATGTAGGCGTCTTTCACCCTTCAAAAGTGTCCACATTCGGTGCCCTCCTTTTTGGAAATCGTTTTTCACACAGTGCCTAGCTTATCCCTAGATTAACAGCTTTTTCTGTCTGAACATCACTCATTGTCTTCATGTTCTTCAGAGCATCGCAAGCAGATTCATGTAGGCGTCTTTCACCCTTCAAAATGTGTCCACATTCGGTGCCCTCCTTCTTGGAAATCGTTTTTCACACAGTGCCTAGCTTATCCCTAGATTAACAGCCTTTTTCTGTCTGAACATCACTCATTGTCTTCATGTTCTTCAGAGCATCGCAAGCAGATTCATGTAGGCGTCTTTCACCCTTCAAAATGTGTCCACATTCGGTGCCCTCCTTCTTGGAAATCGTTTTTCACACAGTGCCTAGCTTATCCCTAGATTAACAGCCTTTTTCTGTCTGAACATCACTCATTGTCTTCATGTTCTTCAGAGCATCGCAAGCAGATTCATGTAGGCGTCTTTCACCCTTCAAAATGTGTCCACATTCGGTGCCCTCCTTCTTGGAAATCGTTTTTCACACAGTGCCTAGCTTATCCCTAGATTAACAGCTTTTTCTGTCTGAACATCACTCATTGTCTTCATGTTCTTCAGAGCATCGCAAGCAGATTCATGTAGGCGTCTTTCACCCTTCAAAATGTGTCCACATTCGGTGCCCTCCTTCTTGGAAATCGTTTTTCACACAGTGCCTAGCTTATCCCTAGATTAACAGCCTTTTTCTGTCTGAACATCACTCATTGTCTTCATGTTCTTCAGAGCATCGCAAGCAGATTCATGTAGGCGTCTTTCACCCTTCAAAATGTGTCCACATTCGGTGCCCTCCTTCTTGGAAATCGTTTTTCACACAGTGCCTAGCTTATCCCTAGATTAACAGCTTTTTCTGTCTGAACATCACTCATTGTCTTCATGTTCTTCAGAGCATCGCAAGCAGATTCATGTAGGCGTCTTTCACCCTTCAAAATGTGTCCACATTCGGTGCCCTCCTTCTTGGAAATCGTTTTTCACACAGTGCCTAGCTTATCCCTAGATTAACAGCTTTTTCTGTCTGAACATCACTCATTGTCTTCATGTTCTTCAGAGCATCGCAAGCAGATTCATGTAGGCGTCTTTCACCCTTCAAAATGTGTCCACATTCGGTGCCCTCCTTCTTGGAAATCGTTTTTCACACAGTGCCTAGCTTATCCCTAGATTAACAGCTTTTTCTGTCTGAACATCACTCATTGTCTTCATGTTCTTCAGAGCATCGCAAGCAGATTCATGTAGGCGTCTTTCACCCTTCAAAATGTGTCCACATTCGGTGCCCTCCTTCTTGGAAATCGTTTTTCACACAGTGCCTAGCTTATCCCTAGATTAACAGCCTTTTTCTGTCTGAACATCACTCATTGTCTTCATGTTCTTCAGAGCATCGCAAGCAGATTCATGTAGGCGTCTTTCACCCTTCAAAATGTGTCCACATTCGGTGCCCTCCTTCTTGGAAATCGTTTTTCACACAGTGCCTAGCTTATCCCTAGATTAACAGCTTTTTCTGTCTGAACATCACTCATTGTCTTCATGTTCTTCAGAGCATCGCAAGCAGATTCATGTAGGCGTCTTTCACCCTTCAAAATGTGTCCACATTCGGTGCCCTCCTTCTTGGAAATCGTTTTTCACACAGTGCCTAGCTTATCCCTAGATTAACAGCTTTTTCTGTCTGAACATCACTCATTGTCTTCATGTTCTTCAGAGCATCGCAAGCAGATTCATGTAGGCGTCTTTCACCCTTCAAAATGTGTCCACATTCGGTGCCCTCCTTCTTGGAAATCGTTTTTCACACAGTGCCTAGCTTATCCCTAGATTAACAGCTTTTTCTGTCTGAACATCACTCATTGTCTTCATGTTCTTCAGAGCATCGCAAGCAGATTCATGTAGGCGTCTTTCACCCTTCAAAATGTGTCCACATTCGGTGCCCTCCTTCTTGGAAATCGTTTTTCACACAGTGCCTAGCTTATCCCTAGATTAACAGCCTTATTCTGTCTGAACATCACTCATTGTCTTCATGTTCTTCAGAGCATCGCAAGCAGATTCATGTAGGCGTCTTTCACCCTTCAAAATGTGTCCACATTCGGTGCCCTCCTTCTTGGAAATCGTTTTTCACACAGTGCCTAGCTTATCCCTAGATTAACAGCTTTTTCTGTCTGAACATCACTCATTGTCTTCATGTTCTTCAGAGCATCGCAAGCAGATTCATGTAGGCGTCTTTCACCCTTCAAAATGTGTCCACATTCGGTGCCCTCCTTCTTGGAAATCGTTTTTCACACAGTGCCTAGCTTATCCCTAGATTAACAGCCTTTTTCTGTCTGAACATCACTCATTGTCTTCATGTTCTTCAGAGCATCGCAAGCAGATTCATGTAGGCGTCTTTCACCCTTCAAAATGTGTCCACATTCGGTGCCCTCCTTCTTGGAAATCGTTTTTCACACAGTGCCTAGCTTATCCCTAGATTAACAGCCTTTTTCTGTCTGAACATCACTCATTGTCTTCATGTTCTTCAGAGCATCGCAAGCAGATTCATGTAGGCGTCTTTCACCCTTCAAAATGTGTCCACATTCGGTGCCCTCCTTCTTGGAAATCGTTTTTCACACAGTGCCTAGCTTATCCCTAGATTAACAGCTTTTTCTGTCTGAACATCACTCATTGTCTTCATGTTCTTCAGAGCATCGCAAGCAGATTCATGTAGGCGTCTTTCACCCTTCAAAATGTGTCCACATTCGGTGCCCTCCTTCTTGGAAATCGTTTTTCACACAGTGCCTAGCTTATCCCTAGATTAACAGCCTTTTCTGTCTGAACATCACTCATTGTCTTCATGTTCTTCAGAGCATCGCAAGCAGATTCATGTAGGCGTGTTTCACCCTTCAAAATGTGTCCACATTCGGTGCCCTCCTTCTTGGAAATCGTTTTTCACACAGTGCCTAGCTTATCCCTAGATTAACAGCTTTTTCTGTCTGAACATTACTCATTGTCTTCATGTTCTTCAGAGCATCGCAAGCAGATTCATGTAGGCGTCTTTCACCCTTCAAAATGTGTCCACATTCGGTGCCCTCCTTCTTGGAAATCGTTTTTCACACAGTGCCTAGCTTATCCCTAGATTAACAGCTTTTTCTGTCTGAACATCACTCATTGTCTTCATGTTCTTCAGAGCATCGCAAGCAGATTCATGTAGGCGTCTTTCACCCTTCAAAATGTGTCCACATTCGGTGCCCTCCTTCTTGGAAATCGTTTTTCACACAGTGCCTAGCTTATCCCTAGATTAACAGCTTTTTCTGTCTGAACATCACTCATTGTCTTCATGTTCTTCAGAGCATCGCAAGCAGATTCATGTAGGCGTCTTTCACCCTTCAAAATGTGTCCACATTCGGTGCCCTCCTTCTTGGAAATCGTTTTTCACACAGTGCCTAGCTTATCCCTAGATTAACAGCTTTTTCTGTCTGAACATCACTCATTGTCTTCATGTTCTTCAGAGCATCGCAAGCAGATTCATGTAGGCGTCTTTCACCCTTCAAAAAGTGTCCACATTCGGTGCCCTCCTTCTTGGAAATCGTTTTTCACACAGTGCCTAGCTTATCCCTAGATTAACAGCCTTTTCTGTCTGAACATCACTCATTGTCTTCATGTTCTTCAGAGCATCGCAAGCAGATTCATGTAGGCGTCTTTCACCCTTCAAAAAGTGTCCACATTCGGTGCCCTCCTTCTTGGAAATCGTTTTTCACACAGTGCCTAGCTTATCCCTAGATTAACAGCTTTTTCTGTCTGAACATCACTCATTGTCTTCATGTTCTTCAGAGCATCGCAAGCAGATTCATGTAGGCGTCTTTCACCCTTCAAAATGTGTCCACATTCGGTGCCCTCCTTTTTGGAAATCGTTTTTCACACAGTGCCTAGCTTATCCCTAGATTAACAGCCTTTTCTGTCTGAACATCACTCATTGTCTTCATGTTCTTCAGAGCATCGCAAGCAGATTCATGTAGGCGTCTTTCACCCTTCAAAATGTGTCCACATTCGGTGCCCTCCTTCTTGGAAATCGTTTTTCACACAGTGCCTAGCTTATCCCTAGATTAACAGCTTTTTCTGTCTGAACATCACTCATTGTCTTCATGTTCTTCAGAGCATCGCAAGCAGATTCATGTAGGCGTCTTTCACCCTTCAAAATGTGTCCACATTCGGTGCCCTCCTTCTTGGAAATCGTTTTTCACACAGTGCCTAGCTTATCCCTAGATTAACAGCTTTTTCTGTCTGAACATCACTCATTGTCTTCATGTTCTTCAGAGCATCGCAAGCAGATTCATGTAGGCGTCTTTCACCCTTCAAAATGTGTCCACATTCGGTGCCCTCCTTCTTGGAAATCGTTTTTCACACAGTGCCTAGCTTATCCCTAGATTAACAGCTTTTTCTGTCTGAACATCACTCATTGTCTTCATGTTCTTCAGAGCATCGCAAGCAGATTCATGTAGGCGTCTTTCACCCTTCAAAATGTGTCCACATTCGGTGCCCTCCTTTTTGGAAATCGTTTTTCACACAGTGCCTAGCTTATCCCTAGATTAACAGCCTTTTCTGTCTGAACATCACTCATTGTCTTCATGTTCTTCAGAGCATCGCAAGCAGATTCATGTAGGCGTGTTTCACCCTTCAAAATGTGTCCACATTCGGTGCCCTCCTTTTTGGAAATCGTTTTTCACACAGTGCCTAGCTTATCCCTAGATTAACAGCCTTTTCTGTCTGAACATCACTCATTGTCTTCATGTTCTTCAGAGCATCGCAAGCAGATTCATGTAGGCGTCTTTCACCCTTCAAAATGTGTCCACATTCGGTGCCCTCCTTCTTGGAAATCGTTTTTCACACAGTGCCTAGCTTATCCCTAGATTAACAGCTTTTTCTGTCTGAACATCACCATTGTCTTCATGTTCTTCAGAGCATCGCAAGCAGATTCATGTAGGCGTGTTTCACCCTTCAAAATGTGTCCACATTCGGTGCCCTCCTTTTTGGAAATCGTTTTTCACACAGTGCCTAGCTTATCCCTAGATTAACAGCCTTTTCTGTCTGAACATCACTCATTGTCTTCATGTTCTTCAGAGCATCGCAAGCAGATTCATGTAGGCGTGTTTCACCCTTCAAAATGTGTCCACATTCGGTGCCCTCCTTCTTGGAAATCGTTTTTCACACAGTGCCTAGCTTATCCCTAGATTAACAGCCTTTTCTGTCTGAACATCACTCATTGTCTTCATGTTCTTCAGAGCATCGCAAGCAGATTCATGTAGGCGTCTTTCACCCTTCAAAATGTGTCCACATTCGGTGCCCTCCTTCTTGGAAATCGTTTTTCACACAGTGCCTAGCTTATCCCTAGATTAACAGCCTTTTCTGTCTGAACATCACGCATTGTCTTCATGTTCTTCAGAGCATCGCAAGCAGATTCATGTAGGCGTCTTTCACCCTTCAAAAAGTGTCCACATTCGGTGCCCTCCTTCTTGGAAATCGTTTTTCACACAGTGCCTAGCTTATCCCTAGATTAACAGCCTTTTCTGTCTGAACATCACTCATTGTCTTCATGTTCTTCAGAGCATCGCAAGCAGATTCATGTAGGCGTCTTTCACCCTTCAAAATGTGTCCACATTCGGTGCCCTCCTTCTTGGAAATCGTTTTTCACACAGTGCCTAGCTTATCCCTAGATTAACAGCCTTTTTCTGTCTGAACATCACTCATTGTCTTCATGTTCTTCAGAGCATCGCAAGCAGATTCATGTAGGCGTCTTTCACCCTTCAAAATGTGTCCACATTCGGTGCCCTCCTTCTTGGAAATCGTTTTTCACACAGTGCCTAGCTTATCCCTAGATTAACAGCCTTTTCTGTCTGAACATCACTCATTGTCTTCATGTTCTTCAGAGCATCGCAAGCAGATTCATGTAGGCGTCTTTCACCCTTCAAAAAGTGTCCACATTCGGTGCCCTCCTTCTTGGAAATCGTTTTTCACACAGTGCCTAGCTTATCCCTAGATTAACAGCTTTTTCTGTCTGAACATCACTCATTGTCTTCATGTTCTTCAGAGCATCGCAAGCAGATTCATGTAGGCGTCTTTCACCCTTCAAATGTGTCCACATTCGGTGCCCTCCTTTTTGGAAATCGTTTTTCACACAGTGCCTAGCTTATCCCTAGATTAACAGCTTTTTCTGTCTGAACATCACTCATTGTCTTCATGTTCTTCAGAGCATCGCAAGCAGATTCATGTAGGCGTCTTTCACCCTTCAAAATGTGTCCACATTCGGTGCCCTCCTTTTTGGAAATCGTTTTTCACACAGTGCCTAGCTTATCCCTAGATTAACAGCCTTTTCTGTCTGAACATCACTCATTGTCTTCATGTTCTTCAGAGCATCGCAAGCAGATTCATGTAGGCGTGTTTCACCCTTCAAAATGTGTCCACATTCGGTGCCCTCCTTTTTGGAAATCGTTTTTCACACAGTGCCTAGCTTATCCCTAGATTAACAGCCTTTTCTGTCTGAACATAACTCATTGTCTTCATGTTCTTCAGAGCATCGCAAGCAGATTCATGTAGGCGTCTTTCACCCTTCAAAATGTGTCCACATTCGGTGCCCTCCTTCTTGGAAATCGTTTTTCACACAGTGCCTAGCTTATCCCTAGATTAACAGCTTTTTCTGTCTGAACATCACTCATTGTCTTCATGTTCTTCAGAGCATCGCAAGCAGATTCATGTAGGCGTGTTTCACCCTTCAAAATGTGTCCACATTCGGTGCCCTCCTTTTTGGAAATCGTTTTTCACACAGTGCCTAGCTTATCCCTAGATTAACAGCCTTTTCTGTCTGAACATCACTCATTGTCTTCATGTTCTTCAGAGCATCGCAAGCAGATTCATGTAGGCGTGTTTCACCCTTCAAAATGTGTCCACATTCGGTGCCCTCCTTCTTGGAAATCGTTTTTCACACAGTGCCTAGCTTATCCCTAGATTAACAGCCTTTTCTGTCTGAACATCACTCATTGTCTTCATGTTCTTCAGAGCATCGCAAGCAGATTCATGTAGGCGTCTTTCACCCTTCAAAATGTGTCCACATTCGGTGCCCTCCTTCTTGGAAATCGTTTTTCACACAGTGCCTAGCTTATCCCTAGATTAACAGCCTTTTCTGTCTGAACATCACTCATTGTCTTCATGTTCTTCAGAGCATCGCAAGCAGATTCATGTAGGCGTCTTTCACCCTTCAAAAAGTGTCCACATTCGGTGCCCTCCTTCTTGGAAATCGTTTTTCACACAGTGCCTAGCTTATCCCTAGATTAACAGCCTTTTCTGTCTGAACATCACTCATTGTCTTCATGTTCTTCAGAGCATCGCAAGCAGATTCATGTAGGCGTCTTTCACCCTTCAAAATGTGTCCACATTCGGTGCCCTCCTTCTTGGAAATCGTTTTTCACACAGTGCCTAGCTTATCCCTAGATTAACAGCCTTTTTCTGTCTGAACATCACTCATTGTCTTCATGTTCTTCAGAGCATCGCAAGCAGATTCATGTAGGCGTCTTTCACCCTTCAAAATGTGCCCACATTCGGTGCCCTCCTTCTTGGAAATCGTTTTTCACACAGTGCCTAGCTTATCCCTAGATTAACAGCCTTTTTCTGTCTGAACATCACTCATTGTCTTCATGTTCTTCAGAGCATCGCAAGCAGATTCATGTAGGCGTCTTTCACCCTTCAAAATGTGCCCACATTCGGTGCCCTCCTTCTTGGAAATCGTTTTTCACACAGTGCCTAGCTTATCCCTAGATTAACAGCCTTTTTCTGTCTGAACATCACTCATTGTCTTCATGTTCTTCAGAGCATCGCAAGCAGATTCATGTAGGCGTCTTTCACCCTTCAAAATGTGCCCACATTCGGTGCCCTCCTTCTTGGAAATCGTTTTTCACACAGTGCCTAGCTTATCCCTAGATTAACAGCCTTTTCTGTCTGAACATCACTCATTGTCTTCATGTTCTTCAGAGCATCGCAAGCAGATTCATGTAGGCGTCTTTCACCCTTCAAAATGTGTCCACATTCGGTGCCCTCCTTCTTGGAAATCGTTTTTCACACAGTGCCTAGCTTATCCCTAGATTAACAGCCTTTTCTGTCTGAACATCACTCATTGTCTTCATGTTCTTCAGAGCATCGCAAGCAGATTCATGTAGGCGTCTTTCACCCTTCAAAAAGTGTCCACATTCGGTGCCCTCCTTCTTGGAAATCGTTTTTCACACAGTGCCTAGCTTATCCCTAGATTAACAGCCTTTTCTGTCTGAACATCACTCATTGTCTTCATGTTCTTCAGAGCATCGCAAGCAGATTCATGTAGGCGTCTTTCACCCTTCAAAAAGTGTCCACATTCGGTGCCCTCCTTCTTGGAAATCGTTTTTCACACAGTGCCTAGCTTATCCCTAGATTAACAGCTTTTTCTGTCTGAACATCACTCATTGTCTTCATGTTCTTCAGAGCATCGCAAGCAGATTCATGTAGGCGTCTTTCACCCTTCAAAAAGTGTCCACATTCGGTGCCCTCCTTCTTGGAAATCGTTTTTCACACAGTGCCTAGCTTATCCCTAGATTAACAGCCTTTTCTGTCTGAACATCACTCATTGTCTTCATGTTCTTCAGAGCATCGCAAGCAGATTCATGTAGGCGTGTTTCACCCTTCAAAATGTGTCCACATTCGGTGCCCTCCTTCTTGGAAATCGTTTTTCACACAGTGCCTAGCTTATCCCTAGATTAACAGCCTTTTCTGTCTGAACATCACTCATTGTCTTCATGTTCTTCAGAGCATCGCAAGCAGATTCATGTAGGCGTGTTTCACCCTTCAAAATGTGTCCACATTCGGTGCCCTCCTTCTTGGAAATCGTTTTTCACACAGTGCCTAGCTTATCCCTAGATTAACAGCTTTTTCTGTCTGAACATCACTCATTGTCTTCATGTTCTTCAGAGCATCGCAAGCAGATTCATGTAGGCGTGTTTCACCCTTCAAAATGTGTCCACATTCGGTGCCCTCCTTCTTGGAAATCGTTTTTCACACAGTGCCTAGCTTATCCCTAGATTAACAGCCTTTTCTGTCTGAACATCACTCATTGTCTTCATGTTCTTCAGAGCATCGCAAGCAGATTCATGTAGGCGTGTTTCACCCTTCAAAATGTGTCCACATTCGGTGCCCTCCTTCTTGGAAATCGTTTTTCACACAGTGCCTAGCTTATCCCTAGATTAACAGCCTTTTCTGTCTGAACATCACTCATTGTCTTCATGTTCTTCAGAGCATCGCAAGCAGATTCATGTAGGCGTGTTTCACCCTTCAAAATGTGTCCACATTCGGTGCCCTCCTTCTTGGAAATCGTTTTTCACACAGTGCCTAGCTTATCCCTAGATTAACAGCTTTTTCTGTCTGAACATCACTCATTGTCTTCATGTTCTTCAGAGCATCGCAAGCAGATTCATGTAGGCGTGTTTCACCCTTCAAAATGTGTCCACATTCGGTGCCCTCCTTCTTGGAAATCGTTTTTCACACAGTGCCTAGCTTATCCCTAGATTAACAGCCTTTTTCTGTCTGAACATCACTCATTGTCTTCATGTTCTTCAGAGCATCGCAAGCAGATTCATGTAGGCGTGTTTCACCCTTCAAAATGTGTCCACATTCGGTGCCCTCCTTCTTGGAAATCGTTTTTCACACAGTGCCTAGCTTATCCCTAGATTAACAGCCTTTTCTGTCTGAACATCACTCATTGTCTTCATGTTCTTCAGAGCATCGCAAGCAGATTCATGTAGGCGTGTTTCACCCTTCAAAATGTGTCCACATTCGGTGCCCTCCTTCTTGGAAATCGTTTTTCACACAGTGCCTAGCTTATCCCTAGATTAACAGCCTTTTCTGTCTGAACATCACTCATTGTCTTCATGTTCTTCAGAGCATCGCAAGCAGATTCATGTAGGCGTGTTTCACCCTTCAAAATGTGTCCACATTCGGTGCCCTCCTTCTTGGAAATCGTTTTTCACACAGTGCCTAGCTTATCCCTAGATTAACAGCTTTTTCTGTCTGAACATCACTCATTGTCTTCATGTTCTTCAGAGCATCGCAAGCAGATTCATGTAGGCGTCTTTCACCCTTCAAAATGTGTCCACATTCGGTGCCCTCCTTCTTGGAAATCGTTTTTCACACAGTGCCTAGCTTATCCCTAGATTAACAGCCTTTTCTGTCTGAACATCACTCATTGTCTTCATGTTCTTCAGAGCATCGCAAGCAGATTCATGTAGGCGTGTTTCACCCTTCAAAATGTGTCCACATTCGGTGCCCTCCTTCTTGGAAATCGTTTTTCACACAGTGCCTAGCTTATCCCTAGATTAACAGCTTTTTCTGTCTGAACATCACTCATTGTCTTCATGTTCTTCAGAGCATCGCAAGCAGATTCATGTAGGCGTCTTTCACCCTTCAAAATGTGTCCACATTCGGTGCCCTCCTTCTTGGAAATCGTTTTTCACACAGTGCCTAGCTTATCCCTAGATTAACAGCCTTTTCTGTCTGAACATCACTCATTGTCTTCATGTTCTTCAGAGCATCGCAAGCAGATTCATGTAGGCGTGTTTCACCCTTCAAAATGTGTCCACATTCGGTGCCCTCCTTCTTGGAAATCGTTTTTCACACAGTGCCTAGCTTATCCCTAGATTAACAGCTTTTTCTGTCTGAACATCACTCATTGTCTTCATGTTCTTCAGAGCATCGCAAGCAGATTCATGTAGGCGTCTTTCACCCTTCAAAATGTGTCCACATTCGGTGCCCTCCTTCTTGGAAATCGTTTTTCACACAGTGCCTAGCTTATCCCTAGATTAACAGCCTTTTCTGTCTGAACATCACTCATTGTCTTCATGTTCTTCAGAGCATCGCAAGCAGATTCATGTAGGCGTCTTTCACCCTTCAAAAAGTGTCCACATTCGGTGCCCTCCTTTTTGGAAATCGTTTTTCACACAGTGCCTAGCTTATCCCTAGATTAACAGCCTTTTCTGTCTGAACATCACTCATTGTCTTCATGTTCTTCAGAGCATCGCAAGCAGATTCATGTAGGCGTCTTTCACCCTTCAAAAAGTGTCCACATTCGGTGCCCTCCTTTTTGGAAATCGTTTTTCACACAGTGCCTAGCTTATCCCTAGATTAACAGCCTTTTCTGTCTGAACATCACTCATTGTCTTCATGTTCTTCAGAGCATCGCAAGCAGATTCATGTAGGCGTCTTTCACCCTTCAAAAAGTGTCCACATTCGGTGCCCTCCTTTTTGGAAATCGTTTTTCACACAGTGCCTAGCTTATCCCTAGATTAACAGCCTTTTCTGTCTGAACATCACTCATTGTCTTCATGTTCTTCAGAGCATCGCAAGCAGATTCATGTAGGCGTCTTTCACCCTTCAAAAAGTGTCCACATTCGGTGCCCTCCTTCTTGGAAATCGTTTTTCACACAGTGCCTAGCTTATCCCTAGATTAACAGCTTTTTCTGTCTGAACATCACTCATTGTCTTCATGTTCTTCAGAGCATCGCAAGCAGATTCATGTAGGCGTCTTTCACCCTTCAAAAAGTGTCCACATTCGGTGCCCTCCTTTTTGGAAATCGTTTTTCACACAGTGCCTAGCTTATCCCTAGATTAACAGCCTTTTCTGTCTGAACATCACTCATTGTCTTCATGTTCTTCAGAGCATCGCAAGCAGATTCATGTAGGCGTCTTTCACCCTTCAAAAAGTGTCCACATTCGGTGCCCTCCTTTTTGGAAATCGTTTTTCACACAGTGCCTAGCTTATCCCTAGATTAACAGCCTTTTTCTGTCTGAACATCACTCATTGTCTTCATGTTCTTCAGAGCATCGCAAGCAGATTCATGTAGGCGTCTTTCACCCTTCAAATGTGTCCACATTCGGTGCCCTCCTTTTTGGAAATCGTTTTTCACACAGTGCCTAGCTTATCCCTAGATTAACAGCTTTTTCTGTCTGAACATCACTCATTGTCTTCATGTTCTTCAGAGCATCGCAAGCAGATTCATGTAGGCGTCTTTCACCCTTCAAAATGTGTCCACATTCGGTGCCCTCCTTCTTGGAAATCGTTTTTCACACAGTGCCTAGCTTATCCCTAGATTAACAGCCTTTTCTGTCTGAACATCACTCATTGTCTTCATGTTCTTCAGAGCATCGCAAGCAGATTCATGTAGGCGTGTTTCACCCTTCAAAATGTGTCCACATTCGGTGCCCTCCTTCTTGGAAATCGTTTTTCACACAGTGCCTAGCTTATCCCTAGATTAACAGCTTTTTCTGTCTGAACATCACTCATTGTCTTCATGTTCTTCAGAGCATCGCAAGCAGATTCATGTAGGCGTGTTTCACCCTTCAAAATGTGTCCACATTCGGTGCCCTCCTTCTTGGAAATCGTTTTTCACACAGTGCCTAGCTTATCCCTAGATTAACAGCTTTTTCTGTCTGAACATCACTCATTGTCTTCATGTTCTTCAGAGCATCGCAAGCAGATTCATGTAGGCGTGTTTCACCCTTCAAAATGTGTCCACATTCGGTGCCCTCCTTCTTGGAAATCGTTTTTCACACAGTGCCTAGCTTATCCCTAGATTAACAGCCTTTTCTGTCTGAACATCACTCATTGTCTTCATGTTCTTCAGAGCATCGCAAGCAGATTCATGTAGGCGTGTTTCACCCTTCAAAATGTGTCCACATTCGGTGCCCTCCTTTTTGGAAATCGTTTTTCACACAGTGCCTAGCTTATCCCTAGATTAACAGCCTTTTCTGTCTGAACATCACTCATTGTCTTCATGTTCTTCAGAGCATCGCAAGCAGATTCATGTAGGCGTCTTTCACCCTTCAAAATGTGTCCACATTCGGTGCCCTCCTTCTTGGAAATCGTTTTTCACACAGTGCCTAGCTTATCCCTAGATTAACAGCTTTTTCTGTCTGAACATCACTCATTGTCTTCATGTTCTTCAGAGCATCGCAAGCAGATTCATGTAGGCGTCTTTCACCCTTCAAAATGTGTCCACATTCGGTGCCCTCCTTCTTGGAAATCGTTTTTCACACAGTGCCTAGCTTATCCCTAGATTAACAGCCTTTTCTGTCTGAACATTAATAGCTTGTCGTAGGACATTTAAAGTACTCATTAGAGTTGATTGACGGAGGCAAAAATAACAAAAGGCATTTCAGCAATGTTTTTAACTTCGTTGCATAGGTCAAGAGTAATACTACAATAAATTATAAACGAAGTATAAATTTACATCCTCAGATGGCGAAAAACACGAAGCTTTATTTTATTTTGTCTATAATTATAATTTACTATTTGATATCTAATTGTGGTTTTTTTTTTTTTTTGTAATATTAAATTATAGGCCCAATGAATTAAAGAAATGAGTAATAAAAATTGAATCTGACATGAGGGATATGACCGCAAAATGAAAGGGCCTATTAGTGAAAGAACCACTATAGTACTTAATACTTCTGTAATTAGCAGATAGCAGGAAAATTAAACATTGTCTTGAATTTTTATACTATTTTTCACCTCCGCAGGATATTTTAAGCTCGTTTTGATAGTTGTGGGTGAAATAGTTACGAAATACGCATATTTTAGAAGCTGTAATATTCGGTAGGTTATGGCACATTGGAAATTTCCTACTTATTTTTATCAGTGTTGACGTTAGTGTACTGCATCTATTTGCCCGCTTAAGGTCAATGGGACTCATTACGTATATTTCTTTTCAAATACTTTGTGGTCCGCAGATATGTGATGGATTGTTAGATATAATAGATGATATTGGATACGAATGTATGCCTCGAATTGGTTTAAGCCAATCATTCTTCTTCTTACGTGCATCTTAGTGATATGTGCGAAAATATGCTAAAGAATAAAAGTTGGCAAGCTTTAATAAAACGTTGATGCAACTTCAGGATATTATATTTTTACAATCGACACATTGTTACAAATTGTTATTTTTACCCATCGGTTGTGGGTAAAATTATAACAGCTTCCTATCGGTGCGCTAGTGGGATTCTTTTTCTTTAATATTACTCAGGGTAATACGTAGTATTATTACGTCTCAGGGTCGTGGCCTCCAGGGAGATAATTCATTCCAGGTAATATAAATAATACACTGGTAAGATGTTCTTGTACATTCTTGAACATTGCTAGATGCAATCATTATTAAAAGTGCAGGATTGCACAGATAAATGAAGATTGCATTCCCTTGTGCCAAGCAATGATCCGCACACAAAGACTGGCCAATAACGAATGCACACAGTTAAGCGTCTTATATAGGCTCGAAACTTATTTTCATGTTTCTCCTTATTAAACATTCTTTGAGGAAGTATATAATACAGACTTCCTTTTATTTACAAATAGATTACTTTTGGTACATATAATATTTATTTCATAAGGTATTTGCGCTTAGACAATATTTAAATACGGGGATGCGGTATACTGAAAAAAACACGTAGCAGTGCAGTTATCATTGTTGATTTTTTCAAATAATTACTTTTGATCATAGATGAAAGAATACTTAAAATACATTCAATATTATGACATTCACAGAACACTTACAGGCTAATTACCTTCAGTAATTAATTTTTTTCTCATAAATTAAAATGGCATCAATTTCCTTACATTAATATAAAATGTAGACTTGATATGAAAACGCTCCACTTCCATGTATTAACGTCTCAACATATTTCGATTGCCTTTTGTCTCTTAAAGTACTTATGCACTGGGTTGCTTATCCTATCCATTATAAGTGAGCCCTGTAGATGTTCAAAGCAGATATGTCGTTTAGCACATTTCATAAACGTAGAATACTGGTGGCAGGTAGCACTTCGTACTTATTGTCTGTATTATATTCCATAAGGATGCTTATAAGGCACACGCCCTCAAATGTGGGAGGTTGAGCTTGTTTAATTCCTAAAAGTCAAAAGTAAACATCAATTAAATCCGAATGTGTCGCTAGTCGTTTAAGAATTACTCAAAAACTTCCATTTCCCTTTAAATTACAACTCGTTTAAGATACCGAGGAATGTAATAACATTAATATCCTGAATGTTGTATCTACACTCCATGAACTTTCTATTCTGATTTAATCCTATAACATTTATAAAACACATGAGAGATGAGCAACATGAAAATAAAATAAAATAGTGTCTCCTATAATGCAATTTATCACGTTTTATTTATTTATTTTTTTTTAAATTTTAAGTATATTAACTAGAGGTGCTTTAATTTCATGATGTGCTAATTCATGAATAGGAGGATGCAGAATATTTTATGACGTATATGCGTGAGGATAATCCGAATATCGTCGAAGCATTCATTTGTTCTTATTTTGAGCATCCTAAAGCTTTATACCTTATTCACATTCTACGTAGAACGTATATAGTAGGTAGAGAAGGTATTATATTCCATCCAAAAATTTAATGTCGAGATTTCACCGAAAATATACGTTTGAGTACCCCTAGAAAAAAAATAGAAAAGTGTATGGTGTGTCTGTAAAATGCATAACCTCAAGAAATAAAAGTCATACAAATACACCAATTGTAGTAAGTTTATTAGCGTTATGGTTGGGAAAATGTTATTAAAATATAGATAAACATGTTAATGTAAGTACATATTAGCGTTATGGTTGGCAAAAATGTTACTAAAATATAGATAAACATGTTAATATAAGTACGTATTATGTAATTATTATTTTTTAAGGTTATATGTGGCTATAACGTGATATTTAAGTTTATTGTTTTCAAAGGATACGATAGAAACTGTTTTATGAAAACCTCCCTCCCCCAACTACCCTTTACATGGAAGAATTTTGCAAATTTTCGATGTTTTGAAAAATGGCTTTAAAGCTTTTGATTAAAATACCGTATATTAGATATATTTACATGACGAACAAAATGTAATCTTGAATTACCCGAGAAGAGCCTCTAAAGTCCTATACATTCCTGGTGGCTTTTGCATAACTGGTAAACCGTAAGAGATACACAAGAACTTAATCCAGAAAAAGACGTAGATCTGGTCAAAACACACAATTTATGTCGTCTTGTTTTTTAGATATTCCTTGTTAATGGTTTCAAGTTTAAAATAATTATACTTTTCTGAAACTGAAGATCTGTGTGTTTGTTTGCGTTTGCTCCTGCCCACGGCAAAGAGGACGGAATTTGAATGACAATCACTATGCGACAGCCAAAGCGATAGTCAATTTAAAAGCATTGACTATCGCTTTGGCCTACTATAATTTTTATGGTATAAGGAATTATGCCCTATATTTATAAGGAACTAAGTAAAACTTATCTTTATATCGATTACCATGAAGTAGAAGTTTGTTTATGGATAAAGCCACCAGAGATTTGTTTTGTTTTTAATTATGCCATGGAAATAGTTTTCCTCAGGGTTGTGCGTCCGCTTCGTGGCCAAGTGGTTGGACCATTCGCCTCTCACCTAGATGGCCCGGGTTCGATCCCAAGCCACCGCACGTGAGATTTGTGGTGGATAAAGCAGCGCAGAGGCGGGTTTTCTCCGTTTTCCCCCGCCATCGCATTCCACCGGAGCTCCATCTTCATTCCATCCAACACCAGTGTCATCGCCTGCGATGCCATAAGCTGTAAAAGCTGGCGTTAACCACTATACTACCACAGGGTTGTGGAACTGAAGTTTCCAGGTTTTCCTCATAACTAACAAATGCCATAATACTGAAGCCTGAGACGTTTTCCTTCCCAGAGTTCCTTTCGCAATCATTTAAATATGAACAGTTTTACCACCTGAGGTGCAGTATATAGTAAGATAGGCTTTAAACACATAGTGGCATTAACTATAGACTCTTCGTTTTTGTTAAATAAACTTTCAGATTTTAATATTACATTCAAATATTATTCAAGATCATTATAACACCATAATACAGTACTGAACCTTTAAACACAAACTGGAAATAGCTAGGCCGTTAATGGGTTACCTTGATCCATTTTTGGAAAATATACATACATATATCTTCAGTTTATAATGTATTAAGTGTAAACACTGCATTTATTTCTCTCATATAACACTGAGGAGCTAGACATACGAAGGAATCTATTCAGTTTGGGATTATGTCAATTCAACACCATGAACACCATAATCTTAGAAAAAAAAAAATCCAATTTTTGCCCTTCTATTATAAGTATCAAATAATTATATTTCATATTATATACCGTATAAAAACTACAATTCTAAATATAATTTTCATTTTATTGTTCATCCAATATAAAACAAAATATTTTATTATTCAGATATAATAAGGTGCTCAAAGTTCGGGAAATGCGGTACTTTTAAGATTATGCAATTTATGGTGTTGCTTGTATTAAAATGTCATAATTCTAAAATTACTGATTCCCCAAAAAGTGAACTCATTTATGTAATATAAGAACAATGAATGCTATTTTCACATTGAATAAAGAATAAAAAGGTATATGTGCATATTTAAAAATAAAATATTTTCCAGATTAGGTATAAGTAACGCATTAAGGGCCACATTAACTCCAATTTATGAAAAGAGGTTAAATGTTAATTTATGGTAATAAATGTATCAAATAATAACGAACCTGAATGACAGTTGAATGCGATGTTCAAATTTGAAGGTTAATTTAACAACACATGTGCACTACTCTATGTTATATTACATGCCCATGGCTTCGTCTAGCCTCTAACATTTTTACAAAGTTTATTTTGAATCTACTTAATTTTATTCAAGATAAATATTTGCATAAATACTTGCATTTCGTTGAAAATATAAAGACAATAGAGATAGCAAAATGAGCTCTTTCCTTAACAAGCGAGAAAAATCTGAAAATAAGTACCTTGAAAAATTGACAAGATACAAACATTTCGAACCATTAAAACAATAACAGCAATATTAATAATGTATATCTCAAAATGGTTTATTAAAAAGCAAAGATCATTTGCCGCATGGGTGGTGGCGTGTCTGCCTCACATTCAACAGGCTTAAATCTCGCTTAGGGTGAGTTACCCGGGTATTCCCTTATCCTGAGGAGAAACGTTAAGCTCTATGGAGCCCGAGATCATTTGAGGATCATTTGCCGCATGGGTGGTAGCGTTCAACAGGTCTCGAGCTTAAATCTCGCTTAGGGTGAGTTACCCGGGTATTCCCTTATCCTGAGGAGGAGAAACGTTAAGCTCTATGGAGCCCGAGATCATTTGCCGCATGGGCGATGGCGTGTCTGCCTCACATTCAACAGGCCTCGAGTTTAAATCTCGCTTAGGGTGAGTTACCCGGGTATTCCCTTATCCTGAGGAGACGAATTTCGAGAATCGTTAAGCTCTATGGAGCCCGAGATCATTTGAGGATCATTTCACCAATTTCATTCAACGTCCGATATGCCCAAGCAGGTTAAAGGACGTTAAGCTTAAAAAAAAAAAAAATAATTTGAAATAAACTGCATTTGTGTACCACAGTTTCGTCCACCGAGCCAGATGTCCCAAGGTTTCGTCTCCGATTGGTACTCAGCAGATCGTGGGATCAATTCCTGCGGCTGACCTTTGTAATCCATAGGGGATTTCTCGAGTAACTAGGCAAATGCTGGGGGGGGGGGGGTTACTTAATTCCCCCGAACTTCCTGCCCCTTCATCTCCATTTTGCCCAACCGGTCTCTTTCAGGTTATAAGTCTGCTGTGGTGGCAGTCTTCCTGCGCTAGGTAAATACGGCTCTCGACGGCGGGATAGCTTTGGAAGTCGTCTGTAGACCCAGGGAGTAAAGTCAGACCTGGGGCGTGGAGCTCTACGCGTTTCGATGAAGAACTATTTCGAATATGATAGTTGATGTTATTCTCATCGCATCCTATGCTCTGATGTACAATAAGTCAATGGCTGCAGTGCGGGATCCCCTCCGGCATCACACACTCGCACACACATCCATGTTGTCGATTATCGCTTTAGGTTTACTAGCTATACAAGATTATTCAAACTTCCTTCCGAATGCTATTCTCAAAAATTCCAGATTTACACTTTCTTTGCCAGTATACGACAATTTAATCAAAAGAGCCGCTTCTGATAAAATCGAACATTAAAAAAAGTAGTTAGTTTGGGGCGTGATTGTTTAGATTCAGGAAGTGTCAAACACGTATTTCCGGTGAAAGCAGTACAGAAAGTAAAATCCCGGAACGTAGACTGGCTATTTAACTATTGCTTCAGCCAACCTGCTATAGTCACAAGAATGTGTGTAATCGGTTATTTATCTCGATCAACCTGAAGTATACAGAGTTTTTTGTAAAATGTATATAAACGAGAGTATGCAAAGAAAGTTATATGAATGTGATTCATCAATTTTACGAATAATTTTACAATACCTGTGAATATAAATGTTAAGGCCTAAAGACAGTCGTAACATTATGCACACCAATATTTTATTATACTCTTAATTTTAAACAAAGGGAGTATGTAGTTAAGGAACTACACTCTACAACTAACTTTGAAACTGTTAATTAACAAGAAGAAATATTTTTAAATTTAATGGAGCTGGTGGACATTTTCAAGAAGATTTCAAGAAATAATGCATTTTTTCTTCACACAGACATTAAAAAAATCTGATGTGTTTCATTCACACGACTTTCTCCACATCTCTGCAATAATTTTTTTTTTTAAAAAGCTTATGCTTCTACTTACTTCATGCTAATCGAGATAACAATAGCAGAAATAGTCATATTACTTTCTCCTTTGTAAGTAGAAGCGAAAAAAGGGAGTACCATAGGTTAAGGTGATAGTCAAAAGCTGTTTACTATGTGACTGAAGCTCCTTTGTTTGTATAACACGAGTTCACAAAGTTCTGTATGAAAAAAGTATAAGTTTTTTATAGCTGATACCAAAAACAAGGAATATCTCAAAAACAATCAACTCCACGAAGAACATATATATAACATAAATTGTGTGTTTTAAAGTGCCCTACATTTGTTGTGTGGTAAGTTTTTCTCCATCTCTTACGGTTTAGCAGATATGGAAAATACCGTTAAATTGAATAGGGTAGCCTTCAGAGGCTATTTTCAGAAAATTCCAAATATACATTTTATTTTTCAGGTAAATATGGTTAATATACGATACTTTAATCAAAATCGTTAGAGCCATTTTTTAGAAAATCAAAATTTTCGAAAACATTTTCAAGTAAAGGGTTGTTTGGAGTGGGGAGATTTCTCTCAAAATCTTCCTGTCGCATCCCTGGAAGATACTAAACTTAAATACCAAGTTTGGTATTTTACCGAATTTTCGTTTTTGAATTATCGTATTCACAGACACAAGGGACACACGGACACACTGACACACGGACACACATTGATCTTTTTATGAAAATACTTTTTTCGGATACAGGGGGCCCTAAAACATATATTTCTGGTGAAATCTCAGTGTCAAATTTTTTGGTGGAGTGCAATACCTTCCCTATACACCATGTACATAGTTCGCATAGAGAAAGTAAAATCTGATGTGTTCCATTCACATGACTTTCTCTACACATCTGTAACAAATTATTGTTTCTAAGCTTATTCTTTTATTTATTTCATGCAAATCGAGAAAAATTAACAGAAATAGTCTTATTTCTTGCTTTATTGTAAGTAGAAGCGAAATAAGGGAGTACCATAGGTTAAAGTGACAGTCAAAAGCTGGTTTCTATGTGACTGATGTTCCTTTGTTTGTATGGACACGAGTTGGCAAATTCCTGTATAAGTTTTCCAAAGCTGAAATCAAAAACAAGGAATATCTAAAAAATGATCAACTCAACGAAAAAAAATGTATATAACATAAATTGCGTGTTTTAATGTGCTCTACATTTTTTGTGTGTTAAGCTTTTTCATATCTTACGGTTAGTAGTTATGCAAAATTCATCCAGAATAAAGTAGTCTTCAGAGGCTATTCCCAGAAAATTCAAGATATACACTTTATCTGTCAGGTAAATATCTTTAATATACGATATTTTAATCAAAATTGTTAGAGCCATTTTTAGAAAATCAAAATTTTCGTAAAAAGTTCCATGTAAAGGGTAGTTGGGAGTGGGGGGATATTCTAGAAAATCTTCGTGTCGCATCCTTAGAAGATACCAAACCTATATACCAAGTTTGTTTTCAACGGACTTTCCGTATTTGAGCTATGCTGCCCAAAGGCACATACGCAGACAGACAGACAGACAGACAGACACACACACACACAGACTGACATTTTTCTAAAAATGATTTTTTTTGGATTCCGGAGGTCTAAAGACATGTATTTCCGGTGAAATCTCTGTATCGAATTTTTGGGTGCATTACAATACCTATAGAGAAAGTAAAAATTGAAGTTGTCCACAACCTAAGTTAAGATACATGCTTATTAGACAGGGCCTTTGCGCTTGTCTAAGCTCCTGCCAGGATAGACTAACCGCAGTACAATCAGTAATATAGTAGGTATGAAACCGCAGACCAGGAACTATAGTTGAGTTTTATTAATAATTATGTAATTATTGTTATTAGAGCTGTAAATTCTTGCTGTAATATTTCAGATGATACCAAGATTTCACCGGAAATATATGTTTTAAGGTCCCCTTTATCCAAAAAAAGCATTTTCAGAAAAAGGTCCGTGTGTGTCCGTGTGTCTTTGAACATGATAACTTAGAAACGAAAAATAGTAAAATACCAATTTTGGTATTTAAGTCTATTATCTTCCAGGGATGCGACACGAAGATTTTGAGAAAAATTCTCCCACTCCCAACTACCCTTTACATGGAAATTTTTTCAAAAATTTTGATTTTCTATAAAATGGCTCTAACGATTTGGATTAAAATGCCGTATATTAAAGATATTTATTTGACAAATAAAATGTATATCTTAAATTTTCTAGGAATAGCCTCTGAAGACTTTATTCTGGATGAATTTTATGAAATTTTGCATAACTCTAAACCGTAAATAATGGACAAAAACTTACCACACAAAAATGTAGAGCACTTAATTTCAACTAAATAAGGATGATTGATACTTCAATACTTTTTGAATGCAAATAAAATGTTATAAAATTCATGCGATATGCATATTCCTTTTGTGTTTCAGCTTTAAAAACTTATACTTTTCTCATACAGGAATGTGTCCACTCCTGTCCATACAAACAAAGGAACTTTAGTCACAGAGCAACCAGCTTTTGACTATCACTTTAACCGATGGTACTCCCTTATTTCGCTTCTACTTATAAGGAAGCAGGTGATAATTTTTTCTCGATTAGCATGAAGTAAATAACAGCATAACCTTTTTAACAATAATTTGTTGCAGAGATGTAGAGAAAGTCATGTGAATGGAACACATCAGACTTTTAAATCTAGGGACAAGGTTTTAAATTTTCCAGGAGATATAAGGTAATACATTGCATTTAACGACAGAGTATTAAAAGTCACAGCTGACCACAACGTGAGTTAAGAAGTTTGCTAATTAGTTTGACATGCCCACTCCGCTCGACTGTCAGGGCAGGCGACTGAAGACAGCACAGTTACGTAGTGGGTAAACCTGTCAAAAACGTGTCGCTGCATTCATTAATCAAAATTAAATACATTATAAAGCACATTCTTAAGGTATCTTGTTCTTTTCTTACTTATCCAATTTCCTGTTTATATTTATTTTGGTCAGTGTTACGGATATTTTTACTTTCCCTACTATGTATTTTTTGTAAACACATGTAGTATTTAATCCATATAAAATTAGATATCGATATTTTACTGGAAGATCATGTTTTCATGTCGCTATGAACACAAAAAGCTTTCTAAAAAGTGTTAGTGTGCCTACGTTCAGCAGAACTCAGAAATGAAATACCGGACAAATTAATTAAAGTTGGTATTTAAGTCAGTTTTCTTTCAAGGATATTTTACTGGAAGATCATGTTTTGATGTTGCCATGAACACAGAAAGCTTTCTAAAAAGGGTTAGTGTGCCTACGTTCAGCAGAACTCAGAAATGAAATACCGGACAAATTAATTAAAGTTGGTATTTAAGTCAGTTTTCTTTCAAGGATATTTTACTGGAAGATCATGTTTTGATGTCGCCATGAACACAGAAAGCTTTCTAAAAAGGGTTAGTGTGCCTACGTTCAGCAGAACTCAGAAATGAAATACGGGACAAATTAAGTTGGTATTTAAGTCAGTTTTCTTACAAGGATGTGACACGATTTTTTTTTCTAATGCAGCTCTGATATAATAGCAAATAAAATATTTGTTTAAAAGAGATTTACATTTTTATTCTCAGTTTTCTGTCTATATCTAATTGTTGATCCCTTATTTGAAATCATATTATAACAAATACTCTCTTTTTCTCCAACAAACAGATTTTAATCAGAAGCTGCTCTCTCTCTTAGAAATTCTACCGCATAATTTCTTTTCGATTTTCGCTGCGGCGAAGACTACTGCTCACTGTGAATTTCTCTTCGAAACTCACGCAACTGCTACTCACTGTGCACTCTCAGTTGAAACAGAGCTTCATTTCCCTTTTTACTTTCTCTATACTCACTATGTACATAGTGAATAGAGAATGTATTGCACTCCACCAAAAAATTCGATACCGAGATTTCACCGGAAATACATGTTTTAGGGTCCCCTGTATAAAAAAAAGGTCCGTGTGTGTGTGTCCGTGTGTTCGTGTGTCTTTGAACACGATAACTCAAAAACGAAAAGTCGGTAAAATACCAAACATGGTATTTAAGTTTAGTATCTTACAGGGATGCAACACGAAGATTTTGAGAAAAATCCCCCCACCCCAAACTACCCTTTACATGGAACTTTTTTCGAAAATTCTGATTTTCTTAAAAATGGCTCTAACGATTTTGATTAAAATATCGCATATTAAAGTTATTTACCTGACAAATAAAATGTATATTCTGAAATTTCTGGGAATAGCCTCTGAAGACTACTTTATGTTGGATGAATTTTTCATAACTACTAAACCGTAAGAGATGGGCAAAAACTTAACCCATAAAAAATGTAGAGCACGTTAAAACACACAATTTATGGTATATACATTTTTTTCGTGGAGTTGATCGTTTTTGAGATATTCCTTTTTATTGGTTTCAGCTTTGAAAAACTTAGTTTTCTCATACAGGAATTTGTCAACTCCTGTCAATACAAACAAAGGAACATCAGTCACATAGCAACCAGCTTTTGGCTTTCACTTTAACGTATGGTACTCCCTTATTTCGGTTCTACTTACTATAAAGCAAGAAATAAGATTATTTCTGCTAATTTTTCTCGATTAGCATGAAATAAATAAAAGATAAGCTTATTAACAATAATAATTTACAGAGATATAGAGAAAGTCATGTGAGTGTAACACATCAGATTTTTACACTGTGCATCACGTGGCAGGAATCTTTCAGAAGCAGTCGCATATGTCACAAACTCAATCAAGTGTAACAATGCCGGCCTTCGATGTCAAAGAATCTTCCGACTGCTGCATGTTCACTCGCACAACTTTAATAATCACAACTGCGATATCAAAAGAACTTGCCACTGGCACACGTGTCCACTAACTCAGATGCAACAAAGGAAGCCAACAATCAGCTCTGAATTACTAAGCAAGCCGTTCACATACTTTCGGTGATTTCGGCCGCAGGACATTGCCACAATATAGAACTCCTGAAAGACTATGCTTAGAAATTTAAGGCACACATTTTATTTTCCATGTAACTATAGTAAATACGATGTAGTCCAGAAAATAAGTTCCGTTTCAATTTATCTCCGCTGCAGCGCTGTGATTGCAGTTCCGCACGTGCGTGGTAGACGCTCTGTATCAAGGAGAAGAAGCGTGCGCCATTTTGAGATCGCTGTCAGCCACATACGCTTTGTTGTGCTTGTTTACAATGTCGGTGTTGATTGAAAATCCCGCCGCTTTTGAAATCAGATCTGTGATTCGTTTTATGAATGCTAGGAAAGTGAAACCAATTGACATTTATCGGCAAATTTGCAAAGTTTACAGACAAAATGCGATGAGTGATTCAATGGTGAGAAGATGAGTCCGACAGTTCAATGAAGGACGTAGTGAAGTGCACGATGAAGAACGAAGTGGGCGTCCATCTTTAGTTACAGAAGAACTGGCTCACGCGATTGATGACAAGATCCAGGAAAACCGCAAATTCACAATTAGTGCTCTCGCTATGGAATTTCGCCAAAGCTCACGATCACTAATTCATGAAATTGTTACCGAAAAACTGAAATTTCGTAAACTTTGCTCACGTTGGGTACAGGCGGCCAACTTCTATGAAGAAGGTATACAAAAACTTGTGCCACGCTATGACAAATGCCTGCAAAATTTAGGCAGTTATGTGTAAAAGTAGTTTAAGAATTGTAGAATTTTGTGCAATAAATAATTATTCTGTATGTGTATACAATTTAATTTTATCACCAAACTGAGCTTACTTTCTGGACGTACCTCGTATATGGCATTACAGTTAAATCTTGAGACCAATTTTTGTTAAATCAAACAAAACCTGAAGCATGGTTTGGTTCTGGGAAAATTCTTGGAATAATGTTGTCCGGTCATTAGAGAATAGCTTGTCGACTGTTCCGTCTTCATCTAAACATGTCATTTCATCCTATTCTTGAGCTTGCAAAGTTATGTGTACAATATGGTAAATACTACGAATTTGTTTCTCTTTTGTCCTTAATAACACTGGTAGGAGTTATTAGTTTCTCTAGCATGTATGTAAAATCAATATAGTAGGTAGAGAAGGTATTGCACCAAAAAATTTGATACGCATTTTCACCGGAAATAAACGTTTTAGGCTCCCCTGTATTTAACAAATATTTTTCAGGAAATTGCCCATGTTTGTGTGAATGTGTGTGTGTGTGTGTGTGTGTCCGTATGTCTTTCTTTTTTTTTTTTTTTGGTAGTGTTTAACACCCACTTTAACTACTGATGGCACCACAGTCTGTGAACACAATAACTCAAAATCAAAAAATCGGTAAACTATTTTGGCATTTATGTTTAGTATCTACCAAGGATGCGACACGAAGATTCTGAGAATAGTACGCTTTCGGAAATATTTATTTTCTTAAAAATGGCTCTTACAATTTTGATTAAAATACGTTCATTAATCAAATTCTCAAACAAAAAGTACATTTTTTTGAACATTCTATCACAGAAGACTTGCTCCTGCTATTGATATTGGATCACTTTGACCTCCTATAAGAATTATTCCTTTTAATGCCTTCCTTGAATTTTGAGAGAATGGTCTCTGAAGACCTTCTTATTCTAGATGAATTTTGCGCAAGTGTTAAGCCGCAAGAGATAAAAAGTTACTACAAAAAATGTAGATCTCATTAAAACGCACGACTTGTGTCACATATTTTATATACTACTTGTTATGAGTTTAAGTTTTAAATTTATACTTTTTACTCAAGGAATTTGTCAATTCCTTGCCATGCAAAGAAACGAATTTCATTCACACCGCAACTAGCTTTTAAAAGGTTTGATTAAACACTGTACATTAAAGATACTCGTATTTTCATTACAAATAAAATGTATATCTTGAATTTTCTGGGCATTTTTTCTGAACAGAGACCTCTTTATTCGGGATGAATTTTGCCAAGCTTTGCACGACTGTTAAACCGTACAACACCGTAACACACAAACAAATGTGAATATTGTAAAAATCACATTTTATGTCATACCCATTTTTCGTGGAGTTGAAACATTTGCCATATTCTTTGTTATTGATTTCTGTTTTAAATACTTAAAACCTTTTTCATACTGGAATTTGTAAACTCCTGTCATGCAAATAAATGGATTTCAACCACATAGCTTTTAAAAGACTTGACTATCACTTTAGCCCAGTGTTTACTTAACTAAACCTTTAAAAGTCAAATTTTCAACCCCAATAAAAATAAGTAAAAAAATTCAAGATAAAGGTAAAAATATCCATCAAGTTTTTCTTTAAATTCATAGGATCATTTAATAAATCCAATTACTGCAATTATAATTTTTGTTGCTACTACATTCCCTTACTTCTATTTACAAGGAAACAAGTAAGAAGACCATTTCTGCTAATGTTCATCTCGATTAGAATGACTTTGAAAGAAGAATAACCTTTTTGACAGTAATTAGTTACAGAGTCATAGAAAAACTCGTGTGAATGGAACAAATCAGAATTTTCTTTTCAGAGTTATCCTGTTTACAAAACATTTGAAGCTCGTTATCAGATTTTGTGGTATCCCCCCCCACTAAGTAGATATAGACAAGTAGCATAGGGACTAATAATCAAGCACTAAAATATCAATTTTTTTTTCGTAGCCGGCTTACCCTCTCCGTATTTAGGACTTACAACGGATGCCTGCCAGAAGCCTATTGGTCAGCCAACGGCACGAAACCACAGAATGGAGTATCTGGAACGAGTGGTGGGTCTTAGCGAGGTATGAGCGTGAGGAAGTGGATGGATTATAGTATTGCAAGCGATGGTAGGGAAGGTGATGATGTAGCAATTGTTGAGGTGAGTGACGATGGAAACCGGAGGACCCGTATAAAATTCGTCCAGACGCCTCTTCGTCCACCAGGTGCTTGAGATCGAACCCGGGCAGCCTAGATGGGAGGCGAGCGGTCTTGCCACGGCGAATAAGGCAATATTATGAAACATTATTTTACTTTCCTTTTTCTGTGCCGAGTTTTTTACTAACAAACTTCCTCTGAATAATTAGAGGAAGAAAGTAAAGCTATGTTGAGAGCGAGGCAGGTCTCGCCTACCAACACTGCAGATGTAGATAGCTCTACCGCTTTGTCTCACCACACACAGCGAGGAACGTGTCTTATCTCTGCGAACCGCTCGCTAACTTTTATGAAACATTGTGGGTGACAGCGTTAAAGGGATTGTAATCTGGCCGAGTCTATTCTTTGTGAGGAACGCTTTTTTACCAGAAACACGATATGGTCAACCAAAGCCAGATTTACTCCAAAGACTTTTCTTTTGGTCTTTCTAGCAAAACTTCCATTCCAATATCTTCTCAAAGAAATACCGCGTCTCTTTAACCCTTTGTTGCCTGTCGGTTGTACTCTAGGTAATTTCATACTATACTAACCTTCAACCATAAACGACAAGTGATCACGACGGTTGTAAACATATAAACAATTTTTGCCCTAAAATTGTAGAGATTTTCTTAAATAACTATAAGAGAAAACTGACATAACTACAGCCAAGTGTAACCCCATTACTTTCTAAGCATGACACCTATTATTTAACTTGGGCTCTCCCCGTCCTTTACCACAATCACTGGGATTTGAATTTACAGCATTTGGCTTTGAATGGATGGCCAGTCCATTACCTATCACCTAATACTCATGCCTATTTGAACTACTGTTTTAGTAATGCCTTTGACAACATTATGGAAACTGGTCCTCTAGCACCATCTGCTTGACGCTAAGTGAAAGTAGTACCTTAAAAGGCAGTTATTTAATTGCAAATAGGACAAAAGTTGAATAGGTATAGCCACGCTGAAAAATCCAATGCCATAGCCGGGATTTGAACCAAGGATCTCCCCATGTTCCTATAGCTGGTTGCTCTAACCACTAAGTTACCAAGGCAACATGCCAGTAGAACATTAAATTTCCCAACGCACTCACACGTTTAGCATCAAAATTTTCGAAATTTGGGGTGGAGATATTTTCTTCAAAATCTTCGTGTCGCACCCCTGGAACATACTAAACTTAAATACCAAGTTTAGTACTTGGCAACATTTTCGTTTCTGAGTTATTTTGTTCACAGACATACGGATACACTGACACACGGACACACACACACACACTCGCGCGCGCGGACCTAAAGGACCATGTTTTCCAAAACATGTGTATTTTCTGTGAAATTTTGGTATTGAATCTTTAAGTGGAGTGCAATACCGACTCTACCTATGTACCACGTACTACGTACAGAAAATAAAAATCAGTGAAACGTGGATTGCTACTTAGTGACAGTGTCCTTCAATGATGCTACAAATTAATTCAAACCAGTCTTTACAACTAAAGCACCTTAATTTTGATTTCCTCAAAAATCATCAATCATTTTATCGAAATACAATATGCTTATTATGTACAATAACCTGAAAAATAAAGCAGAAACATTAGAAGCTGAGGGAATGTCAGTGAAGCTCTCATTATTCTCAATTCTTTTAAAGCTTTTAAACGTTATAGATATACTATAAACACGATGTAGGCAAAACTTGCTATGGGAAGTATATAGATCTCTTTAAAGAATACAGTTTATATCAAATATTTTTAGTGGCAATAACCATTTCTAAGATAGTAATTGTATTACTGGGTGAAACTGTGAAATATTTTAATTACTTTTTTCCAACTGTTACTTTTCCCTTCATGTTCTATTTTGTTTCGTGTTCATATAAAGAAGAAATGAATTTTAACCATTAAGAATCGACTCGCTTTTAAAGCTTTAGTTATCGTTTAAGCACACTAAATTCCACGTACATCTTAAAGTAATGCGTTTTAAATGCTATTCTGAAAACATTTGTCTGTATTTACATTAAGGAGAATTTGTTTTGGAAGAAAGGGTGGGAATCGTGTATACGAGAGCAAAACTTTTTATGCGTTATTATGATAATTTTCGTGATTATTTTTCTTATTAGGTTTTAATAGCATGTGTATATTTAAATCTTCCCGTCATTTTGGTATAACTTTCATAGAGTTATGCTAATTTACAATATTTTAAAAATAGTTTTCAAAATAGTCGTCTACATATTTTTAGGCTCTCTCATCTTGTTTAAGGGGATGCATCACCCAAAATCCTAAAAAAATTCTACTTTTTTGGCCTAATTAAAGAATGTAATGCTTGTAGTACAATTCCACTGTTGTTTTTATCACCATGTGGCGCTTTAAACCGTATCACGTGACGATTTAAATGTGTCACTGTAAGTGGATGTGGTGCTTTAACCTTCACACTATAGTGAAAAATTGGTAAAAATTCGAAATTTGGTTTTTACTAATAAGATTTGGCCTTAAATATGTTTAAGAAACAATAAAAGAAACTGTTACATTTTATGGCTTGAAACCTGGCGTCACCTAGGATCAGTATTTAAGGCAAGGCAGATCTCTTATGCGGTTACTCTCTACAACTATATCGTTTGAGGTTGGTTCGCGTCACATTGTGTTGTGCGCACGCCCACGTGTTTGACAAGTGAGAGTGATGTGTAGGTGCTTAGATTAGGTGTAACTCATTTTGTAAGGAAACGAGCTAGCCGCCCGTTTAAATCTATTACACAATAAATTCAACTCATAAGGGAATATACAGTGTTTTTAATATTAGCTTCACCCACAAACCCCTGAGATAATCTTAATTAGGAGATTGGGAGTGCAATCTTCATTAACGCCGGAGCTGAGGACACTGCTGCAACGAGACACCGATCCCCGTGCTCAGGTCCCAGTCACAGTCCTAAGCTTTTTTAATGGTCATTCATAACATGATTCCAATGTTTTCTTGTGTTGTTTCCTGGTTCCTAATACTTTTTTTTCTTACACTCGTACCATCTCTACTTATCCTATTCAGGCTTGCTCTGTTCACTACTTGAGCAAACACATAGCAGCAGCGATGGTCTCTCTTCTATGCACAGTGTGTCGTATTGTGTCACTTTATAATGCCGGAAAAATAAAGCTTCCGATTGTTTGTACCTGTCTGACAGAGATTTTTCTTCTTTATAGAAAGTGGCAGAATAAGTGTTTAGTTTTCAGAAAAGTTCTGCACTCAAGACTTTCAATTTACAGCGTCATTATGTAAGCCGTACAAGTGAGTACGATAGTTGCCAATGAGAGGAACCTTTCTTTCGAATTTTGTTTGATATTACCAACATTCCTACTCATATTCGCTACTTTAAATGTAAAAGTTTTATCGTTCCAAATTTATTAACTTACTGTTGGATTATAATGTGATTACAAAATTATTAATCAACTTAAAACATTTATTGTTTCGTTAGGTGGACACTATAACAATTGTACTACTTTTTAAAGTATTTATGTTACGGCTACAAATTAACAGAAATGCATATATGCATATCGGTATATATACTATGTAATGCAATAGCCATAATAGAGCAATTGTTCTAGCAATAATGAATGTATATCAACTTGCCAAAGATGTATAAGTATTTCACTGAAGGAAACAGTTTGTCACGCAGTGGTCAGTAGGAGATTTGCAGGAGCGTTGACACAACTGCTCATTGTGCTTCACTCAGAAAGTAAACAGTTGGTGGCAAGTGATGTAGAGCTAAATGCATGCTGAAGAATGCAAAATATAGTGAAATCCTTACAATTTGATTCATAGTTAATTGTTAAAATAGAAAATTAACGTAAGGATAACAGCATACTTGTTTTTAAGAGTTCTTATCAAAAAAAAAAAACTAACCGAGGGCGACGTTACGGGTTACCGCGCGAAATAAAGATCCGCCAAACCCCTACCAGTGCATGCCAGCTATGATGCATTTTGTGTACGAATATAATGGAGTTATCGCAGCACATGCCGTATCATAAAGAGAGAATGTTACTGCACACTACCGAGATAGATGACGCCGTTGTAACGCGTGCGACTTGCATTTGAGACTCCACACCCTGACTTGGGGTTTTTCGTGGTTTCCCCATGTCACTTGGGCGAATGCTTACTCATGCAATTCCTTTATCTCCTTTCAGGTATGCTTCCAGGTTGATACTGTGTTGCAGCACATGCAAAAGACGCAGAAATACATACCCTTGTAAATGCTGTACTCGGCGTTGTTGCGGCGTTCTGGTCTCTGTACTCGCGGAGGCAGGGATGTTTGGACGACACCAGGAACCCGCAATGTTGATGGCTGCACGGCGGATCTTAGCGCCGGGATCAAGACTTTCAGCCATTGATTTAGAGACTTCCGAGTATATCTACGGTTTATCTAGCTGCGGCCAATGACCTTCTGCGGTTTCCTCACTACATCCCACGTCCTGGGGGGGGGGCGTTTAGCGCATAGTATTATAGATCTCCATAGGTGGCAGTGCGAGAAGTGTTCCTTTGTCGATGTTTTACCTTCACTGAACAATTTCTGTCATTTGAGCATCATCTCGCGCTGCGTGGATTGGCGAATGCTTTGCAGCACAAAGCTCGGGTGCATGCGGCATAACCTATAAATGATCTGTGCCGTACTTGGGAAGTGTTTTTCCACCCACCATATTAACCGAACTAAGCCATGTGATTATGATTTATTCCGAAAATGAAGAAATCACTTCGTGGAATTCCATTCAGGAATGCCACCGAAATTTTGTAGGCATTATATTGCTCGGTCAGGAATATTAACTGCGCTGCTATAGGTATTCTATGACTAGCAGGGGGTATTTCAAAAAACTGATGATTACATGAAGAATTGTAATAGTTTCAAATATGTATAATTCTTGTATAGTATACAATAATAAAAAGGTTGCAATAATTAAACTTACAATCCTTACACACATAATTATTGTTAATTTTCTGAAGGTGTTTGGTAAGTTGAAAAATAAAATCTATGTAACTAGATAAACAGATAGACTGTTAGGGTATAAATGCAGATCTTTTTATTTTTAATTAAGAACAATTTAATGAACAGCGTTTCATCAAATTTGCTTAATTTGCGGATTTATAACTTAACCTTTTAAGATGTTTACAATTTGGTCTGTACCGCCAAATAGGGTGCCACACATATACACACACGACACTCGTGGTTGTTTTCCCTGAAAGTGCTGGTCCAAAGGCGTAACCTTGAGTGGGCGGGCCTCACTATAGTGAATGTTGTTTCGGAAATGAGTTTGAATGGTTTCTGAAAGGTGAATTCCCATTCAATACCTAGACGTATGTATTAAGGTGTGCAAACATGGGGGCAAGGTGGTTAGTCTATTCTAACAGGCGTTGTTCATTTGACAGTTAAGACCATGCAAACACATCAGGTAGGAAATTATGTGATTGACAATTGAGAAAGATGTTAGACTAGGAAAAAAACAGCCAAACCACCAAAATGAATCACTTGTATATCACCAACATCCTGTATAAGCAAATCAATGTTTGTGAATATCCTTTAAATCAAATTTAGGCTATATTTAATTTTTTTGTGCAGAACAGCCTTTTGCTTAATTTTAATTAGACCATCTCCCTAAAAACTGTCCATGATACAAAAACCTGAATCATCACACCTCTTACAACTTAAAATTTTATATAAAATGTTTAACAAAGCTTTATAAGAGGAATATTTTCAAAATTATAAGAACAATTTATTTAAATTCAACGCATGTGCCACCTGACTGACAACGTTATCTAAACTCATTACTGATATACACTCAAAGTGCATTTTCCTGTCAGCTGTATAATATTTCGTAAAAATAGACCACGTATGACCTCTGCAGTGCAAAAAACAGAAAGCTGCAAATTAGCTCCATCAAAGCGAGTTGGTTTCGAAACAAGTGAAACTCGAGCTGTCAAGTGCAGCTAGATTGATGTGCTGCACGTGTTGTTGTTACGGTCTTTAACAACAGAGTGCTCCATCATCGATGTTACAGTGTGTATCTGCAGCTCAATAATATCAGGCATTCTTACGTCTACGCTAAAGTGCTAATATCAAAATGTGACTAAAAATCAAACAATAGAGACACACAATTTCTATATTCTGCGTCTGAGTTCACACTCGGAAGGTTCGATTTCAATTCCTGTTAGAAAGACCGGCTCTTTTTTTACTTTCTCTATACGTACTATGTACATAGTGTGTAGCGAAGGTATTGTATTACACTGAAAAACTCGATACCGAGATTTAACCGAAAATATATGTTTTGACACTACCTGAATCCAAAAAGGCATTTTTAGAAAAATTTCCTTATGACTGTCTGTATGTATGTTTCTGTGTGTGTGTGTGTCTGTGGGCAGCATAGCTCAAAAACGTATAAACCGTTAAAAACCAAACTTGGTATTTAAGTTTGGTATCTTCCAAAGATGCGACATGAAGATTTTGAACAAAATCCCCCACCCTAAACTACCCTTTACATGGATAAAATCTCGAAAATTTTGACTTTCTGAAAAATGGCTCTAACGATTTTGATTAAAATATCGTATATTAAAGATATTTACCTGAAAAATAAGATAAATGTCTTGAATTTTCTGGGAATAGGTACTTTATTCTGGGTGAATTTTACGGAATTTTGGATAACTGCTAAAACGTAAGACATGGACAAAATCTTACCACACAAAAACTGTAGAGCATGTTAAAACACACACTTTATGTTATATACATTTTTTTCGTGGAGTTGATCATTTTTGAGATAGTCCTTGTTTTTGGTTTCATATTTGAAAAACGTATACTTTTCTCAGATAGAAATTTGCAAACAGTTGTTCATACAAACAATTGAACTGCAGTCACATAACAACCAGCTTTTGACTGTGACTTTAACCTATGGTACTCCCTTTTTTCGCTTAGCAAATAATAATACTATTTATGCTTATTTTTTCTCAATTAGTATCAGGTAAATAGAAGCATAAGTAAGCTTTTTAACAATAATTTGTTGCAGAATTGTAGAGAAGGTATTGTGAATGGATTTTTTTAAATTTGGGTTTCTTGCTGGTGTGAATTATATACTATCACTCATCTTCGTGTTCCTCATTTCCTCTCGCGTCATTTTTCAGGACCTGACACGGTGGTGTGGCGCAAGCGCTAAACGTGCAGTAGAGTGAACCATTTCTTTGGCCGAGGCTGTCCACAAGAACAGGAAAGAAGCGTACGGTGACGCTTAACCTCAAACGCTACGGACTAGCTGTGCTGTGTCTTCTACAATCAGATCTAGCTAGCACCGTGTTTTGCTCTCTCGCCTCATCCCCTCCTCCCTTCAAAACCTTAACAACACCAAAGTGAAGAAAAATACAAAAACATCTACCTAATAAGACGTTTGGAGAACCTAAATCTGTTAAAACGCTTTATGCTGCTAAATTGCAAAACACAGGCATAATACTGTGATGATAAATCCTAATAAACGAAGATTAAAAACTAAGCATCTATAACTATAACATTAAACCTTCATAACGACAGTACTAATGAAGTGTATAGATCTGAATGTGGCCTCTAAGAAAGAAAAGAAGAAATATAAAAACTAACGTGGGCTTTAAAAATGAAGGGTTAGCATTAGCTTCTGGAGTTGCTGGTGTCAAATTATCTAATGGAAAAATCATAAATGTCTTAGGAATAATTGTGTTAAAATGCAATTAAGGAAAATAGAAATAGCTGCATTTCTTATATAACAAAAATTGTACTGAAAAAACATGTAAACTATGTGAGACATGGGAAGATTAATAAACACCTTTAAATGAAGGCTGAAAACGTTTAACCTCTGAACCCGTATAAATATGATATTGACGATGTCATTAAGAACATAAAATAGCTCTGCCTTTTTCTTTATTTAAGTAAAGAAAATTCAGTGGAGCGTAGAGGAAGGCTAAAAAGAACTGATGAAATATTGGCAGAAATGGTCTTATTTCATAGTTCCCTTAAGTAGAATTGAAATAGGGGCACACATTACGCAAAAGCGATAGGCAAATATTTTGAAAGCCGACAATGAAATTCGGTTCTCTGTACATGGCTAGTAGTAAAACAAAAGAATAGCAAATTACTTTCCGTTTCAGAGAAGTATAAGTATTTTAACATTGAAACCTATTACAACGCTTATTTCGAAAAAACTAATCGCACAAAAATATAAATTATGTGTTCTAAAGAGATCTACGTTTTTTGTGTAGTACAATTTTTTTACCTATCTCTAATGGTTTACCGGTTCTGAAACTTCCTCCAGAATGAAGAGGCAAATTCAAGATATCTATACATTTACTTTTCCATATAAATACCTTTAATATATAGGTATAATTTTAAACAAAATCGTTAGGGCCATTTTTGAAAAAATCAAACATTTTGGAAAATATTCCAGTTTAAGATAGGTGGACTATCCTGAAGATATTTGTGTCGCATCCCTGGAAGATACTAAACGCAACTACCAAGTTTGGCACTTAACGGACTTTTCGTTTTGGAGTTATGCTGCCCAAAGTCACACACAAACATGAGCGCTTTTCTAAATGTACTTCTCAGAACATGTATTTCGGGTGAAATTAGGAAATCCAATTGAGGGGTCAGCGCAACAATGGTCTATCCCAGAAAAAGATTTGCATCACACTAATAAACATTGTTAGGTATATCTCAACATTATGTTAACAGTTGTGTAATAATCTGGAAAAGTGTCAGTGAACAATTGAGGGGGTCAGCGCAACAATGGTCTATCCCAGAAAAAGATTTGCATCACACTAATAAACATTGTTAGGTATATCTCAACATTATGTTAACAGTTGTTGTGTAATAATCTGGAAAAGTGTCAGTGAACAATTGAGGGGTCAGCGCAACAATGGTCTATCCCAGAAAAAGATTTGCATCACACTAATAAACATTGTTAGGTATATCTCAACATTATGTTAACAGTTGTGTAATAATCTGGAAAAGTGTCAGTGAACAATTGAGGGGTCAGCGCAACAATGGTCTATCCCAGAAAAAGATTTGCATCACACTAATAAACATTGTTAGGTATATCTCAACATTATGTTAACAGTTGTGTAATAATCTGGAAAAGTGTCAGTGAACAATTGAGGGGTCAGCGCAACAATGGTCTATCCCAGAAAAAGATTTGCACCACACTAATAAACATTGTTAGGTATATCTCAACATTATGTTAACAGTTGTTGTGTAATAATCTGGAAAAGTGTCAGTGAACAATTGAGGGGTCAGCGCAACAATGGTCTATCCCAGAAAAAGATTTGCATCACACTAATAAACATTGTTAGGTATATCTCAACATTATGTTAACAGTTGTTGTGTAATAATCTGGAAAAGTGTCAGTGAACAATTGAGGGGTCAGCGCAACAATGGTCTATCCCAGAAAAAGATTTGCATCACACTAATAAACATTGTTAGGTATATCTCAACATTATGTTAACAGTTGTGTAATAATCTGGAAAAGTGTCAGTGAACAATTGAGGGGTCAGCGCAACAATGGTCTATCCCAGAAAAAGATTTGCATCACACTAATAAACATTGTTAGGTATATCTCAACATTATGTTAACAGTTGTGTAATAATCTGGAAAAGTGTCAGTGAACAATTGAGGGGTCAGCGCAACAATGGTCTATCCCAGAAAAAGATTTGCACCACACTAATAAACATTGTTAGGTATATCTCAACATTATGTTAACAGTTGTTGTGTAATAATCTGGAAAAGTGTCAGTGAACAATTGAGGGGTCAGCGCAACAATGGTCTATCCCAGAAAAAGATTTGCATCACACTAATAAACATTGTTAGGTATATCTCAACATTATGTTAACAGTTGTGTAATAATCTGGAAAAGTGTCAGTGAACAATTGAGGGGTCAGCGCAACAATGGTCTATCCCAGAAAAAGATTTGCACCACACTAATAAACATTGTTAGGTATATCTCAACATTATGTTAACAGTTGTGTAATAATCTGGAAAAGTGTCAGTGAACAATTGAGGGGTCAGCGCAACAATGGTCTATCCCAGAAAAAGATTTGCACCACACTAATAAACATTGTTAGGTATATCTCAACATTATGTTAACAGTTGTTGTGTAATAATCTGGAAAAGTGTCAGTGAACAATTGAGGGGTCAGCGCAACAATGGTCTATCCCAGAAAAAGATTTGCATCACACTAATAAACATTGTTAGGTATATCTCAACATTATGTTAACAGTTGTGTAATAATCTGGAAAAGTGTCAGTGAACAATTGAGGGGTCAGCGCAACAATGGTCTATCCCAGAAAAAGATTTGCACCACACTAATAAACATTGTTAGGTATATCTCAACATTATGTTAACAGTTGTTGTCTGGAAAAGTGTCAGTGAACAATCAGTTCGATTAAAATTGCGTTTTCGTTATTCTCAAAGAAACCAGGTGTGTTATGCTCCATTTTTTAAAAAGATGGGTTAGACCACTGTTGCACTGACCCCCTCAATTTTTGGTTGGAATGCAATACCTCCTATACCTGTTATGTACGTACATAACATTCGGTAGGGAAAGTAAAAATCTACTGCAATTTGAACCCTTGATCCTCTGCTTACTGTGCTGGTCCTTTAGCTTCTGACATATCATGGAAACGTGCCGGCAAAAAATTAAACTCGCTAACTGAGAAACAGTTAACCAAAAATGTTGGTTAGAGGATTGGATTTTTACTATGAGCGTGAGAACGAAAATTAATCAACATAAATATAGAATTGATAGTTACAAAAACATATACAGGGAGCAATATAATCTTTTCTTTAGTTAAATTCCTATCGGTTGTGCATTTTCCATTGTCATCATAAAATGTTACTGATTTGTGCTATTACAAATATTTTAATTGCACCCCATTATCAGATTATGCCCCATGTGCTAACTTGGGGTTGCCAAGGTCACGAGTACGAGGTCGAGAAAGTAAACCTGTGGTAACTTGTACATTTACGGCACGTAAAAGAACCTCAGGACTATTACAGAGGCCTGTACGCATAACTCAGGGACGTTTTACGCCCAATGTAGAATGGGAGGCCAAGAACCTTAGCGCTTAAAGAAAGTCCATAAATAAAACTATTTTTTGTTACATAATCATATCTTTAGTACATTAACACTTTTTTCTATCAAATATTTTCTCAAATTTTATTTGTTGCTATACATAGAATAGGCTGAAAAATGAGAACGGTCCGTTTTTCATAAATGTGAACGTTGCTATAAAAATTTGCCAAAATATATGAGGAATCAATGGTAATAATATCACTGAAATTATATGTTTGTAAATATTCCTGATTCGCTATTACTGAAAGCTGCCCTTTACCAGGAGCATGAGCTCGTAGCTAAGAGTTCAATTGTTCGCTAATCTACTCTTAACAGTTTGTAAATAATGTTTACATCCAAGTTTGTATTTATTAATTCTCATAATCCTTCAGCTATTTTAGACTACAGGACTGTAGAACTGTTTGCAATTCTTAAGTCTATAACATAAAATACTTTTTATTTGAACATAGAGAAAAGTATGTTACAATTTCAAATCCCATGGACCGACTACTCAAGGTGAAGTTTTTCGTTGTTTATCCTTGTTTGCCGACGATTGCATATTTAATACCACGACGCAAGTTTCCGTCTTCAGTCTAAAACAACAGTATAACTGCAAAATAGATTACATTGCGATTATGCTGCCATCTATCCACACAAAGCGAAAGCAGCTGCACTAGTCGACACCCTGATGCCATTTGATTATCGCGCAGCAAAATAGTAATGCGTATAAAGCATGAAAACTTCTTGATGTAACCGTTTGAGTACGGATGATGAAGAAGCAGCCATATTGGATGACATCTGCTTGGTGCGAAGCGAAAGTTGTATGGGTACGGGAAAAAACCTGAAAGATACTGTCCGCCACATATAGATAAACGAGTAGCATGACAAGAATCGTCGCGATGTCACCAAGTAGTTAAAGCGAAGATAAATAAATAGAATAAAATACTTATAAATATCTCAAACATTATAACTTTACTAAAAACAATCCAAAATTCCAATTAATAGTAATTTGGCTGTAAGTTTTGAAGAAATTTACTTTCTTTTATTTTGAGCAAGCAATTTGCATTCTAGTGATTTATAGTTGTTGAAATTAAATATTTAAAGTAAATTAAATAGGAATATAGCTGAGTTATTTTATATATGGCCAGTTCTTAATTTATTAAGATGTGATATGTGGCGGGTTTTGGTTAGTGGCTTTGGAGCGTGAGAAGGAAAATTTTGGATTGCCCGCTAGCTTAGCAAATTAGCAATTGCAAGTGACTGAAAACACATTAACGCGAAAGCTCTAGTTTTTTCTGTTCATTTGCATGTCAATATTTTTTTATAGGATATGACATCTTTCTTCTGAGGCAATGGCACGGTGAATGGCTGTCAACTGGTTAGACACCCTGAACAGTAATGATTCGAAAGCATTTGATGAAAAAAAAATATTGTAAATTGTAATTTTACTAAAATGTGTAAATTTTTGACCGTGAAAGGAAGCTGAAATGCACTTAAATATGTATAAAATGTGTTATGCATGTGAATCTTTTAAAATATATATGTAGAGGATGAATTATGTAAGGCCTGCGCCGTGGCGTAGTGGATTGAAGCGTGGTACTCTAGAATGCGCCCGGGTTCGATTCCCCCCCCCCAAGTGGTCTGGTCTAGGAAGGGTGCTCACTCAGCATCGTGAGGAAAATGAGATATCGTGACAGGCAGCGATCACGGATATGTATTTCGGAAAGAAGATGCGTGATACTGGCCAGATCACCTTCCCGTATGTATTGGATGATCGTTCACCTCTGCCGTGTGTAAGTGCGCGTGATGCCGGCATTCGGTTGGTAACCCTAGGGTCGTAAGGCGACACGGAATTATTATTATTATTATTATTATTATTAATGTAAAGTCTAAACTAACTATAGAATTATAATAGTAAAGTAAATAGAAGAAGCACATTTTATAAAAATCTAATGTGTTCCAGTCACTTGACTTTCTCTACATCTCTGCAACAAATTATTGTTAAAAAGCTTATGCTTCTACATACTTCATGCTAGTCGAGTGAAAATTAGCAGAAATATTCTAATTAATTGTTTCCTTGTAAGTAGAAGCAAAATAAGAGAGTACCATAGGTTCGAGTGATAGTCAAAAGACACGGACCTTTCTCTGAAAATGCTTTTTTTGGATACAGGGGACCCTAAAGCATTTATTTCCGGTAAAATCTCGGTATCGAATTTTTAGGTGGTGTGCAATACTTTCTCTATACACTATGTACAAGGTTCGTGTAGAGAAAGTAAAATGGAAGCAGGAAAGAATTACAAATGCAGTCTTACACTCTTTTGCCATATGCAGCATTTAGTTTGGCTATTTTCACTTACATACTGCTTGGAGTCATTAGTGTTGTACTTCTTCACTTTACCAATTAGTGTCATAATTAAGGAGCAGCGAAAAGCGGTACAACTTCAACTAAACAGAATGCTAACCTTTTTCATGTAAAGCGAGAGCCATGAAATAAAAATACATTATGGATGGAACTGTTGATTGATAGTCTTAGGATGATAAAACAGTTAGTGTCCAGCATAAGCGTATAGTACAGTATTAGTTCAAATAAACATAAAACAGAAATTTTGCATGCCTCTCCAAAACTTCCTTTCTGCGTATTCCTTCTTATTAACAAAGAATATCATATAAGAATACCTATATTAATATTCTTAATATTTTAAGAAGGATTTATTGCTAACTCTAATTCATTAGGGTGTAAATGATATAATTCATCTTACCAGTTGCATCCAATGTACATAGCGACTATTAACCACATTCATTAACCGTATTCATTCCTGTGGAACTTACCTGAAAGAAAACAGAAGTTTTAATCAGATCTGCTGTTTTGACATAAGCAGAGCGTTTTTATCATAAATATCCATAATAGTACAAGAAATACAAGACTATTGGTTGTCAACATCTTTGGATTTTGTAACTATGTCACATTTATTCACTTCATATTACTCTGGTGGGTGAGACATGGGACAAATATTCTACAGCATGCAGTTGGACATGGCTTAATGCTTGTAATCTATTTTTATCTGTCTTAGCGCGTGTTACATAATATAATGTACATAGTATCTAGAGAAGGTACTGTATGTCACCCTGAAATTAGATGTCGGTATTTCACCAGAAATATATGTTATAGAGTCCTTTGAATCCATAAAAGTGGCTCTTTTTTGGAAACGATCAGTGTGTGTCTGTCTGTCTGTGTGAATGTTGTGTCTGTTGGACTGCACGGTCCAAAAACGAAGAATCCATCAAATACCAACTTCGTATATGAGTTTTCCCCATTCCAAACTACCCTTTATGTGGAAATATTATATCCTCAGAAATCTCTTCATCCTAGACGATTTTAGTATAACTTGTAAACCGTAAGAGATAGACAAAACATTAATATACACAATTTACATACTTTTTTTTGAAAATTTAAGGATTTACAATATATTATTTATATATTGTTCAGTTTTAAACTACTAACATTTTTTACGAACTCTCTTTTGTTTTTACTTCTGACCTTTGCAAAAAGAACAGAAATGCTATTTTTTTACATAGCGACTGCCATTAGAAGAGTTGACTATCGTTTTAGCCTACTGCAAGGAACTACTTAGTAAGGCCATTTGTTTTAAATTTTATCTTGGACTAGATAAAATAATAAGATTTTGTAGAAATAGTTTTTTACAGAATAGGCAGAATAAGGTTTGTGAGTATATTACATTAGAATTTTTTAGCGGGAAGTTAGCTTTCGTTTCATCTCTCTTGTTTTACGCTGGTCCCGCAAAGCGAACGAAACTTCAATAGTTTAAATTATTTTACTATCGCTATAGCCTAATGCATTCTTTTATTTCTCTTCTTCGTACAAGTAAGCAAGTAGTAAGATTAGTTCTGCTAATATTATCTCGATTAGCATGATGTAGAAAAAGAATAATCTTTCGTAAGAAGACTTGTTTTTGGAAAAGATAGAAAAAGTCATGTGAATGGAACATTGGGTTTTTATATTAGTCTGTTATCAATTGACAATGCTTCAGGCAGTGTGATTATCAATCATTTTGTACGACAATAAGTGAATATAGCGCATGCCTTACACAACTCGCACTTGTTTAAACGTGTAAACAACTTTACCTATAGCAGACCAGTGTTATGTAGTCACTACGGCACCTCATTCTCTGTTAGATTACGTTCATGTACATTCCTGAACACAGAAGACGAATTAAATCCAAAATATTTCTTACATTGGTGAATACCTCTCCAATCTACATAAGTAAGGCACATGATGAAAATTATTAAAATGGTTCACATTTTAAGTTTAACATTTTTATACTGTTTAACGCCCGCTTTTACGTCATAGGGCACCGTAGACAATGTCACTTATGACACATAAATGAACCTGGAAAACCAGTCGAATGCGATCCTTGAGCCACTTTGTCAACCACATGCATTCACCTGGGATCGAACCCGGGCCGAGAAGCGAGTAGTCTAACAATTCGGCCACGTTAACAACCGTTTCAGTTTCGTACGTACAGGTTGTTACGGGTACGGATCAGATACTCTGATAATGTGCATTTACTTCAGTTTGTTAGCTGCGTTTTCTTTTACTCCTCCAGTTTTGCCACAAACCAATCACATACTTTTAAAAGATTATGTGTTTTGCATGGACTAAACTACGCGGTGAAATGAACAACGTCTGTCAGTATGGACTTGCGATTTGCTTCTTATTTTTTCACGCCTAAATTACTGGCCAAACTGGCTTAGGCCTATATTAATTACACTATTAGATTTTTATGTGATAAAACCTTTGATTACATGATCTGAACATATTGAAAGCTGTTATACTATGTCAAATAATGGATCACATCTTTTATCTTGAAAAGGGCACATCATGAGCTGTAATAATGGTTTTGATCCTTAAGCAGAATGTGTGTTGTGTTATTATATTTTATATCTATGAATATTTTTACTATAATAGTGGTTTATTTAACTCATGTGTAACAGTTTCACATAACGTAACCTAAAACGTAACCTCAAAAAGATAATTTCATAGAGAATGTCAATAGTATTAATAACAAGACAACAGTCAAATAGTGCTTAATAGTTGTAATAGCAACATTCATTTTCTTCTTCTAAATATTGGGTTCTCCATCCATTTACTTTTTTCCTCACATCATTCGTAGTGTATCCTTCATATAATTCACTAATGGCTTCTTTTATGTTTTAATATATTTGCAGTTTTTGTTATGTTTTAATAATCTTTAAGTTTTAAATTATGCAACTTTTTATGTGATTAATAATAGGAAATGAATATATTGTACTCATTGGCCAAGTGCATCTGTCTGCCATTTTATTTTCTCGTTACAGATGTGATCAGAGATATGATGGAGGGTATAACTCTTATGCAATCAAATATGCTATACTACACTGTAAAAAGGTTTTATCAGAGAAAATAGGCCTGTGTGTCTTGTGCCTACTTCTTGGAGGTTCTTACCAACCTAAAAACATACTACTCATAATAATTAAAGTTGTTAGACATAAATGAAGTAAATATTGATGTAGTGTCATTCATTACACTACTCTTAATCACAAATACAAATATCTGCACTTATACCCCTAAAGGCCTTTATAAGGTTCCAGTAACATTTTAGTTGCCCTCCGTGGTGTAATGGTTACCATGCCAACTTCATACACCCAAGGTCGCAGGTTCAAGCCCGGTGGAGGACGATGGATTTCTTTTAGAGCGTAAAAATCCTTAGCATGGCTTCCTTCGGAAGGGAAGTAGAGCCGTTGGTCACGTGTCGTAGATTCACGGCACATAAAGAACCTCAAGCCTGATAGAGAGGCCTCTGAGTAAAATTAAGTGGTTCTTTCACGCCTAATATAGAATGGTATGCTGAGAACCAAAGCAGTTAAAGAGCGTCCATAAAAAAAAAAAAAAAACGCCAGTTGACGGGATTCGGAGCTTGATCTTCGAGCTGACTACATGGCGAGGAGGAGACAGACAGAGCCGCGGTGCTAAGGCAGCAACTGACAGTCTGCTCACCGCGATGGCCTTCTTGTTTGGGGGCCACCCTCATTAACTGCTACCGGGGACCAACACCATTGGTACGAGCTGACTTCATGGCGAGGAGGAGACAGACAGAGCCGCGGTGCTAAGGCAGCAACTGACAGTCTGCTCACCGCGATGGCCTTCTTGTTTGGGGACCACCCTCATTAACTGCTACCGGGGACCAACACCATTGGTACGAGCTGACTTCATGGCGAGGAGGAGACAGACAGAGCCGCGGTGCTAAGGTAGCAACTGACAGTCTGCTCACCGCGATGGCCTTCTTGTTTGGGGACCACCCTCATTAACTGCTACCGGGGACCAACACCATTGGTACGAGTGGACCAGGCTGACTTTGAAGCTGCCTTGGCATCAGGATTGCTCTTATTAGGGCGATTCCTGGTCGTCGAGTAGCAGACAGGAACGCCACCGACGCTGCTGTGCTTTCAGGCACTCAGCTGACGTCTGCTCCTCATCCCTACAGTGCCATTATGTGGTAGCAACACCACCACGACCGAGTGCCTGGGCACGATCACCGCCACGCAGTCGCGATGGCCTTCTTGTTTGGGGGCCTCCCTCATTAACTGCTACCGGGGACCAACACCATTGGTACGAGTGCACCAGGCTGACTTTGAAGCTGCCTTGGCATCAGGATTGCTCTTATTAGGGCGATTCCTGGTCGTCGAGTCTAGCAGACAGGAACGCCACCGACCCTGCCGACGCTGCTGTGCTTTCAGGCACTCAGCTAACGTCTGCTCCTCATCCCTGCGGTGCCATTATGTGGTAGCAACACCACCACCACCGAGTGCCTGGGCACGATCACCGCCGTCGCCGCCGGTTCTGAGCCACCTATCCTGAACGTCGGCGCTCGTTTAGTTGCCCTTGAAGAGCAGTGCAGTGGTTTCACCGAGAAACTGCAAGACCTTCAAGCTGCCACCACCGCCGCCATCTCCACACTACAGGCCACCATCACTGAGCTGTCCGACCGGATAGCCAGTGTCCAGTCGCAACTTCAACAGGACCTCCAGCTGCAGCAGCTCCACTCCGCCGAACGGTCCCTCTCCAGGGGCCAATCACACAACGGGCTGCTCCAAGAACCAACGCTGAGTCTTAGATTCACTGCGCAAGACAAATGCTACTGGATAAGCACAGTTAACCAGCACTAACTCCATCTTCACCCCCAAGTTCCTCCATTTCTCTCCCAGAATCCGCCGAGGTCAAATCTGTGTCCCGGACCTCATTCACTGCTCTGACTGACTACCTTCTGCAGTCATTTGACTATCACCTTGAATTATGCGGTACCGCCTCTCCTTACTTCCTTCTAATACCAGAGGAGGGGTTTTTTAGTTGGTATGCCCACATGGGAGACACCGATATTCCGGGCTTGTCCGGGTCAGTCCTTAAGGTGGATTTTTCCCTTCCACTCGAAAAAAAAAATCAAAAACACTTTAATGGCTATTCAATGAACTTAAAGTTCTCTCTCCAATACTGTTTAATAAAGTAGCAATATCATATTTTATATTATATAATGCCTTTCTTTAATAATCTATAGTAAGCAAAAGAGGTATTGTATTCCACCCGAGAAATCTATACCCATGATTTAGAGAAAATATGCGCTTTGAGGCTCCCAGACCAAAACAAAGGCATTTCCACAAAAAGGTAGTCTTTGTGTGTGTCTGAGCAGCATAATTAAAATCCTGATATACTAAATTCACATAACTTTCACTACCTACGCTGCAACAAACTATTTTTATTCTTATATCTACGTCACGATTATCAAGATAAACATCAGCAGAAATAGCGTTATTCCTTGTAAAACAAGAGAAATAAGAAAATACAATAAATTAAAGCGATAATAAAATAATTTGGTCGACATATGATGGTTTTTACATTCAGTTCTCTAGACTTGAACAGCAGAAAGAAAAATGAATAGCGATTCTCCATTTCAGAAAACTATGGAAAACTGAAACCAATAACACGGAAAATTTCGGAAAAGATTAACTCCATTAGACCACTCGCCACGCATCTAGGCGACCCAGGTGACCGTATGTGGGATTTGTGGAACAGGGGCGGACTTATTTCCGGCTTCTCCGGTTTCCCCCACTATTGCATTCTACCGGTGCTCCATCTTTATTCCAGTGCCATCGCCTTCGTGGCCATATGCAGTAAAAGCGGTCTTTAAACCAATAAAATCATCCAAAATGAAGAGATATTAAAAGTCTATTCCCAAAAGCTGAAAGATATACATTAGATTTGACATACAATACCGTAAACAGGTGCTATTTTAATTAAAATCACTGGGCATTTTTGAGAACATCAAAGTTTCCAAAAAAAAAAATCCATTTAAAGGTTAATTTGGAGTTGGGTGTTTTCTTGAAAATCTTCGTGTCCATCTTTCGGAAAAGTAGAATGAAGTATCAAGTTTTGTATTTAACGTACTTTTCGTTTTCGTGTTATATGTTGACAGATTCACACACGCACGCACACAATCATGCGGACCGTTCTCTGAAAATTGAGGATATCAAAACATATATTTTCTATGAAATATCAACATAGATACTTCCCTTGCCATAATAAATAAATGAAAACGAAAAGTAAATCAAATGCCAATCATTCTGTCATTTCTAAGGAAGAGTTTCAAGAACGTATTGTATTCCTAATTTTTTTTAATGAAATGTATTTCCTGTTTTATTTTCACAATTCTTATAACGATTTGTACAGAATAGCAGAGGTTTGAAACATTATCCCGATAAATCAAATGTATGTATATTTTGTCAATAATGTGGAACATTTTATTCATTGTGAATGACTTTCATATTTGATTAGTCGTAAGAGCTTGATGACATTTTCCTACACAAAAAATGCAGATTTTTTCTGAATCACATAAATTAGGTCAAACAAGTATGTATTGAGTAACTAAATTCCGAGTCATTTCCCTGTTGCTGATTTAAATACATTTACTTTTCTCAAGTGTCAATTTAAACATAAAATGTCCAAGGTAAAACATAACGTGGAGAATGTCACTTTTATTTACTTTATCCTCCATATAAGTACAAAAACGTGGAAAATGTATTACAAAAGTGCAGCTTGTTTAAGATAAGATAGGAAAATAAGCTTCTGTAAGTAATCCAAATGTAACACTTCCGTTTTTTATTTGATAAGCCACTCATTTTTTCAACTTCTGTTTTCCTAAAGTGGTTGGAAAAAATATTTCCTTTCACCAAAATATTCGATGTCGAACCCTCACCGTAAATAACATTTTTACGTCTTCATTAACCCCAAAAGATTACCGTATCACCTACGTGTGGTATGTGTGTGTGCGTGCGTATGAACAACATAAGTTCAAATTGAAAAGTTGGTTAAACACTAAATTAGATCTTTAAGTTCAGCGTCTTCCAAGAATATAACAGGAAAATTCTTTGTTTGCTGTTTCTGAATATCATTTATTGCAACATAAGAATTTCCATTCCTTGACTTGACCTTAAAGGCAGAGCAGAAAAATGCTATATGCTATATGCTCTATGCTCTATGCTCTATGCTATATGCTATATGCTATATGCTCTATGCTATCGGCTATATGCTCTATGCTCTATGCTCTATGCTATATGCTATATGCTATATGCTCTATGCTATATGCTATATGCTCTATGCTATCGGCTATATGCTATCTGCTATCTGCAATATACTATATGCAAGGTTTGTTTGTTTTTTTTGTTTTTTTTTTTTTGCGTGTTCATTTCTACAGTTCATTTTAACTGCTATGGGGATAGCGTGGGCTTTTTATATTTAAACATTGAGCAATTGGTGCTTTTTAAATTTTAAGTTAGCATTATGGTAGGATTTTCATAAACTCACTCTGAAATCCCTACTTCCAATATGAACAGTAGGGAATGATCCTTCTTAAAGAAAAATTCCCATCCCGGTTGGGAATCGAACACAGGACCTCCAAATGAGAAGCCAGCTCAAATGACCACTCGACGAAGGGAGTCTAAATTAATTTTATTTCATTGCTTTTTAATAAGAGAATAGCTTGTCAAACACCTAAATCCATAACTATAAATAAATAGGGATCAATGAACCCTTTTTATAAATATTGCTCATAAGATTCTAAAAAAGGCTCCCAAAAATTAAAAGAATTTTTCCTATGAATTTGAATGCTAACAGATTTTTTCACATTTGTAGTTAAATTTCCAACAAAAGAGGTACTTAATTTAGCCTTCTCTGCTGACTGAAAGCTAGGAAGTCAAGATCTTAAGTTACATAAGACTTACTCATATCTATGTTTTACCTAACATTCTTGTTTTCATAAATGTTCCATATATTTTGATGACTTTAAATGTATTATTGTGCAATTGGAAACCATAATCTATTCTAATTACATATAGATATAAGTGTTTAAGGAACAATACTTTTTCGACAGTAATATTTTTTACCCATTTCCAATTCATGCTGTAAAAGTATGAAAACTACAGGCTAGTAACATATATTACCTGCTAGTTTTTCATATTTTATTCCAATATTTAAATACTCTAACCCGTTATAAATATTTTATTGCAGACATAACTATTACCATATTTTGATAGCTGCATTTTAGCACGGAAGTCTTTATGACTCTTAACTTCTTTTTATTTTTCGATATTTAGTTACGATTTATTTCAAAAGCAGCAATTATCTTAAGGTTAACAACCAGCCGGATAAGCAATTCCCACTTTGTAACGTATTAAGTGTAACATGTGTCAGTAAAGTATGACTGAATTTCATGTAAGTCCTGTTTTTGTTATTCCCTACCATCTTAAATAATCTAATCACATAACCTTCTCTAGCTGTTCCTCAAACAAAGTTTTCTTACAAAACATTATTTTTATATACAACATAATCAGCTAGATAAACATTAGCAGAAATTGCCTTACTACTTGCTTCCTTGTAAGCAGAACAGAAATAGAGGAATACATTATGTTAACCCTCAACTGGTCCGGTACGAAAATATAACACAATTGGTACAGGAGGTCTGAGAGACTGCGTAAGTTTAAAACAATTGCGGTTAACAACCCTGACAGCATAATTGTTGAAAAAAGGTTTCACTGTATTAAGAACTTAACAAGTAAAGGCTTTTTACTTAAATAACTTTATAGTTTTGGGGAAAAAGTAGTTATTTATTTAATTTGGAAAACTGAACACTTTTGTGTAATATAAAGAATATCTTTTTGTGCACAAATTCGGCACACTTTTGTTTTTGACAAAGTTTTCGATATATTACACGCTCACACTTGCAGCATGAGTATCCTGTCTTCCTTTTCAGTTTCCGGGGGGGGGGCATAGAGTACATGTTGTTCTGTTTATAGAAACCTCTTTTTTAGCTGCATCCTGCTCTGGAATTTTGTCAGGGAGCCTCAAAATCTTTATATTTAGTCTCAATTCCTGGAGTAAATTGTGTGAAAGCTTTCCTCTTGTGTGAGTCTCCGTGGGAAACTGGAGATCCCGGAGAAAACCCGCCCATGCGCCGCTTTGTCCACCACAAATCTCACATGCGGTCGCTTGGGATCAAACCCGGGCCGTCTAGATGAGAGGCGAGTGGTCTAACTACTTGCGCGGCCCCATTTCATTACATCTTGGGGATTGGATTGTAACAATAGATTTAGCGGAGGTCGTAATCCAGGAAGAATGTGCGCTCTGACTTATCACTGTCAACAATGTCCCAGTCTTCTAACGTCTGAGTTATGAATTCACTAAGTCTGGGATCATCTCTCTCATGTTTTCCTACATTTTCTGTAAATGAATCGAGAGAAATCGATGTTAATGTTAATACCAGCTAAATTTGTTATACTATAGATTTTTTTTTTTAACATATTCGTGTATATGCATTTAATATACAGCGAAAATTTGTATTTATAAGCATATTGTTATTTATTTATTAGGTACATAATATATAATATATACACACTCTAGTATAGTTATTTAATAGTAGAGATATTGAGCATTATTTTGTTCAATAATTTAAATCGAGGATTAGAATCTACAAATAAGTAAAAATATTTACTTTATTGGAAATAAATAAGGTGACTGGTATTAGAGGTCTGAGAGACCGCTTCTTGAGTTCCAGACGATATAACTAACACGTCATATATATATAACACGTCCACTCCCTCCACAGACTGCAGACTCACCGATAACAAGGTAGCGCTTGCAGATGTATTATCTTAAAAATCCCAAAAATATATCACCAGCGGTCCAGTTAAGGGTTAAAACAATAGTCAAACCTTTTAAAAGCTACGTAAAACAATTGAGGTTCAGTTTGCTTAGTATAGTCCCGTTTCAGAACAGGTAGTTTAAAACTAAAATCCATAACAGTGGATATCTCGATATCGGTGAACTCTATAAGAAAAACATATATGTTTTAACAAGAGCCACATATTTTGTGTAGCAAGTTTTTCTCCCTCATTATGCAAAATTCCACAAAACTCAGCAAGAATAAACAGCTCTTCATAGGCTATTCCCAGAAAATTAAAGAAAATTACATTTTATACGTATTATAATAAATGTGTTTAATGTATGGTATTTTAACCAAAATCGTTAGAGCCATTTTTGAGAAAATTACTATTTTTAAAAATGTTCCATGTAAAGAGTAGCTGTGGGTGGGGGATTTTGTTGAAAATCTTCGTGTACCATTCTTAAAAATACTAATCTAAAATACTAATCTAAAATACTAGTTTGGTATTTAACGAAAGTTTAGTTTTTGAGCTATGCTGTACACACACACACACACATACACAAGAACCTTAATCTAAAAATATATTTTTTTTTTTGCAATACCTTTGTACCTACGTACAAAAAAAAAGTAAAAATTGTATCCATAAACATGTGTAAGGTCTATCGTCGGGGAACTACAGAGGTAGAAAAAACTCGACTTTAATGTTTTGAAACTGTTTCTCGTTTTCTAATGTACATAAACCGCATTTGTAACCCAATAATATTATTATCGCAGAAGCGTAAGGTGATATTGCAGCTGAGGCTGTTCTAGCAACCACTGACTTAAACAAAGCTAAACTCAAGCTGCAACCATCTACAAAACTATTAATGGACAGTTAAAATGTAAAACAGAGACTACATTTAATAACAAAATGCATTTCATCTCCAAGTTTGTATGTACAATTCTGAAGAAAAAAAAACTGTTGAAAAATGGTTAGTAAAAGGCCACTATTATAGTGATTAGAGTATTCATTTTAATATTATCATTTTCGCGATATTTAGTATGTCAACATCTTAACATTGTATATATATATATATATATATACAATGTATATACATTTTATTTATAGGAATAGATTTTGTGGCATTAGGTCGGTTGGAAATAACCCAACAATTTTATATCGCATATTCGTTATTAATTAACTCTATTAGGGCTATAAGTAGATTATATTTTGGAAATGCCTCACTAATAGGCATTCATTTTGATGTGATATTTCTCTTCCTCTATCAGTTTTCCCACAAACCAAACACATAATTTTATTTACTACCTAATGTGTCTTGCACATTAGGTACTGCGCGAAATGAACAGCGTCTTTCAACATAGACAATTCGTTTTCTTTCAGATTTCACACCTAAGGTAGTGTGGAGTCATTGGCCTTGCGAATGTATTCAAACTTAGTTCCGGTACAGAATTCGAAGAGGAGAGCGCCACTTACTTAAGGTTACGCCTTCCAGCCTGTGATTCTCAGGTAAAATATATTTTGTGTGCCAGCCTTCTGGAAGGTACTAACAAACCTAAAGCATACAACCTAATAAGTAAAATTATATATGCCAAATGAAGCAAACATTGATGCAATTTTGTTAATTACACAATTCTTGATTACCAGCACAAGTACCCCTAAATAGTTGTATATGAAATATTTTAGCCCACAATACATGAATTTTTTTGTTACATATACCGCTCTTCCTCTGATTATCAAACCAGATTTTATATCCCTTTCGCCTGCACCACATCTATGCGACTTGAATAGCCGTGGTCGTTAGTATTATACAAAGTGGTCTGGCCTTTCATTGAAGCCGAAAGTCGCAACTGCAGTCGAATGTGGTAAGGGATGGGGAGGGCCCAAGTAAAGTATCTGGTAAATTGGATGCTAACTGGGTTACATTTAACTGCGGTTCATGGATTTCCACCTTATTATGAAAAAAATCACTACAGTTTTATTGCAAAAAAATTAAAATTTTCACGTATATAGGTATAAACTACCTAATTTTATTGTTGAAGATTAATGTAATACGAAATTCGAAAAGAATCTTATTAAAAATACTAAAACCTTTGATTAATCGTCTTTGTTGCCGAATGGCAACACCACGCAGGTAACGTTAATGTTTTGCAGCCTTTAGCTTTTGAAGGAAGCAGAAAGTATCAATAAATTATCTCTCTCAACTTAAGAATCGCATCTGTGTGAATACACTATAGGTAACATCTGCTCAGTGTAACAATCTGTGCAGTATTTATCTCTCACTCTTCATGATGCCAAGAATTGTTTCATTGTAACAAACGTTTTGAAAGCAAAGAGAACATTTCTAAATGCATGCGGAAGTCCAGTCTCACTCAGCGTTTTGACCTGCCCCGAAAACTGGAACAAATGGAGCCATTAACGTTTTTGGCAAATAGCCTCCCGCCGGCCGGGTAGCGGGGTCACTGTTCATAAATTTGAGCAAGTACGTTTTAAAAATTAATATCAGCAACGTTATACTAATTTCAGGAATGGAGGGTGAAACAGTTCAACGCCCTTGGGAGTGAGTTGGAGAGGAAATTAAAAAAAAGCGGTCGTATCTACTTTACTCACCTTCACGCACGTTTTAAACCCGATCATAACAAAGGTCGTGCGCATAGTTAATATTGGACGAATTATATTACACGTTGTTTATATATTTTTTTTCTTTGTACAATAATTATAGGCTACCAACTGCAAAGAATATTGAATGAATTATAAATACCGCATAAATAACAGATATACGTGCTGATAACAGAAATACTAACCGTGCATGATAGCACTGCCCCGAATGCTCCTGGGTTCAAGGTTCATGGGCCGACCAATCTGTCTGGTTTCTATTTATTTATTTTTTTTTTCTTTTCTTTCATGATCTCTCCCAGTCGCCAAGGTAAGTACCCGCAAGGATATTTAATTCAACGAGAAAGTTCCTCATTTAGTGTACAACAATAGTAAAACTGAAGATACATGGTAATTTAGATTGCGCTACTATCTGTTCACAGATAATAAAAAGGAAATATATATATAAAAAAAATTATAAAATGTTGCCATCTGACTACGGATGGCAATATCTGACTGAGAATGGTAGTGCAGCTAACCTGGACAACTCTGACACCATCTACTTGGCGAGAAGTCAAAGTAGTATAGTATGGCGATGAAACTTTGAATACTGCTGTCCACCGCATGGTGCCTTATATGTAAAAGATGTTGAAGTTATTAAAGTGATGTAAAATGAAACGGAACTAGTAATCCCATGAACAAGAATCTCATGTGTTCCATTCACATGACTTTCTTTGTCTGTTCCACAAAAAAACCTTCCTTACAAAAGATTATTTCTTTTTCTTTGTCAAATAATCAAAATAAGCCAGAACTGGTCTTAAAAGCCAGTCACCAGGTGAAACAATTTAAAATCGGTTCTCTTTGCTTGCTAGAAGTAAAAAGAGAGAGAAAGAGAGGCGAAAATAAAAATGTCTCCGTTTGATCAAAGTTTAAGTACTTTAAAACTGATACCAATAACTCGGAATATCTACAAAAGCTCTATCTCAGTTAACTGTACAAAACATGTATAAGACATCAATTGTTTATTTTAATAAGGTATACATTTTTTTGTGTAGTAAGTTTTGTCTATCTCTTACAATGTATTATTTATACAATAGTCATCAAGAATAAAGAGGTCTTCAGAGGATATTCCGAGAAAATTCAAGATATACATTATGTTTGCCATGAAAATATTTTAACATCAAACATTTTAATAAAAATTTAAGAGTCAATTTTGAGAAAGTCGACATTTTCGAAAAATTTTCCATGTGGAGGATAGTTTGGGGCGAAAATCTTCTGCTACATCCTTGGAAGATACTGAACTTAAATACCAAGTTTGGAAATATAACATAAACCTGCGATTAGAGCTTTATCAAATACTCCAAGAACTTCTTCATACATGCTTATCCAAGGACCGCTTTAGAGAGCGCGCGAGTGAGTATCCATATAAAATATTGATCCACACACACACACACACACACACACACACACGCACACACACACACATGCAGACATGTATTTTCAGCGAAGGCTTCCTCTGACTTTTTCTCGTGTGATATACATATGAATTCAAAAGACAATATAACATAATATCATGCGATTATTGCCTTTTCAAGAACTCCCAGAACTCCATCGTCGCGATTGCCGTGTTATAGACTTTATTATAATGCTTCAGGAACTATTTCTTTTTAGCTAACGTGGCACAACATTAACGTACACTTTAGTTATAATTGTGCAACATATTTAAGTATCTTCGATAATAATTTAATTCGTAATGAGACCTAAGAGTGCGTGCAGACGGAGCCTGGTTGTTCGTCGGTAAGCTGTTGGTTACTTACTAGGAAGGAATCAACAGTGCTATTCAAATGGAGGTTTGGAGACGGAGCCTGGTTGTTCGTCGGTAAGCTGTTGGTTACTTAGTAGGAAGGAATCAACAGTGCTATTCAAATGGAGGTTTGGAGACGGAGCCTGGTTGTTCGTCGGTAAGCTGTTGGTTACTTAGTAGAAAGGAATCAACAGTGCTATTCAAATGGAGGTTTGGGGACGGAGCCTGGTTCTTCGTCGGTAAGCTGTTGGTTACTTAGTAGAAAGGAATGAACAGTGATATTCAAATGGAGGTTTGGGGATGGAGCCGGTTATTCATCGGTAAGCTGTTGGTTACTTAGTAGGAAGGAATCAACAGTGCTATTCAAATGGAGGTTAGAGGACGGAGCCTGGTTGTTCGTCGGTAAGCTGTTGGTTACTTAGTAGGAAGGAATCAACAGTGCTATTCAAATGGAGGTTTGGGGATGGAGCCGGTTATTCATCGGTAAGCTGTTGGTTACTTAGTAGGAAGGAATCAACAGTGCTATTCAAATGGAGGTTTGGGGACGGAGCCTGTTTGTTCGTCGGTAAGCTGTTGGTTACTTAGTAGAAAGGAATGAACAGTGCTATTCAAATGGAGGTTTGGGGATGGAGCCGGTTATTCATCGGTAAGCTGTTGGTTACTTAGTAGGAAGGAATCAACAGTGCTATTCAAATGGAGGTTAAAGGACGGAGCCTGGTTGTTCGTCGGTAAGCTGTTGGTTACTTAGTAGGAAGGAATCAACAGTGCTATTCAAATGGAGGTTTGGAGATGGAGCCGGTTATTCATCGGTAAGCTGTTGGTTACTTAGTAGGAAGGAATCAACAGTGCTATTCAAATGGAGGTTTGGAGACGGAGCCTGGTTGTTCGTCGGTAAGCTGTTGGTTACTTAGTAGAAAGGAATCAACAGTGCTATTCAAATGGAGGTTTGGGGACGGAGCCTGGTTGTTCGTCGGTAAGCTGTTGGTTACTTAGTAGGAAGGAATCAACAGTGCTATTCAAATGGAGGTTTGGGGACGGAGCCTGGTTGTTCGTCGGTAAGCTGTTGGTTACTTAGTAGGAAGGAATCAACAGTGCTATTCAAATGGAGGTTTGGAGACGGAGCCTGGTTGTTCGTCGGTAAGCTGTTGGTTACTTAGTAGAAAGGAATCAACAGTGCTATTCAAATGGAGGTTAGAGGACGGAGCCTGGTTGTTCGTCGGTAAGCTGTTGGTTACTTAGTAGGAAGGAATCAACAGTGCTATTCAAATGGAGGTTTGGGGATGGAGCCGGTTATTCATCGGTAAGCTGTTGGTTACTTAGTAGGAAGGAATCAACAGTGCTATTCAAATGGAGGTTTGGGGACGGAGCCTGGTTGTTCGTCGGTAAGCTGTTGGTTACTTAGTAGAAAGGAATGAACAGTGCTATTCAAATGGAGGTTTGGGGATGGAGCCGGTTATTCATCGGTAAGCTGTTGGTTACTTAGTAGGAAGGAATCAACAGTGCTATTCAAATGGAGGTTAGAGGACGGAGCCTGGTTGTTCGTCGGTAAGCTGTTGGTTACTTAGTAGGAAGGAATCAACAGTGCTATTCAAATGGAGGTTTGGGGATGGAGCCGGTTATTCATCGGTAAGCTGTTGGTTACTTAGTAGGAAGGAATCAACAGTGCTATTCAAATGGAGGTTTGGGGACGGAGCCTGGTTGTTCGTCGGTAAGCTGTTGGTTACTTAGTAGAAAGGAATGAACAGTGCCATTCAAATGGAGGTTTGGGAATGGAGCCGGTTATTCATCGATAAGCTGTTGGTTACTTAGTAGAAAGGAATGAACAGTGCTATTCAAATGGAGGTTTGGAGACGGAGCCTGGTTGTTCGTCGGTAAGCTGTTGGTTACTTAGTAGGAAGGAATCAACAGTGCTATTCAAATGGAGGTTTGGAGACGGAGCCTGGTTGTTCGTCGGTAAGCTGTTGGTTACATAGTAGGAAGGAATAAACAGTGCTATTCAAATGGAGGTTTGAGGACGGAGCCTGGTTGTTCGTCGGTAAGCTGTTGGTTACATAGTAGGAAGGAATCAACAGTGCTATTCAAATGGAGGTTTGGGGATGGAGCTTGGTTGTTCGTCGGTAAGCTGTTGGTTACATAGTAGGAAGGAATAAACAGTGCTATTCAAATGGAGGTTTGAGGACGGAGCCTGGTTGTTCGTCGGTAAGCTGTTGGTTACATAGTAGGAAGGAATCAACAGTGCTATTCAAATGGAGGTTTGGGGATGGAGCTTGGTTGTTCGTCGGTAAGCTGTTGGTTACATAGTAGGAAGGAATCAACAGTGCTATTCAAATGGAGGTTTGAGGACGGAGCCTGGTTGTTCGTCGGTAAGCTGTTGGTTACATAGTAGGAAGGAATCAACAGTGCTATTCAAATGGAGGTTTGAGGACGGAGCCTGGTTGTTCGTCGGTAAGCTGTTGGTTACATAGTAGGAAGGAATCAACAGTGCTATTCAAATGGAGGTTTGGGGATGGAGCTTGGTTGTTCGTCGGTAAGCTGTTGGTTACTTAGTAGGAAGGAATCAACAGTGCTATTCAAATGGAGGTTTGGAGACGGAGCCTGGCTGTTCGTCGGTAAGCTGTTGGTTACTTAGTAGGAAGGAATAAACAGTGCTAATCAAATGGAGGTTTGCAGACGGAGCCGGTTGTTCGTCGGTTTGGTCGACTGCTATCCCGCTTGTTGTCGGCAAATAGTTTCCCTTGGTGGTAAATTATTTCCGTTATTCTTTCGGGCAACCAGTTAGACAATTTTTGTTCATGTGTTAAAAAACTGCGCACGCTGCAATTCTTGGTATATGTTTACTGTTGTTATGATGGAGAGTGAAACGCCTATTTAGTGTGTATTTATGATACCTCGTCGACTCATCAACAGATTAGATATACAATCGTAAAATTATGGGAGAAAGTGGCAGATTCAAACAGCTACCATTGTAAGTATATTTAAAAACATCGAAAGCTATGAATATACGGACACTGTAACTGGGTCAGATTTATGCAAACCATGGTTCATGCACTCTACTAGTGTTACAGAAGAGACATGGTTGGACTGTTATCTAATAAATACATTTTCTAGTTGTTGTTTTTTTTTTATTGATTAATGTCGCTTTAACACAAAGACACATCGCGACTACAATTACAGAAAATAAACAATACAGTCACATCTTATTATACAATAGAATGGTATTCAAACATGTGTCCAGTTCTGTGGATCACCTAAGGCCAGTTGAGTCCTTTGAGCAGTGTATCTCGGACAGGCTGTAATTATGTGATAAACTGGAGAACAGTATCACACAGAGTACATGTAGGAGATGGTTCGTCTTAGTTATTGGTGATGGAATCCACAAGCCATCAGGCAGACTGCTTCGTCTTCAGTGCGGTAATATGCAGGCCAGCCTTGGTCTTGCACACTCACACTTTGTGTCCAACAAATACCCAGGTAGCAGGCGAGCAGCCCGATGACAAACCAGGCACCGCCTTAGACGTAGCTTCAGGATGAAACCCTTGTGGTCTCTATAACTATTGTTTGCTTGATCTCCCATAAAAATATTATCAACAATAATTCTTTCCTTCCTGCGTACGAACATGAGTCAAGAAGCTGGGAGAGAAGCTACAAATCATTAAGATATGCTTTTTCGTATTGTATTTTAGGTTTGCTGCTATGCATGATACAGGTAGACGGGCTCAATTCACTTGCCCGTCGTACGTAGGTTCATCATATATATCTAATAACAAATCTAATGTTTTACATTCAGATATTTTTTCTATCCTTTCTTCTACAAACTATACGTACCACAGCGTATTCTTCTATTTACTTCATGTTAATCGAAATAAGTATTTGCATAAATTATTTTATTGCGTTATTTCCATTTAGATATAAGGAAAGTAGGGGGTTACAATAGGCCTAAGTGATAATCAAATCTTTCAAGAGCGGGACTTCATGACTTTCACATGCAGTTCAAACAATATAATTTATATAATAATTTAAGCCAATATAAAATATCTTGGAAAACGATAATGACTAACATTTCACTTGAAATAAATTCCGTGATTGAATAATACCTACATATTCTGTGTAATAAGCTGGTTTCATCAGTTTTTTAACTACAAGCTATTAAACATTCATCCAAAATGAAGCGGAATTCACAGGAAAGTCGTATAAATAACTTATGAATTCTGTTCTAAGAATAAGTGGTGATGTAAATAAAAGCACGTGTTGCATCAGTGCGACACGTTAGGCTATAGCTTAGGATAACTTAGATCGCAAAGTTATTCCAAACGTTACTTATATTTAGTGAAAAACATAAACAATGTCCTTGTAATTCTATTTATTATATTAAAATGCAACTCTCAGGAACTCTTGGATTGTATTATTTGTTTAAAATGTAATAGTAAGCGTATGTATTACTGCTACAACACAATTCTGATTTAGCTCCTTTTTAAAATATGCTCGTAGGCTTTCACGGCCGGTGTTATTATTGGTAAAATATAACATGTCCGGGCTGACATGTTTTCTCCACAGCTGAGGGCGAAACGTCAAGTTCTAATTATTTTAATAATTGACCAGGCCTACAAGCCCGGACATGTAAGGAATATTTTCCTTTTTGTTTTTTATGTTTAATTGCAACTTGTCTGTGAACTCAATCCTCATCCTTAACAATGTAAATACTTTCGATGAATTTAATCATCACAGAGGAAAGGAGAGTGGCAGACGGACCAATCTGGAGCAAGCTATGTCTACAAGGTCGAGCGCTCCAGCAGTATAAAGCAGTATACAAGATCCAGGTTGCCTTGAAGCGGGGAGTGGTACTGGTTCCGTTGTGGTCGGAGACTTTTTGCGATTCGCCAGACCGTCGCCACCTCCAGGTCTTGCACAGCCCTTGCGGCCTCCCACGCTTCGCACGCACTCCGTATCAGTCGCTGTCGAAAAGGTCACGTCACTGATTATGTCCGGCGCAGTTTCGGACGAAACGTTTGGTAGTAAAAACTCCAATAGACCACGGCCTACAAACCAGGAAGATCATTTAATTTCTAACGACTCCGGCCTTTAAAGCCTACGTATTTCCATTAGTTGCCTCTACGGGGAGGAAGTGCACCCACTGATAAGGCGACTAGAGGTTCTACGCAAGAAGAAAGCACGTTTGCTATGCTGACTTGGTTTCCTGCTCAGTTGTCGGGAGAATGGTATCACCCCGCGTTTTCTACAACAAAAACGCTTTTCTAACACAGCATCGCATCTACAACCGCATGGAAAGAGCCATACTGCGCAAACGAGTTCACCAAACCCGTGGATACTTAGCCCTCGACGACCACACGCTTTTGGCCCTGCACCTACATCTGAGCAACATACCTTCCAGAGAAGACTGGGATAATGTAGACAGGATCACATGCAATTCAACGCTCTCAATCCCTGACCAATCTACTAATAGACTGCTCCAAGCCGCACATTGAAGTCAATGGATGTAAACGCACGGTGATAAGTTTGTCCAGCTATCAACTATCGGACACTGAAATTTCTCTTCTGGCTGAAGGGAACAACTTTGCTGTCATCCAAACACAATTCCTACAGAAGATATTTTCAATGTGGAAGCTAATATACGAAAGCTCCCTGCTACAACGGCAGAAGAGATAGGCAGTGAGTGTTCCAGGATTCTGCAACGGGCAAAACTTTTCAAGAGGAACATGTCCGGACAAAAACGTTGAATAACAACAAAGATATTATAATCTGCGCAGCAGATAAGGGAAACGCCACCGTCATTATGAACGAGCAGAATTAACAACGAAAAATATCACAGTTGTTAGACCCAGCCACATACGACAAAGTTCCTAGCAACCTCACCTCACGAATTCTACCAAAAACTAACAAACTCATCAAACAGTCTTCAATAGCTATAGAAAATTAACGACAGCTCTCGAACATAGAAACCCAGCCTCCAAAGCTATATTGACTACCAAAAATCCACAAATCAGAAGTACCGCTCCGGTCCATAGTCAGCGCGATTGGAGCTCCTACGTACAACCTGGCAAAGTACCTAGCCAAAATATTGCGTCCACATGTTGGTAACACTGATCCTACATAAAGAATTTCTCACACATCGTTGAAAAACTGAAATCTGTGATTGTGCAGCCCAACGATCCTCTTGTGAGTTTTGACGTCACTTCCCTGTTTACCATGGTTTCCGTCAAAGAAACTAGCGCACTATTACAACACCTATTCCCTGAAGACATCACTATCTTATTCCGCCATGTTTTAGAAACTACTTATTTCCAGTGGAAGCAAGAATTTTATGAAGGACAGCGTGGCTATGGTCAGCCCAGAGAGTCCAGTGATCGCAAATTATTACATGGAATATTTCGAAGCCACCGCACTGAATGCTGCTACGCTAAAACCTACATGCTGGTGAGTTGATGATGTGTTCGCTATCTGGAGCACGACCAATAGGCCGTAACAGAGTTTTTAAACCACATCAACAAAATTCGTCCACGCATACAGTTTACTATGGAAGTGAAGAACGATACACTGCTTGCCTTTCTCGATGTTCTACCAGGAAGCCCGACGGGTCACTTAGTCACATTTTTTTACCGCAAAACCAGACATATTGACCGGTACTTCCACAAACGCTTCAATCATCACCTGGGCCAGAAGCGAGGCATTATTAAAACTGGTTGATCAAGCCAATCGCATCTGTCAGCCTGAATTGCTCCCTCTAGAACTCTGCACTACAAGCCAACGGTTACACCAAGAAAGAAGTAAAGTGATCCATACATCCTGAAAGAAAATCTTTAATATCACCTAGGCAAATCACTTCAAAAGAGAAGGCTACAGCCCTCCTGCCATGCATCAAAGGTGTCTCGAACTGATTGGTAAAATTCTCAAACATCACGATATTCACGCCATCTATAAATCGACACAACAAATGCGTAACATACTACGTTCCGCCAAAGACTCAAAAGAACCACTGTCCTCGGCAGAGGTATACAGAATACCCTGCTCATGTGGTTCGGTGTGTGTGTGTATATATGGACCACCAACGCTCAGTCAACACGCGCTTGACAGAACACAAGAGGTGCTGCCGACTAGGACGAGCGGAAAAATCATCGGTGGCCTTTTTCGCGCAAGGAGAACCCCTCATACAATATGCTGATACAGCCATGCTGTCTACCACGATCAATTACCACATTTGATTAAATCGCGAAGCCATAGAAATCCATAAGTACAAGGTCAAATTCAACAGGAAGGAAGAAACTAAACGATTCAATAACATTTGGTACCCACTGTTAAATAATACAATTGCAAAAGTAAGTATCTAATCCAGCTCACATAACAGGCGACCCAATTAGAGGAAAGGAGAGCGGCGAACGGACCAATCAGGAGCAAGCTCCGCCCACAAGGTCGACGCGGTCCAGCAGTATAAAGCACGGGAAACCGAAGGACTTCATATCTCCTTACAATCCTTCAAGAGTTGCTTGGACTTCAAAATTTCAACCCCCAAATAAATATTTTGTAAAATAATTACACCAGCGGTGCACACGGGCCGTTATACCATGACTGGCAACCGTTGAGGAGCACACTTGCTACCTCCTGTCACTCCCCAACCTCATTGTCATCCATCATGCTGCAAGTCCCGTCCCCTCATTACGTGGTGAAATTCTTGCAAAGAATAGGAACACGACTAACACACCGTCGGGCTGTCTTGAGCCTGCCATCTGCTTGCCGTCGTCGAATCCATATCAGTCGCTGTCGAGAAGATCACACGACCACATCCATCGTGATGTACGGAGCAGTTTTGGATGAAACATCTGGTAGTGAGAACTCTAATAGACAACGGCTCGAAATTTCTTAATACACACTGTTAATAATAATAAAGATAATATAACAATAATAATAACAATAACAACAATAATAATAACAATAATAAATATCATAACATGACCAAGAGGAAATAACAATTCTAATTACTTATTAACCAGACATTTATATTAAAACAAACAAGTTTGCAATAACTCAGAAGCATATGAGTATATCGGTTTCCTTCGTCTAACCTCCAGATTCATCAGCTATGCTTCGCATTTTAGAGAGAAGACGTGAGGTGTTTGTTGTGGTGACTTCCCCTTTGACGTCTCAACCCACGAATGTGTCCATTATTATAAAACGTCTGTCAGTTATTAGAAATGAAATATCCTAGCTATTCTTATTTACAAATTTAATAGAAGTTCTTACTTCACAAATTTACTAGCTTGTTAGCCTACAGAAAACGTCCTGCTATGAGCGTTTACCGCGCTTTCACAGTTAGCAGAACAAGAAAGTGCGATTTTCAGTTTGTACAGCATGGCCGTTTCCCTGCAACGTCCCAGAGGGATACCTTTAAATTTATTGTAATTATATTATCACAAAGATTATAATATTGAATATTTTTACCAAGATACGTAAAATGGTTCATGCATGTTTCAGTGTCGATCATTGCTTCACGCAGCGGAGTAATGATAGCAGGCAATCTCTCAACACCTGAAAGACTCGCCAAAGAAACACGCTTGTATGGAAGCTGATTGCGATGAATTTGTTAGAACTGATATTCGTTTGTAATGGATGAGCCTCTTTGAAAAAAATCGAGCCATCAGTTGTCACAAAAGCGCTAGAAGCTGTAAACAGGATCCCGATTTGTGGGATTGAGTTTTTGAGCAGAAAATGAAAAGGGTCCCGCACAAAGGCAAAGTTTTCATTCTATATAAGGATGAAAACTGGACTTTAAATCACGAAGTACAACTCAGCACTGAATGTAAGGAAGTCCTGAAGATGCCATTAATGTAGCTGCTGTACGAGCTGCGCTAGTTTGAAGTCAAGACGATAACCGCTGCCACAGTGTGTTCGAAACCTTTTCCCATGTTCTTGGCTTTTGTTCCTACACGACACAATCCGCTCCAGAAGGTTAGGTATGTGACTCACGAAGTCTCTGGAGTGGTCACACGTATTGACATAATTGCCTTTAAACCTGGCTCACATATTAGATCCAACAATGCAAATTGTTCCAAGAAGATCCATGACGAGAAAAAGAATATCTATGAGGCAATAGTTCCATATTATAAAGACAAATCTGATGTGTTGCATTCACACGACTTTCTCTACATCTCTGCAACAAATTAGTGTTAAAAAGCTTATGCTTCTATTTACTTCATGCTAATCCAGAAACAATTAGCAGAAATATTCTTATTACCTATTACCATAGGTTAAAGTGAGCCAAAAGCTGGTTACTTTGTGATTGAAGTTCCTTTGTTAGTATGGGCAGGAGTTGACAAATTTCTGTATGAGAAAAGTATAAGCTTTTCAAAGCTGAAATAAAAACAAGGAATATCTCAAAAAGGATCAACTCCACGAAAAAGTTTTATATAATATAAATTGTGTGTTTTAATGTGCTCTACATTTTTGTATGGTAAGTCTTTGTCCATCTCTTACGGTTTAGCAGCTATGTACAATTCCCTTAAATTCATCCATAATACAATTGTCTTCAGAGGATATTCCCCGAAAATTCAAGATGTACATTTTATTTGGCAAGTAAATGTCTTAAATATAAGAGAATTTAATCAAAATCGTTAGAGCTATTTTTAAGAAAATCAAAATTTTCAAAATTTTGTCCATACAAAGGGTAGTTTAGGGTGAGGTGATGTTCTTGAAAATATTAAATAACAAGTTTGGTTTTTAACGCTCTTTTCGTTTTTGAGCTATGTTGCCCACAAACATACACATACACACAGACACACACGAACATTTTTCTAAAAATGCTATTTTTCGATTTTGGATTTTGGGTCCGAAAATATATTTCCGGTGAAATCTCGGTATCGAATTAGGTGCAATACAATACGTTCTCTTTACACAATGTAGATAGTACGTATAGAGAAAGTAAAAATATGCACTTGGCTTGCCTATTGATTGGTGCCAGTGGAACAGGATGCACAGATATTAAATTGGTATATCTGTTTTGAAGGGCCCAATAGCTCTCTTAAGAAATGATGTTCTTAGTGTCATGCTGTTCCACTATTTCCGTTGAATAACATGTTTGTATTATTTCATTTGTATAGCCGCCTTTAACAAGTAAGGTCATATCGGTTGAAACAACTCGTTGTTTGTAGGTTGTTTTTACGTTGGTTTAAATCATTTGGTTTTTACTCAAATACGCACACATTCACACTCACATACATACTTCCAGACTATGTGGGGGATAGGGAATAATTCTGGCAGCCGGGAATCGAATCCGGGAGCCCCGGGTGAGAAGTCGGCTCCCTGACCACTTGACCATGGAGGCAGTCTTTATATTTTGCTCTATTTCTTATTGCACTATTTAATCAATTATATGTGTTCTTGTTGATAATGTTTGTATTTTTAACCTTTATTCATGAGGCAACTTTGCAGTAAAAAAAAAAAAAAAAATACTTTAAAATAAATTGGGTGGGAGTGCAGTACTTGAACTGGCAGTTAAGCTGTGAGAAAGAAATAGCAATTTACATTTTCTGCTTTAAAATTCCCCAGAAATCAACTTGAAATGCTATTGTGATCATTTGAATTGTTTTCTCACAAAAGCCGTGTGCAGGACAGGCTCTGCCGGCATATTCCCATGGTAGCTCAGTGATGGAGCAACCGGGTAGATGCCGGGAGATCCGTGTTTCAAATCCCGGCTACGGCATTGCATTTTTCAGTCTGACTCTACCTAAGCAACTTTTGAAATGCTATTGTATAACACATATGTCGTGTAGAGTTATACACTCAAGCAATTTTTTACTTGTGTCCAAAGCCATTATTCCTTTTATGAAATCATACTTAAAAGGAGTTATCCTCAAGCCACGCAACTACACCCTTCAATATGTTTTATTCGTCATTGAACATCTAGTAAAACAATAACGGTGAAAAACAGCAATGTTCTACAAATGTATCACTACGTACTCACTCTATTATTTATCCAATCACGGGAGCTAAAATACTGTGGCTTCATCTAATAAAATATCTGATGTGTTACACTCACATGACTTTCTCTAGCTGCTCTACAAACCTCCTACAAAAGATTATTCTTATTTGTACACAATGCTAATCAAGATAAATGTTAGCAGAATGTTATTACTTAGTTCCTTATAAGTAGAAGGGAATAAGGGAATGCACTATGCTAAAATGATTGTCAAATGTTTTGAAAGCTATCGTAATGCGATTGTCTTTGAAAATCACTTCTTTGCTTGGCCAGAAGTAGAACAAAAGAAAAACAGAAACTTCCTTTGTGAGAAAAGTTTAAGTACTTCACAATTGAAACCAATAACAAGGAACATCTCGAAAACGGTTACCTCTACAACAAAAACGTAAAGGACAAAAACTGTATGTTGTGTCATGAGGTACATTTTTTGTGCTGTACATTTTTTCTATCTCTTACGGTTTAGCAGTTAAGCAAAATTCAGCAAAATTCATCCAGAATAAAATGTCTTCAGAGGCTATTCCCAAAAAATTCTAGATATGTCTTTTATTTTGGACATAAACAGCTTTAATATACGGGATTTTAATCAAAATCGTTAAAGCCATTTTTAAGAAAATAAAACTTTTCAAAATTTGTTCCATGTAAAGGGTAGTTTATGGTGGGGGATCTTTTTGAAAATCTTCGCGTCGCATCCTTGGAAGATACCAAACCTAAATACCAAGTTTGGTATTTAACGGTATTTTTGTTTTGGGGATATGCTGTCCATAGACACACACAGACAGACAGACAGACACACACACACGGACCTTTTTTTTAAAAATGCTTTTTTCGGACTCCGGGGACCCCAAAACATATATTTCCGGTGAAATGTCGGTATCGAATTTTTGGGTGCATTACAATCCCTTCTCTATCCCTATATACATTGTACATATGGGACTATAGAAAGTAACAATTGCAGTCCTATGGAATTCTATTCTGCTTATGAAACGTTGAAACATTTAAGTGTTGAACATTTATTCAGTTCTATTACTACTGAGTATTCATTCACCTTTAACTTTGGTATAATCAGCTAAGCGTAAATCTTCAAGTCATGAAAGAAAGTTATCACCATGCAAAAGATCAGCCCTGATTTTCATTCCATCACATCTGTATATAATTTTAAAGTAGAAAAAAAATCGGAGGTGTTTTCTTCACATGACTTTCTCTACCTATTCTGCAACAAACTATTCTTAAAAAAACTTATTAATCTTCTATGTATAAAATGTATATAACATAGACTGTGCGTCCTAACGAGCTCTACATTTTTGTATAGTAAGTTTTCGTTTATCTGTAGCAGTTTAGCAGCTATGCTAAAGTCAACCAAATGAAGAAGCCCACAGAAACTATTCCCAGAAAATTCCAGATATACACTTTATATGTGATGTATACGAGTATATATTTAATTTATGGTGTTTTAATCAAATTCCTTAGAACCATTTTTGAGAAAATCTAAATTTTCGAATCTTTTTCCATGTAAATAGTAGTTGGAATTAGGGAATTTTCTTGAAAATCATCGAGTAGCATCCTTGGCACATACTGAAACTAAATATAAAGATTGATATTTAACGGACTTTTCGTTTTTGAGCTATACTGTCTACAGATACACCACATGAATATTTTTCTAAAAATGCTCTCAGGAGGTCTAAAAACATGTACTTGTAGTAAAATCTTGGTATCGAAATTTTGGGTGGAACCTGTTTTATGTACATAATACGTGTAATGGAAAAAATCAGATGAGATTCATGCACATCAATTTTCCTAGCTGTACAATTTACAAAACTCTTCTTAGTAAAGGTTATTATTTCATCTACATCATGTTTATCGAGATAAACATTAGCAGAATTTATCTTATTTTTATTTCTTGTAGGAGAGAAATAACGAAACCCATTCAGCTAAAGCGATAGTGAAATCATTTTTTAAAGCTGGTCTCTGTGAAAAAATTGAGGTTCGGTTCGCCTTGCTGGGTTCTTTAGAGAAGTTAGGTAGTTTAAAATTGAAACCAACAACAAGAAATGTCTAGAAAATGGTAAATTCTACAAAAAAAAACCTATATGTCACAAATTATGCGTTTTAACATCCACTATTTTTTGTAGTAAGTTTTTCGGTTTACCATTATACATAATTCTGCAAATCTTGTCCAGAATAAGGAGCTATTCAGAGGCTATTCTGAGAAAAATGCATATGTAAATTTTATTTCAGATGTAAATATATTTTAATCAAAATCATTTGAGCCATTTTTAGTGAAACATTTTTCATATACAAAGGCTAGTTTGAGGTGGGGGGATTTTCTTGAAAACATTCGTATCGCATCCTTGGAAGATAATAAACATAAATATCAAGTTTGGTACTTAAAGGTGTTTTCATTTTTGAACTATGGTGACCAAAGACAGATGGACAGACAGACAGAGAGACACACACACATGCACACAGACAAGAGTAGATTCAGGAGGTCTCAACGTATGGATGCCCGGTAAAATCTCGATATCGAATTTTTGGGTGGAAAACAACAATATAATACGTGTAGAGAAAGTAAAAGTAAGTGTTACATTTACGCCATTAGAAAATTAAAAACAAAGACAAGTCTATCTGGCCTATGAACGCATTAGATAAACCTCATTCGAATAAATAACTAACTTTATTAATAATAAAACAACACTAAAGTTCATTCCTTTGAAGCAAAACTTTTTAATATTATACGAATCGATCGATTTCCTATAAAACGAATATCTTGAAAGTTGTTTACGTTATAAATTACTATTGCTGCACACATAGCAGTAAGAGTCTTGCATTCGTATAAAATTAAATATGCCAAATATACAAATTTTATTTGTCATGTAGCTATCTTAAACATATATAGGCACTTATATAAAAATCTGTTGATAGGATTGCTTTTTAAAAAATAAAACTAACAAATATTTCCACATTTTGAGCTGAAAGTTTGGTTTGAAAATCTTCTTGTCGCATAATTGGAAAGTGCTGAATTTCAATAGTTTTATGTTAAATCCGTGTTTTTCAGGTTAAACGGATTGTTAAAATGTAATTATTGTTTTTATTGTTATATTTGTATATAATTTATACAATAACATGTTAAATTTAATTTCTAAGATTTAGTTTCTCTACATGTACTATGTACATAGTGTATAGAGAAGTTGTTATATTCCGCCGAAAAATGATACCGTGATTTCACTGAATACATGTTTTAGGGTCTAAAGTCCAAAAAGGCATTTTTAGAAAAAGGTCCGTGTTTTTCTTTGTGTCTGTGAACACGATAACACAAAAACGAATAGTCGTTAAAATTCCAAAAATGGAATTTAATTTTATTATCTTCCAGGAGGCGACACGAAGATTTTGAGGATAATTCTCCCTCCCCAAACCATCGTTTACAAGTAAAACATTTCGAAAGTTTTGATTTTCTCAAAAATAGCTCCAAAACTTTATTTTAATAAGCCTTATACCAAAGAACTTTATAAAATAAAAATAAGCAATGAATAATTTCTCATTAAGAAAATATAAGATAATAAACTGATTGCAAATCTTACTTCATAAGAAATTGTTTGTGCTACTGCATATTCCTCCTAATAAAGCATCATTTCAATTTATATTTTAAGTTATAGTTGTAATTGTTATTTTACTAAAGAAAAATAAAACGTGGGTATAGCCTCTGAGGAACTTTTATTGTGGACTAATTTTGCACAACTAGTAATCGGTAAGAGGTACACAAAACTTGCCGACCATGGCCGAGCGGTTAGACCACCCGTCTATACCTAGACGGCCCGGGTCGATTCCAAGCGACTGCAATTGGCTTTTGTGGTGGACAAAGTGGCGCAGGGGCGAGTTTTCTTCGGGTTCTCCGGTTTTCTCCACCTCACATTCCACCGATTCTCCATCTTCATTCCACATATCATCTGTGTCATCGCATGCGGTGCCATTTGCAGTAAAGCGGGCGTTAAACACTAGATATAGAAAGAAGTAAAAATACACAAAAACTTACTGCAGAAAAAAGTAGATTTCGTTGAAGCACACACTTAATGTCATATACATTTTGAGATGTTCTTCATTATTGGTTTCAGTTTCAAAATATAGAAAACTATTCTCATACGGGAGTTTTCTATGTCCAGGCACTGCATAGAAACGCATTTCAAGCACATGGCAACCAGTTTTTAAAACAGTTAACTCTCACTTTACCCACCCATATTTCCCTTATATTTAAAAGGAAGCAAGTAATACAGACAATTTCTGTTAATGTTTATCTCGATTAGCATAAAGTAGATAGAACACATAAACTTTTTAACAATAATTTGTTATAGAGATATAGAGAAAGTCATGTGAATGGAATACATCAGATGTTTTTTTTTTTTTTTTGTTTTTTTATGAATTATGCTATATAAATACACTAAACATAAAATACACAAACATAGCACGCACACAGAGGAAACTTTTCTTATAAATAACCACTATTATTGTTATTATTATTTAGAGAGCCTCAAGAAGCATATTTCCTCTCCAACGGGGCTATCGAATTTTTGGGTCTAATACAATAATTCCTGTGCTTACCTTTAAGGAATGTGGTAGAGAAAGTGAAAAGGAATGCGGGTAAGGGAAGTAAGCAAATGCCATAGGCTATCTTTTTCGTTACTTTAAGTTTGTATATTGTGCGCTAAGGTGGGAATCGTTTTAGTGACCGAGCCCCTTTAAACCCTGCAGGTTCTCCTGTGGGAGCGGGTTAGCCCGGACCAGCTTCCCCTCTCTCCTGCAGTATCACTGCCCCGCACAGTGACGTCATCCTACAGGAGAAGGCATGCACACTGCTGCATACTAACAGGCAGAAACATACAAGTCATGCACATGAATCGAACCGGGAATACCTGCATATCCAGTCTTGTGTAACACGTCACAAGGAATACAAAATACCTTTTGCCAAAGCTTTGAAAACTTATTCTTAGGCAACAAACGTATCCAAAGGTTCTCAGGAATTAAAATACATTTTACCGTAGAACATATATTGGGACAGCTATTTAGGTTCAGAAATGAGTCTAAAAAATCGGATGTGTTAAACTCAAACGACTTTCTCTATTTGTTCTACAAACAAACTTCTTAGAAAAGATTATTCTTTTTTCTACACAATCCTATAAATATTAGCAGAATGTTATTACTAATTCCTTATAGATAGAAGGGAACTAAGGGAATATACTAGGCTAAAGTAGTAGTCAAAAGTTTTAATAGCTGTCATTATGCGATTGTCATTGCAAATCGCTCCTTTGCTTGACCAGGGGTAGAACAAAAGAAAAACGGACACCTCCTGTCTTAGGTACTTTATGTACTTTACAGTTGAAACCAATAACAAGGAATATCACGGAAACGGCTACCTACACAACTTAAGCGTAAAGGGAATAAATTGCATATTTTAACGAGCTCTATATTTTTGTACAGTAAACGTTTGTATATTTCTTACGGTTTAGCAGTTAAGCAAAATTCGGCAAAATTCATCCAGAATAAAGAGGTCTTCGGGGGCTACGCCCAGAAAATTCAAGAAATGCATTTTATTTGTCATGCAAATATCTTTAATAAATGGGATTTTAACCAAAATCGCTAGAGCCATTTTTTGAAAAAATCAACATTTTCGAACATTTTTCCTTGTAAGGCTAGTTAGTGGTGTAGGGTTACCTTGAAAATCTTCGTGTCGCATCTTATGAAGACATTAGATCTAAATATAAAGTTTGGTTTTCGTTTTTTAAATATGCTGTTCACAGACACATTCATCACACAGGAACCTTTTTCTGAAAATGCCACCAAAACACATATTTCCAGTGAAATCTGAGCATCAAATATTCGTTGGAGTACAATAACTTCTCTATCCACTATGTACATTTTACACACGGGGCTAGAGAAACTAAAATTTGCTGTTGTATCCCATTCACAAACAAGCGTTTCTTACAAAAATTATTCTTTTCTCTATATCATGCTAATCGAGATACAGATTCAGAATTTTCGGAAAATTAAAAAATAAGAAAAATGTGTCTATTTAGCGGTAGGTTTTGGTAAGGGACTTTCTCGCAAATCTTCGTGTCATATCCTTGAACGATCAATTTAATTATCAAGAGTGCTGTATAAATGATTTTTATTTTTTGAGGTGTGCTGTTCACAGGCACACCTTTTTCTAAAAAAACAGTTATATTATTTTTATTTATAATTTAATACTTATAAATATTATAGCAAAGTATTCAAGTAGGTTAAAGTAATGCAGGAAATGTTGTACAATTTATATACTTAACTGAAACCATTTTATATTATTTTAACGTGTCTCTTGTTAAAACTTGCTGGAGACAGAAATCACGCCATTCACGAATACATCAGTCAAGCGACTCAGTAACAATAGTCGTATACCCAAGGTATTCCTCAATTTCCCTTCCTCTCTTTCTCTTAATTCTTCGTTTTTATATGAATACTTTATTTTAATATTGTATATTATCTGGTATGACCTGAAAATGTTCCGTTCTGCGTTTCTCCTAGTGTATCTAGTATCAAGTTTGTCTCCAAATAGTTTCATGATCACTTTCAGAACTGTTTATCCTTCCCCCATCATTTTTGAAATGGTGGCATTACTCAGTTAGCTAGTTCATTCTCTCCAAAATACCATTTTAACCATGCAAATGTTATGTATTTTCCATTAGATAGTGTATAGAGAAGGTATTGCATTCCACCCAAAAATTCGATACCGAGACTTCACCAGAAATACATGTTTTAGGGTCCCCTGTATCCAAAAAAAGCATTTTCACAAAAAGATCCATGTGTGTGTGTGTGTGTGTGTGTGTGTGTCCGTGTGTCTGTGAACACGATAACTCAAAAACTAAAAGTCGGTAAAATATCAAAATTGGTATATAAGTTTAGTATCTTCCAGAGATGCAACACGAAAATTTTGAGAATAATCTCCCCACACCAAACTACCCTTTACATGGAACATTTTTCGAAAATTTTTATTTTTTTAAAAATGGCTCTAACAATTGACATTAAAATGTCGTATATTAAAAATATTAAAGGACAAATAAAATGTATATCTTCAATTTTCTGGGAATATCCTCTGAAGACTACTTTATTCTGGATGAATTTTACGGTTATTTTGCATAACTGATAAACCGTAAGGGATGGAGAAAAACTTACCACACAAAAAATGTAGAACACGTTAAAACACACAATTTATATTATATACATTTTTCTCGTGGAGTTGATCGTTTTTTAATTATTCCTTCTTTTTGATTTTACCTTTAAAAAACTCATACTTTTCTCATACAGGAATTTTTCATCTTCTGTCCATACAAAAAAAAAAAGGAACTTCAGTCACATAGCAACCAGCTGTTGACTATCACTTTAACCTATGGTTTTCCCTCATTTCGCTTCTACTTACAAGGAAGCAAGTAATAAGACTATTTCTGCTTTTTTTTTTTTTCTCAATTAGCATGAAGTAAATAGAAGCATAAGCTTTTTAACAGTATTTTGTTGCAGTGATGTAGGGTAGGTCATGTGAATGTAACACTTCAGATTTTTCTTCTTATATTAAAAACGTCCTTTATCATGGTGAGTTTGACTCTTTAATGTTTTTGATTATGATATATCAGGTATCTCAAGCTGCCCATCTGCTTCACTAGCTTTTCCCAAAGACCACAACTTTGTGCCTTTTAATTTTATTTAACTGTTGTAATTGCTTTTACCATACTAATGATGAACAACACTTCTTTGCGCAGCGTGAGCATATTCTGACGTGCCGTGTAAATCGGCCGAGGTCAACCGCCGGATCGTAAGAGATAAACGGTCCTCTCATCCAGCGCAAACACCGCGCTATCGGGAAATCCTTCTTGCGGTTCAGTGTTGCCAGATTGGGCGAAAAGTCTTGGTTTGGGCTAATAAAAGACGGATTTTCCGACCGATTTTTAATTCAGGCAACTTGCGAATTTTTGGGCTACTACAGAAATCACGAAAATAATTTAAATGTATTCCTTGAAAAGTATATTCGCATTTTTTACAAATTAAGTAATATATTATAGAATAGAGTGGCGGTATGTTCGTTAAGTCACTAGTGCTATGAAAATCGTGTAAAATACTTCCATACAGGGAAGAAAAATTAACTGCTATACCATTTTCCTTGTTACCTTTTCATGGTTACGTGCTATTAATGCATTCGAAACGAGTTAAGAGAACTGTTTAAATCAAATGCATCTGTTGAAGGCAAATATATCTCAATATTATATGCACTATATTAGTTTTTGAATAATACATTGATACTGTATCTGCAGTTAAAATGCTATATATACTGGGGGTGAGCAATTTTCTCTAGCCGATAATATTCCCTATCCTCCCCAAAGTGTGGAAATATTGATGAGAGTGTGTGTAATCTAATGAATAACATCCAAAGAGAAACAGAAACCAACTATAATACTACACGAGGTATCACCGATGGTTAGACCACTTGCCTATCACTTAGACGGTCCTGGTTCCATCTCAAGCGACTGCATGTGAGATTTGTGGTGGACAAAGCGCGCAGGGGTGCGTTTTCTCCGGGTTCTTCTGTTTCTCCCGCACCGGTGCTGCATCTTCATCCCATGTATCAACAGTGTCTTGGCTGCGCTGCCACAAGTGGTAAAAGCTGGCGTTAAACAGTACCATAAAGAAAACAAGAAAAAAAACATTGCCAATTAGGAGATTGTTGCAAAGAGAAATCCTGCAGATATGACTTTGCTGTTCCGAATTGAAAATAAATAAATAAATAAAAGTGGGTTTCTTGTGACATAGCTTTTTGTTTTTTATTGTAAAGTTTGCAAACGGTCTGACCCTAAGAAACATGCAGCAAAAAACACAAATAAAATTCTAAACCAAATCTTAGGGACGTTTTTCGACCCTCTCCCGCAGCCCCAAGAAAATATGAATGTGAAATTGGGCGATTTCAATATGAAATTTGCGATTTTTGAAATAATTCTGGAAATATTTTGTGAAATGAATCTGGCAACCCTGTTGTGGTTTCCCTTTCCCTACCTCTAGAAATCTTCGAGAAACTTCGAAATGGTTCTGTGGAGACAAGCTCCTATATGAGGAGTGGACTGGTAACTGAGTAGCGAATGATTGGCGAGTGTGGCGAGAAATATTTGGAAACGCCACCTCCAAGTTTTGGTGAACCAGTTGTTTGCATCAGTGGTCTAACCCTCCCCAACACCCAATTTGCGATATTGATGCCCTCTGTGAGATTTTTGTGTGAACTAACCTTCCACCATATGAATCTCACCAAAACCTTCTCGTTATACTACATTATATCTACTAAAAATTTCCCTCAGAAGGAAATCCATGCTGTTTAGTGCAACTGTCGTCTAACCATAATTGAAGGGATTGTTTCCAAAGTGACTTATCCCATGAAATCACATTTTTCACAAAAGACAAATTTCATATAATTCCTTGTCATATTAAGGTATAAGCCTAATTTTGGCATGTGCAATTCAGTAATACTTGCAAATGTATCTATATATGTAAAGAAAATCACAGAGGGGTAAGAATGGTGGAACTGCGGTCACATGACAGGGAGTTTTGGTAGTAAACTAAAGTTTTATATAGATGTCCACAGCAAGATGAAGAAGTGGATATATATTGTTGATAAAATAAAAGAGCTGTAGCTGTCAGTCTTATGTTTATTACCCTTTAAACACCATAAAATCTAAATGGTAAACCAAAAGCCTTCAAAATGTTAGTTTAATACCATACCAGAAGAAATAATTGATTAAACATTTAAACTTCACACACTATAAAGATAGCCAATACCAAACTTCTTTTTCCAACTGGAAATAATATTACTAGCTAAGAATTAATTGTAACCTGACTTTGTGTTCTTAAATTATTCAAGTTTTCAGTTTATAAAACTTAAAATAAACAAAATTAATATACAGTCAATGTCAATCATTTTACTATCACTAGAAATAATAGTATTGGCCTAAGCATCACTGTTATCATAACCGATTTCTACATGACTGCAAGAAAATACCTGCTTATAAAATGACAGGATGATCATCAGAAATACATAAGTAAGTAACTTGAAGCGATTCTGTTGACTATGAGGAGATGAGACGTTTTGGAAATAAACACAGCTGGGAGATGCGTCAACTTTCAGAGGCTCCTGGCGCTGACATTTACGTCGTTTTGGAAATAAACACAGCTGGGAGATGCATGAACTTTCAGAGGCTCCTGGCGCTGACATTTACATCGTTTTGGAAATAAACACAGCTGGGAGATGCGTCAACTTTCAAAGGCTCCTGGCACTGACATTTACATCGTTTTGGAAATAAACACAGCTGGGAGATGCGTCAACTTTCAAAGGCTCCTGGCGCTGACATTTACATCGTTTTGGAAATAAACACAGCTGGGAGATGCGTCAACTTTCAGAGGCTCCTGGCGCTGACATTTACATCGTTTTGGAAATAAACACAGCTGGGAGATGCGTCAACTTTCAGAGGCTCCTGGCGCTGACATTTACATCGTTTTGGAAATAAACACAGCTGGGAGATGCGTCAACTTTCAGAGGCTCCTGGCGCTGACATTTACATCGTTTTGGAAATAAACACAGCTGGGAGATGCGTCAACTTTCAAAGGCTCCTGGCGCTGACATTTTCATGTTTTGAACATTTAATATAACTCACAGCTTCACAGAAGGTGTTTTTAATGCTCTGGTATGCTCAGCTCCAATTCTTTTAAAATTGGAGATACGTCACCTTAGAAATAAGCCCTTCAATTGGCCAATGAGCGGTCAGTATCTTGGCGACGTGTAACAACAACAACAAAGATGGCAAACGCTAATGTTTGTAATAATGATTATGGTAGCGAAAACGTTGATATTCATGCTGAAATTGTGGCAAACCATGGCAGAAAACGTATAAGGCATGAGGAATCATGGTGTAGAAACATGAGAAAGAAGAAAAGAAATTCAGGAGAGGAATATTTCGGCAGAACAGCAAAGAAAGTCGAATTAGAGCCCAACATGTACTTGCGAATATAAGTGCTATGAGATGTTTACAGAAGAAGAGAGTAAAATTATATTTAAACAATTTTGGCAACTCTTGTGTGTTTAACTGAGGTTTCTATTCTTTTAAAAGGATGGATTAGACCACTATTGCACTGACCCCCTCAATTTTAGCAGTGAAAAATTATGAAAGAATAACTTATTCAGAAATATTTTATTAATTAAAGATAGCTTCCAATCTACAGCAGTGTGGGTATCGTGTCTACCTGACATTCAACAGATCGCGAGTTCGAATCTCCACTTGCGTGAGACGAAAGTCGAGTAAACGGATTCTGTTTTATAATTATTAAAATGAATTTAGATTTTAAGAAAACAGGTTTAAATATTATTGACAACTAATAAGATAATGGAATGAGGAGGAGGTCAAAAACATATTATTTAAAGACATTTTAGAATTCATTATTATTCTATAAACTTCAAGGTAAAAAAAAATCACCTGAAAAATGCCTTCTCCGACTGATGTGACATACAGTTTTGCCTCAGCGGGGAATTAAGTGAACCGTCCGTCGTGCGTGTTCCTACACATGGCGACGTCGCGGAACAAATGAAGTGGCAGTTGAGGTGCGTCGGACTGAAATTTGAACTTAATTCAAAACAGTGTCACAGCATCACGGACAAATCTTATGATTTTATTTTTACCCACCATTACTTCCTTCTGCTTGTACTACCGTTCCTACTCCCTTATTCTGGGAAGAATTTCGATACCGAATTTTTCAAGTTGTGTTGAAAAGTGCTGGTGATAAGCGGTGTCCTTATTTTTCCGATTTTACTTTCTCTACACGTACATATCATGTACATAGTGTATAGAGAAGGTATTGTAATGCACCCAAAAATTCAATACCGAGATTTCATCTGAAATAAGTTTTGAGAACCCCTGAATAAAAAAAAAACATTTCTAGAACCATGATTCCGTATATATATATATATATATATATATATATATATATATATATATATATATATATGTGTGTGTGTGTGTGTGTGTGTGGGCAGCATAGAACAAAAACGAAAAGACCGTTAAATACCAAACTTCATATTTCTGTTTAGTATATTTTAAGGATGCTACACAAAGATTTTGAAGAAAATCCCTCCACCACAAACTACACTAAAATTGGAAAAAAATAAAAATTTATTTTTATCAAAAATGACTAATTATTTTGACTAATATGCCGTACATTAAAAATCTTTCCATCACAAATAAAATTTATATTTTAAATTTTCTGTGAATAGCCTTTGAGAACCTCTTTATTCAGAATGAATTTTGCAGACTTTTGCATACCTGTAAAACCATAAGAGATAGACAAAAACTTACTGCACAAAAAATGTAGATCTCGTTAAAGAACACAATATTTGTATATACACTTTTCTGTAGAGTTAACCGTTTTCGAGATATTTCTTGCTGTTGGTTTCAGTTTTAAACTACATAACTTTTGTCAAACGAGAAGCCACCTTTCGTTTCATCTCTCATGCTGGCCATGCAAAGCGAATCGAAATTTAATTGTTTTACATAGCTTTTAAAAGAATTTACTGTAGCTATAGCCCAGTGATTTTTCTTTATTTTCCTTCTGCTTACAAGGAAGCAAGTAATAAGACCAGTTCTTTAATGTTCATCTCGAAGAGGATGATGCAGACAAAAGAGCAATCTTTTGTAAGAATACGTTGTAAGTGGAACAGCTAGGGGAAGTCATGTGAATGGAACAGCTAGGGGAAGTCATGTGAATGGAACAGCTAGGGGAAGTCATGTGAATGGAACAGCTAGGGGAAGTCATGTGAATGGAACAGCTAGGGGAAGTCATGTGAATGGAACAGCTACAGGAAGTCATGTGAATGGAACAGCTAGAGGAAGTCTTGTTAATGGAACAGCTAGGGGAAGTCATGTGAATGGAACAGCTAGGGGAAGTCTTGTAAATGGAACAGCTAGAGGAACTCATGTGAATGGAACAGCTAGGGGAAGTCATGTGAATGGAACAGCTAGGGGAAGTCATGTGAATGGAACAGCTAGGGGAAGTCATGTGAATGGAACAGCTAGGGGAAGTCATGTGAATGGAACAGCTAGGGGAAGTCATGTGAATGGAACAGCTACAGGAAGTCATGTGAATGGAACAGCTAGGGGAAGTCATGTGAATGGAACAGCTAGGGGAAGTCATGTGAATGGAACAGCTAGGGGAAGTCATGTGAATGGAACAGCTAGGGGAAGTCATGTGAATGGAACAGCTAGGGGAAGTCATGTGAATGGAACAGCTAGGGGAAGTCATGTGAATGGAACAGCTAGGGGAAGTCATGTGAATGGAACAGCTAGGGGAAGTCATGTGAATGGAACAGCTACAGGAAGTCATGTGAATGGAACAGCTAGAGGAAGTCTTGTGAATGGAACAGCTAGGGGAAGTCATGTGAATGGAACAGCTAGGGGAAGTCTTGTAAATGGAACAGCTAGAGGAACTCATGTGAATGGAATAGCTAGGGGAAGTCTTGTGAATGGAACAGCTAGAGGAACTCATGTGAATGGAACAGCTAGAGGAAGTCTTGTGAATGGAACAGCTAGAGGAAGTCTTGTGAATGGAATAGCTAGGGGAACTCATGTGAATGGAACAGCTAGAGGAAGTCTTGTGAATGGAACAGCTAGGGGAACTCATGTGAATGGAACAGCTAGAGGAAGTCTTGTGAATGGAACAGCTAGAGGAAGTCTTGTGAATGGAACAGCTAGAGGAAGTCTAGTGCATGGAACAGCTAGGGGAAGTCTTGTAAATGGAACAGCTAGAGGAAGTCATGTGAATGGAACAGCTAGAGGAAGTCATGTGAATGGAACAGCTAGAGGAAGTCTTGTGATTGGAACAGCTAGAGGAAGTCTTGTGAATGGAACAGCTAGAGGGAGTCATGTGAATGGAACAGCTAGGGGAAGTCATGTGAATGGAACAGCTAGAGGAAGTCATGTGAATGGAACAGCTACAGGAAGTCATGTGAATGGAACAGCTAGAGGAATTCATGTGAATGGAACAGCTAGGGGAAGTCATGTGAATGGAACAGCTAGGGGAAGTCATGTGAATGGAACAGCTAGAGGAAGTCATGTGAATGGAACAGCTAGAGGAAGTCATGTGAATGGAACAGCTAGGGGAAGTCTTGTGAATGGAACAGCTAGGGGAAGTCATGTGAATGGAACAGCTAGAGGAAGTCTTGTGAAAGGAACAGCTAGAGGAAGTCATGTGAAGGGAACAGCTAGGGGAAGTCTTGTGAATGGAACACATCAGAAGTTTTTAATCTAATTGAGGCAACATGTCAACATATTATTTGTTTTAAATTTTAATATATTGTGGAAAGATCTCATTACAAGCTCTCCGTGAAATCACAACTGAACCAAATCTATAATAACTAGTACAGACCGCATTTGGGGTACTTAAAGACTGACTTATACTGACCATTTTCAAGGAACACATTGTGTAAATTTTATAGAAAAGGGGTTTGCAGATTAGTAATTCTGAGAAATTGTTATGTTGTCAATCCAATTGGATTCGGGATATTGTGATGAACATCCAGTAACATAAATAAGTAGTTATATAAACGTCAACCTTTCTCTTTGCTTAAAAAAGTTAGTAGTCATATATATTTTTGTGAGCAGTGAAATAAATATTGCTTTACTTCATAAGATAAACAGACTAAACGTGCAAGGAGGAAAACATAGAATAATAAAAATGTTGAATTTATTTCTCTCATTGAGGACCAGCGAAGCAAGACTCATAACGAAGGGTTAAGAGCAGGAAAAAGGCAAAAAATCTCTTGTATATTGCGCGTAGCCTAAGATGTATTTGTCAAACGTATATAAACCAGTAGGAATTGCGCAATTTGTGAATTATACATTCCTTATCATAGTGTTCATAGTATTTGGCAAGGTCGGGCAATAACTGGGCTTCTAAGTAAATAGTTGACGTCTGTTGTTCTGTTGTACGGACAAAAACTAAAAGTGTTAATATAACTCCATGGCACGACAGCTCACGGGGAGCCTTGGCCTACCGCCCGGCCGCTGCGTCCCCCATCTCGGTCCACTACAGACGTCATGGATGAGGTGCAGTATTGGAGGGTGAGACGTGGTCAGCGCCTCGAGCCCCTCCCGGCCGGTTAATACTAAAAGTGTTGCATTCCCAAAATCATTAATGAAGCTTAATCGATATGCTTTTCTAACACCAATCATAGAGTTTTATTTGAAATATTTATTATTCTCTCAGTAGAAGAATCAAATTTTATTAAATTAGTATCAAGCTTATTTAATTCATTATATATATTCGTTTGTTTTTTTGAGAGAGAAAGAGAGAGAGGGAGAGAGAGAACACAAACCGAGGCGATAACTGTAATTTTGAAGTAACTAACTCCATTAAACTTTGTTTCATTAATTTACCTAAAAAACCAAAAGACCATTGTTGAGACGTGCAAATAAACAACATAAGGTAATAGTGAGATACGATCCCGTAACGTCAGAGGTCTCTTACGGTCAAACACCAACAAACTTTAGCTTTTCTGACACTATAGATAGCGGCGTGACCTTTTCTAAAAATGATTCTTTTTTTGAGTCAATGGGCCCTAAAAATATATATATTTCTGGTGAAATCTGGACGATAAACGTTTGGGTGAAATATAATACCTTCTATAGCTGCTATGTAGATTGTATGTACGTACGTGCTAGAGAAAATAGAAATACTGCATACAAGTATTCTATTAATCCAATGTTCTATTTTATCATTTAATTCTTTAAGCTTTCCTAAATATTTTTGAGTTGTGTCATTACGTAAGACAACGATTCAATTGCCTCCCTGTCTCTTAAACAGAATTATGAGCTCGGTTGAGTTTGAGTAGTCTAGTGCAGCCAATGCAATTTGTTGGTTTCTCCTGAGGTGGTAATTGTGAGGATTTATTTTGGTTTATTATTATTAGAGTTCTGTATCAAAGTCAATTTTAGATGTATTCTAAAGCAACAGTTGAGAAACTTGCTCTCATAACATATATGCACGCGTTACGCCTCTTCTTAGGCATTCGTTGAAAATGGTGTACAGGTTTAAACTTACCTAATCATTTTGACATTGAATTCCTGGTGAACTAGTTTAGCTGAATAGTTTACGTAATGCTACTTTCTTCGCTTTGATATGAAGACAGGTCCTTAGTACTTAGAGCAAGATCTATTACTAACGTTTTACTTTTCCCAAACTGTCTAAACGGCTTATTGTATATAAGCGCGTTGGTTGCTTTCTTTTCGGGAGTAATTCACTCTACATCATGTAGCTTTTTACCTTCTCTGGTAAGTAGGGGAAGTATTGTGTTCCAATCAAACACACAATAAACAAATTTCACCAGAAATCCTCATTTCAAATTGAAAATAGTTTTAGGTAGCTTAGCTTCTGTCGTGTGTGTCCCCATGTGTCTGTGAACGGTATAACTCACATTTTTATTAAAATACTAAATTGTATATGTTGAATTTGTTGGTAATTGCCTCGGAACAAATGTTTATTCTGAACGACTTTCGCAGAAGACAGAGATAAAATATTACTACATAAAAGGATTTAGATTTGTGTGACATACATTTCCGATGATTGTTATTGGTTAAAACTTTCCAACGCCCATATGGTCAAACAGGGGAAACGGAATTTCAAAGTCATCAAATAGAGATTTGATTATCACTTTAGCCTATTCTCCTTATACGTTTGAAGTAAGAGGTAAATACGCCATAAAACCATTTATAGAAACGTTTGACTAGCATAAAGTACGCGGAAGGAGGAGCCTTTGTAAGAATAGTTTTTTGAAAAATAGTTAGGGAAAGTCATGCTAATTGTAACAGATCAACATTTCATAAAAAGCTCCTAGCGTGTCTCCGTATCTGTGAACATCAGAGCTCAAAAATGAAAAGTGGGTTAAATATCAAAGTTGGTATTTAAATGTAACATTTTCTTAGGATGATCTACGAAAACATTAGAAAATGTCTCTCTCAAACCTAACTTCACATGGACATTTTGTCTCAAGTTTTGATTTCCTCAACAATAGAACTCACAACTTTTATAAAAACATATGGCTAGTCGTTTTCATGACAAATAAAATGTGTATCTTTAAGTTTTGGGCAGTAAAATCTCTTTGTAAAGATCTTATCTCTCCTAAGCTGTAGATCCCTTCATTTGGAATGATTTTACACAGATGATAAACCTTAAGAGCTAGACAAATTCGTACTACACAAAAACTGCAAATTTCACGAAAGCACACAATTTATGTCAAATATATTTTATAGGGTTAATCATTGCCGATATAATCCTTATTATTGATTTCAATTTTAAAATACTTAAATCGTTGTTCAGTTCTCTTTCCCCTTATCAAGCAAACAGGTTGGAATATCAAAGTCATTCATAGCGACCACCTCTTAAAATATTGGCAATCCCAAGCCTACTACATTCCCTGTTACCATTGTATCTCCAATTTATATGTAATAAGATGGTTTCTATAAATGTTTTTCTCAATTAATATGAAGTAGATAGAAGAGTAAGCTTTAGAAGAATAGTTTATTGGATAATGATGGAGAAACTCATGTGAATGTACAACATACTTTTATTACTTACATGTATTATCATAGTCATTATACAAATTATTCATATAGAGATTTCGTAACCAATATCTGTAAGTCATTACAATATTTCCAGGAAATGATTAAATTATGTAATGATTAAATTAGTAACTGAAATTATTTAAAATTAATTATTACAAATAGTTTTAATATATACAATTTTAATTTTTCAAAGAGCTCTATGTTTCTCTGATAGCGAATTTTGTCCCTTTCTTTTCCAATCGTTTAACGTCTTCTTCAATAAGAATAAAGATGCGCAGACCAAGCTAGATGGTTTCGAGGTAATGTGTGAACTTCCCAATTTGGAGGTCCCTGATTACTTTCGGTGGTCGAAACCATGGGTTCTTTTCTCGGATTTTCCCCCGGGTCGTCAAGGCGAATATCGGGTGGAATAGTCTACTTTCTCTCATTTTTTTCATTTGATTTCCCTTTTATGTTTAGGTGTGTTTTGAGACCTGTAACGTCGGTGGTGCCGGGCAGATAGCACAATGTCCTATGAAACGTTTTCTCCCCGTTAACATGCTAGGGTCGCTGCGTCCCTTCTTTGGATTGCTCTTTAATAGAGTGCATGTGTTCAAACTAGAAAAGTGTGGGACTTCTTGTTTCTCTATGGGCCTGTCTGCCTGACAGCTTCTTCACTCATCCCGGCCTCCCCGGAAGGTGTAGACACAATTAATATATATTGGTGTTGTAACGGTAATTCCCGTTACGGCCACCAGAGTATCGGCTGCTAAGGCCGCTTGCTCTCCCTGTAGTATGCTTCGGGGAAGGTGGCAGGCCTGCTTGTAGCCGCTCTCTCCGCTCTCTTCTTCACCTCCGCGGAGGACTGCATATAGCCCACTCTTTGACTCATTCAAGACTGTGTATCCAACAAGTCAGCGAGTCAACATATATTACGACACTCACCGCTGACCTCAGGTCTCAGTACGACCTTCCCTGGGGATTGGACTTAGGAAATAGGATCTAGAGATGAATCCAGGCAACACAGGGAGCCATTTTCCACACTACACTTCTATTAAATAAGAGTGAGACCGTTCTTATTTTCACAATAAAGTTAAGGCTCCTTCCGACTGTCAGAAATATATTCTTTGCTGAAGGAAAATCTCATTCACTTCAACTAAATGATTTTCACATTCACCCAAGAGTATTGAAACGTTTAAATCGATATATTGAAACAATTATTGCAATACAAGGTAATTAAATCTTGCTGAGAAACCTGAGCAATTGCTGGGCGGAGAAACCTTATAATTGGTTGCGGTGTGGCAACGAATGGTTGTCTCTGGGCCCAAACCAAATAGGGCTAGTCTGGAAGTGAAAACACCCACCTCTACATTGTTACTTTGTACATCGTTCTGCATTAATATTGTACTTTTAAAATGTTAATATATTCATTGCACTTACTTTTATCAGTCTTTTCAAATGAGAACGAAATAACATTTGGTGAACTTTTCTTAATTACTACAGCTTCTTCTTCTTCTTTTTTTTTTTTTTTCTAAAGTCAAATTCACATACTATAGCTTTTATAAGTAAAACCTTACTTAAATAAATACAACATATATTCAAGGAAATCAATGTGTGTTTTATATATTTTCAAGTTTCCCTAACGTTCTTCGCCCTCTACAGAACTACTTTATTCACTTAAGCAGGTCATAAGGGAAATTAAATGAATAAACAAATTCCTGATTGTAATACTGAATAAAATTCCTGGGGTCAGCGGAAGCATAGCAGTGAAGGGCAGTGCCCGCAGAAGACGATGAGCGAGATGGGGAGTATCCTTCTGAGGTAGATGCCGCCCCCTTCGTTCCAGTATACTGTATCTTTGTAAACACAAACACTTTTAACAAACTCAGTTTATTTCTGTTAACTATTTCTTCAGTTTTTTCTCTTGCGCTCCTAGTATGGAGAACATACCCTCCTCCTCCCCTAGAAGTGGGTGAAATCAATTGACAGTGAAATGGATGACAGGAAAGCTGATTACGGAATGGAATGATCGGCGGGGGAAATCGGAGGATGCGGTGTAAACCCGCTCAGATGGCGCTTCGTCCTCCAAACATGCGGTCCCCTGGAGTCGAATCCAGGCCGCCTCGGTGAGGGGCTAGCGGTATTACCACTTGAGATAGTAAATAAAACAAGAAAGGTTTTTATTAACACTTTTGCTTCCTATAATATGTACATAAATGTATATAGCTGTTACAGAAGGTATTGTATTCCACCCAAAAATTCAAACAGAGATTTCACACAAAAAACGTATGTTGAGGTCCCCTGAATAAAAAATACAGAATTTATAGAAGTAATGTCCATGTGAGTAAGTCTGTGGTCGTCAAAACCATAACTCAAAAATGAAAAGTCACTGAAATAATGTGTTTATACTTAAGTTCGGCATTTTCCAAAAATGCGGCACGAAGAATATCAAGAAAATCTGCTTCCAAAACTGTCTACTTAGTAAATTTATATTTTCTTAAAATTAGCTTTAACGGTTATGGATAAAATATCAATATTTAAGATATTTTTATACCAAATGAGATATATATTTTGAACTTTCTGGGAATAGTCTATAAAGTCATGTTCCTTCTAGATGACTCATGCACAACTGGTAAGTCTAAAGAGATAGCGAAAAATAAATATTACTACACAAAAAACGTGGATCTCGTGAAAACACACAATTTATTTGAAAAACACTTTTTGTGGACTTAACTTTCCGAGATAATCCTAGATATTGGTTTAAAATAGTCATATATTTCTCTAATGGATTTTTTTTTAATTTTTGTTTCATTGAGGTAAGGAGAGCGGAATGTGAACGTATCACAGTGGGACTAGCTCTTGAAATACTTGAATATCTCTTTAGCCCAGTGTATTCTTTTGTTCCAGCTTAATTACAGTAAAGTATGTATAAAAATGTTTCTATAAATCTTTACACTGACATGTGTGAGATTGATTGAATAATAAGCTTTTGTAAAAGTAGTTTATTGTAGAAGTGCCAAGTGAATTTGGCCCACATTAGATTTTTTTAAATGTTATTATTCCATAGATTTTGTGTTAAGGTATTTTATTGTCAATTTTAAGTTCTTGTCCTCTATACAAAGCGGAAATTTGCGACTTTCTAAACCACTTCTAATTCATTGCCATAGGTTTATTCAGCAACTCTTTAGACTAAGTTGGTAATATTTTTGTTTTTCTGCCCACAGTACCCAACATCTAATGTGGCTAGACAATGAGTTTATTAAAAGGTATTTTCAGTTGAGATTTAAAATGTTCATTCAGATGTTGCAGATGATACTCGTATCTTAAGAAATAAGTCAATCATTGTGTAGATTTCTGGCAAACTACTACCTGTATGGCTTATAATTTACGTAAGTTTAGGACATTGTGGAGATGCAATGGAACTACCATATATGTTGAATCAAAGAAATTACATTGACGGAATTATTATTTATTGAAAATATTTTTAGAGACGAATTGACGCCATGGTTATGTTGAGACTCGCATTCGGGAGATCCTGGGTTCAAACTCCATCCAGGACTTTTTCGCAGTTTTCCTCGGTGGCTAGACAAACGTTGTGATGGATAGTTTGATTTGCGAAATTCCTTATAATCGCCTTTCATCGCTGTATTTCATTTCTTTTTTCTTAAATGATAAAGCAGACTTTGGCTGATCACCTTTTCTGCATATGATATTAGCCAAAGCTGGATTGATCCTCGACTGACTACTGACGTACTGCAATTGTTTGTAAGAGAATGAGACACCCCTTTTACTTTCTCTAGCAGATATATACACTGTGCATAGTAGGTGAAGAAGGTACTCCACTACACCCAATAATTCCATGCGATATTTCACCCCGGAATCCAAAATATCATTTTTAGAAAAAGGTGCATGTGTGTCTTTGGGAAACATAACTCAAAATGGAAGGTAAATTAAATACCAAGCTTCTATTTAAGTTCAATACCTTCCGAGGGTTTTCATGAAAATCTCCCTACCCCAAACTCCATTTTACATAGAACGTTTTACGAAACTTTCGATTTCCTAATAAAATGACTAACGATTTTGATATAAAATATATAATTACACGACAAATAAAGTGTATATCCTGAATATTTTGGGAATATTCCCTGATGTGCTCTTCATTCTGAATGAGTTTTGCATAAGTGGTAAGCCGAAAGAGGTAGACAAAAATGAATGATACGAAAAATGTATACACCATTTAAATACACGATTTCTCGCATACACAGTTTTTATTGATCTAAATTTTCCGGCATATTGTTTCAATTTTAAACTATTAAACTTTACTCAAACGGAATTTACTCATCTGTATCGCATGTATTTTGATTTACTCCTGGCCTTGGAAAGAGAAACGACTTTCAATGTCAATCGCATAGTGACAGCTTCTAAAATACTTATGAGAAACTAAACGATAAGTTCATTTATGCTAATGTTATATTTATTAAAATGCAGTAGATAGAGGTATATTTTTGTAGGAATAGTTTACTTGTACAGGAGGTTGAGAAAGTCATATGAATGGAACACGTCATTTTTTTTTCTTTTCCAACACAACAATAAATATATGAACGTGTTTGCGTCATACCCGACACGGTGCTAATAATTCATCTCTTGATTAGAGTAACCCTTTATAGAAACACACACAATTATCAATTCCTCTCAAATAATTTCCCTAAATTGGAGCTCTAGAGGCCCTTAATAATCAGGTCATACACCGGCGCACTCCTGACTAAGCATCTCAAAGCCAACCGGGCCATAAACTTCCCCACTGATAAACGTACACGTGACCTCTAAATGCTAAATCAGCAAATTAGAATGGCAGTTACTCGCCTGTAGCTATTACTTACATGTTTGAGTAAAATACTAATATTTTGAACAATGTCTCTAAGTACTCTCTAATAAGTATTTTAAGCTAAATCATAAGTTACACCGACTTCACCGGAAAAATATCACATATAATTTAGAGTTTCCTCATTCCCATTTTTGAGTTCTGTTTCTGGCTATGATTCTAGGGGCGTAAAATAAGTTCCTTAGAAAAAACTTTATTTTTGGTAGATGTTTTTTTCAAATAATCTCCTTTTAGCTCGATATAATTTTCCTAGCCTTTCTCCAACTCCTTCCAAAAAGAAGGACTCCGGAAGGTCCTCTAAATGGGCATCTGATAAAGATGAACTCTTCGTTAGGCATGAAACGTTTTCGCAGAGACACTTTTTCAATTTTGGAAATAAAAAAAGTCACTTTGGATCAAATCTGGTGAATGCGGTGGATGTTGTAATTCAAAATTTAATTCTAGAATTTTCGCCATCGTAAATGCGCAGGTTTGCCCGCCCATTTGCATTATCTTGATGGAAGAGAATTCTTTGTCAAATGAGAGCGTTTTTTCTTGATTTTTCCGTTCAACTGGTGCAACAACGATGTATTATACTCTTCGTTTATCTTCTTCCTTTCTGCAAGTTCGTAATCGACGATTCCGCGAGCACCTCAAAAAACTGAGGCCATCATCTTGTCTGCAGGTTTCAACATCTTTGCCTTTTTCGGAGCCGACTCACCTTTAAAAACTGTTTCAATTGTACTTTTATCTCTAAGATGTAGCATATTTCATCCATAGTTATGTATCGTCGCAGAAACTTGTCAGGATTGTGACGGAAAAGTACCAAACCTACTTCCGAATCGATCACACGAATACGTTTATTTTCCATTGAGAGCAAACACGGCACCCATCTTGCGGACATCTTTGTGAGGTCTAATTTTTAGTGCAAAATTGAGAACACTGTACCTTGTTATAAGCCTGTAGCTTCTACCATTTTGTGAAGTTTAATTCGTTGATCACTCAAAACCATATCTGAATTTGTCATTGCTTTCGAAGTAAGTCACTTCTACTGGACGTCCAGGACGATGTTTATCGTTTGTGTATGTACGACCACGTTTAAATTCATTTTTACAAGCGTAAAGTGCTGCAAACGCGGGAGTCATGAATTTCATCTAACTGTGTTTTTATGTCTTTCGGTGTTTAAGCTTTTAAATAGGAGTGTTTAATCACCGCATGAAACTGGGTTTCTCTTTTTTTTCCATCTTTATAAAGAACCAATTAATTAATTAATTCAACTGCCTATGGTAACGAAACCACGTGAGAGATATAGGTGAAACTTGAACTGCCATCTAGGAAGAGACGACAAAATTAAGTTTTTTTTTCGACGCTACGAGTGTAATTTCTTGGATTTTCTAACGACTTATTGAACATCCAGTCGCGGCCTGGTTCTTGCCCGTACACGTCGCGTGAGCTGGAGAGCCCCCTTGTGTTAGTGGCCCTTCGGCTTTCGTGTTGTTTGCATATCTTGTGCTGGCAGTGAAATTGAGCAACAAAAGGTAGTACGTAAAAATACTATAAAAGTCATGTTTAGTAAGAGTGTGCAACGGCCTAGGCTTTTGAAATACACGAATGTATGCATAATACATTGGAACTCCTTCTAGAGCAGGGACAAACAGTTCAATTGGTAGGTAAAGAAAGCGTTGTTTATATAAAGTTCCACCAGCACAGTGTTTATGAAGACATGTTACGTAACGCCTTTCAGTTTTCTCTAATGTCCGGTGAAGTAACAAATCTTCAAATTACGGTACAGAGAGAGTACACTTTGCTTCGCGTCTACAATGTACCAGTAAACAGGTTTGCATACGAGCTCCAACACTACGGCAAAATTCTGAATATCGATACTGATGGTTGGTCTGGTCGATACAGATTTCCAGTTTACACTGGAACACGCCTGCTACATATTCAGCTTAGCAAGCCTGTTCCATCAGTATTAAAGATTGCAGGTTTTGAGCCCTACGTCACTTACAGTGGACAGGAACAAGTTTGCTTCATCTATAAGGATAACACCCATCTGAAAGCAGATTGTCCTCAACGCTGTTTACGAGCAACAGGTTTTCCTCAGTCCAGATCTGTTCAAGCCAGTGAGTGACCGACTCTAGTGGTGTGACAAGTGATGAAATGTCTACTGCAGTAGACGTGCAACAGGACGTGTCCAAATTTACTACTGTTCCATCCTCCATTTCGATATTGCAGTACCGACAGCGACAACCTCGAAAAATGCCAATATTGACATCGCGGCGATACCTTCTACCTTGTCCGATGATGCTGCCTCAGACTCCTTAGAGAGCAGTCGTCCGGAGCGAGACCAGACTCCAGGTAGTTGAAATAGGAGAACTTCCTGTCTCCGAGGGTTGAATCTGTACATCGGAAATTGCCACTAGATAAAGAACAACAGTTGCGAGATCCCAGGCTTCGTTGGACGGATTAGTTGCCCCCCGAAGGCGACAAGGATCCTCTCCCCTGGTCAGAGGAGGTGGACCGTTCCTTGCCGTTGGTTGTTGAACGTATGGCTCTTCCAACGTATCTCTATTAACCGCAATAACCCCGGATGATGATTATGACATTACTGAGCAGCAGACAATTGGCAACAACACAGAGTGCGTTCGTATGCATTACAAACAGCTCCACGGGACTAACCCAGCAAGGACAGCGGCGTTACCAATTAAACCGTTCCGGTTAGTTGATATATAGTCTAGTCGTCTTGCTGCATTCTATTGATTCTCCTTTCTACACATATTTCAGTATTCTTCCTTCTTCACATATTTCCAAATGATACGTTCACGTCTTTGTCAGTATTAATGTTAATGATCTTCGAAAGCCAGTGACGCAGAGTGTCCTCGCAGAGTTTCTACAGCTCCATGATACCGACGTGGGATTTCTGCATGAAATTAATGTGCCTACTCTTGATTTTCTGTATAATTGTGAGACAATTGCGAATCTTGGTCCAGATGGCCAGAAAACGGTGTTGACCACCAAAAAGGGAATGCCCATAACTAATGTCGATCTCCACCCTTCAGGACACTTCATTTCCGCGATATACACCGATATAGTCTTAGTGAACGTATACGCACCTTCAGATCTCAACGTAGATGTGAACGTAAATCTTTCTTTAAAACCGCTTTCTAAGGGTTTGAAAGCTCTCATTGGAGAAGATTTTAACTGCAATGTTGGCGACAAGGATCAACAATATTGGTCCTATGCTCAAACTGACTACGACGCAATTTGATCTTGTTGATGCTTGGGAATCCAAATATAGCTCTCGTGTGGACTTTAACTTTTTCCGTGGTATGTCGGCTTCTGTAATTGACAGATTCTATGTTTCTCATACTTTCGTTTCCACTATTCATCATATACGAGTTCTGCCTCTTGCTTTTAGTGTCAATGATGCAGTTGTAGTTTCTATCAAACAGGCTGCGTATATTCCCTCTCCTGAGAGAGATTACTGGAGGATTCCTGTGTCTGTTATCTTGGAGGAGCAGTGTCGACGACAGTTCCGTTTGTTGTGGGGAAGTTACAACTCTCCTTTATTGCCTCCTACAACAAACTCTCTCGTTGGCTTTATATGGCTAAGCCAGCAATTATTTCCTTCTTCAAATAGAAACCTTTCCAGAGGGCTAGAGAACACCGTAAGGTGCTCGACTTCTGTTATACTGTTTTAGAGGATCTCGCCAATCTGAAAACGGCCGATCGCTACGTGCCCCACCCTCTTCATGCCATCAAGGAACAAATCTCACACAAATAATTGGAAGTACTGTGCCTTCGTGATGTGTCACATCGTCGGCATATGGCTGTGGAAGAACAATGCTCGCTCTTCACCTTGCTGGAGACCACAACCAATGCAATCAGCGCTTCATACCAGAATTTGTGACAATGGGCGAATGCTTTCTAGGACCTCTGGCATCCTGAACTATTTTCTTGACTATTTTAGGAAATCCTTTTCCAAAAGTGTCAATAGTAAGCCCACCTTGTCTCCAATTTTTCGGGTATCTTCGCAACTCGGCTCTTCTCTTTTGTACCCCATTATCACCAAGGAACTTTCTGCAGATCTAAAAAGCGTAAAACAGAAACACCGCTCCTGTACCAGATTGTATTCCCTATGCTTTCTATTCTACATCCGGGATGTTATTACAGCAGAACTAACCGAAGTGTTTGAAGAAGTTTACCGAAATGATGTGATTCCAGAGAAATGTGTTGAAGGTGTAATTATTCTGCTCCCAAAGCATCATGTTCTAGAAACGTTGCCAAGTTTCGCCTAATTAATTTACTGAACTGTGATTAGAAAGTGTTGACTAAAGCGTTATCATCACTGCTCAATTTGATTTATGAGGCAATCCTCTGCAAAGTTCAGACTGCCGAGCCAAGTAGGAGCATCATGCACAATGTTGGCTTGTTGACTGATACAATTTCTCGTTCTGAAACTGAGAAGCTTCCAGCGGCTTTGGTTAACCTATATTTTGAAAAGGCTTTTGATAATATCAGTCATTATTATCTCTGGACTATTATGCGAAATTTGGGGATTCCGGGAGTATTTGCTCCCTTCTTACAAAATCTCTACGCTGCTGCGACTTCCAGGATACTCTGCAACGGTCATCTTTCTCCAAGCCTCCGCATAGGGCATTCAGTTGACAGCGTTGCCCTTTGTTAATGGGTTTTTTTGTTTTTAGCCTCGATCCCCTTCTACAACAACTGCAGTCATCGGGCGGTCTGGACGTCTATGGTCCCCGGTATAAGATTACGGCATATGCTGTTGATGTGATGGAATTCTTGGCCAGTAATGCTGTTATGCAAAACTTACATCGGTGTCTTCGGGAATATATCGTCATTTCTTGAATCTTACCTATTCGGAAGTTTTACAGGTTGGTCATTGGCAAGCACCCTTTCATCCCTTAGTCGAGCAGCGGACACGGACACTGACCTTGCTTCAACGTATTGGTATGTGTACACTTATGCGCTCAGTAGGATTTGGTACCCATTTCTATGCAGTTTTCTCAAAGGATTGAATGTCTCATTGGCTATTTTTTGTGATCTGGGGCTGCATATTGGATTGCAAGGGAGAATTTGCATCTTCCCATTACTAAAGATGGTTTTGGCTTGATGGTAGTAGATGTGAAATGTTTGGCACTCCTTGGGAAGTCGCTGCTGCTTGTTTTGAATGGTAAAGGCTCTTTGTACGGAACACCTACGTCACCCAGGTAAGCGCCTAAGCGCATTTCAACGCTGGTGGCAGACTTTTGCAGATCCTCAACGGCTACTCTTTAAACAGTCAGCTTACTTTTATAGACACCTCATGGCTTCCAACCGTGTTCTACCGCGGTTGCAACCGCTATATCAGTGGAGTATCATCTGGAAGAAATTTACGAACTTAAAGATCCCCACAGATTGGAAGCCTGCAGTGCACCTTGCTCTCAATGAAGTTGTACCCACAGCGGATATACTGTGGCGGCATGGCACATCAACTTCTAATCTCAGCTCTTGCTGTAATGAGGTGGAAACACTCCGCCATAAACTGGTGGACTGCGCCATCATAGCTCTATTTGGGTCTAGGTGTACGGCAGAATCTGCGGTGGGACACAAGAAAAACGCGAAAACGATTTATCCTTGGAATTCCAACAGGTAAACGGGCAGCTGTCAGATACCCTGACCTGGGTCATATTTGCCACATATAATTGGATTTTGCTGGTTGGGACGCGGCACAGCTACTGAACTTCCAGATTTTTATCCGGAAAGAACGCTGGGAACTGAGAAAACAGACCCATCTGTCTGAACTGATCCTTGGCATTGAAAGAAATTCTCGGTACCAAACTGCGACAGAGTCAGCAATTACACTAACCAAGCAATATATAACAAAATTAATAGGCACCTTATTGCTGCAAATTGAGTATTGTATTTACAATCTGTTAAGAGTTATAATGATTAACAAGAAAGGAATTGAAATAGTTGTTACGCTAACATTTACTCTCCCTTATAAAAACTATTCTAACCAGACTTTTTGTTCTACCTACTTCTTGCCAATGCTGAGGTTTGTAGACTCTGAGCGAATTAAGTACCAACATCTGCTTATGCGCCGTCGAGTACATTCTCAGAACCAGTTCTGAATTTTGTGTGCTTGGAACAATAGTTAAACCATATTTGAACCGCTCATTTACAGCCCCCTTTCTCCACCATAAATAAATATAAATGGGACAGAATGATCAACATAGTTATGCTTTGAAGTACATGTGGTTTACCGGTCTCTTATTCTTTCTCTAACTACAATGTACATAGTGGATAGAGAATATATTGTTTGTTCTAAGGTCCTTTATCCGAAAAAAAGAAAATTGTTAGAAAGAGGTCCGAATGTGTATTTCTTTGGACAGCATAGCTCAAGAAGGAAAATACCATTCAATATCTTAGTATTTCAGTTTAGTATCTTCCAAGGACGTGATACCAAGAGTTGCTAGAACATCCAATACTACCCTTTACAGGGAACATTTTTCTAAAATTTTGAATTTGTCAAAAATGACTAATGATTTTGTTGAAAATTGAAGTTACTTACTACAGAAATAAAATATAGATATATTTTGAAATTTTGGGAATAGCCTCTGAAGAACACTATATTCTGGTTGAATTTAACCGTTATGCAACATCGTGCAAAGTTGAAGAGATACACAAAAACTTACTACATAAAATATGCAGATCTTATTAAAACTCATAATTTATTTCATATACCTAATTTTTGTTGTAGAGCTGACCGTTGTCGTGATATTCGTTGCTATTGATTTCAATTTTAAATTACGAATAAATGGGATCATGCAAAGCGAACCGAACACCAATTGTTTCAAATAGCGACCAGCTTTTAAATAAGTTGACTATCCCTTTGGCTTAATGTATTTGCTTATTTCTCTTCTACACTCAAGGAAGCAAGCTGTCCCTTTCAAGGTAAATCTATACAGATGTGCTTAAAGATTTGAAATTTCCCAAAATAAGTATAGGTATTTAAGCAATTCACAAAAAGTGAATTCCAACCTAGTACTTTTACATGTCAGTCGTCCCAACATGTATAATGGATATAGCTCGAAGTGCGAGACACCATAAACCCACTTCCCATATTAAAACAACCAAATTCCGCTCGTCCGCTAAAAGCATTGCCAGATAGTAATGTGAGGTGTCCTTTGCGTTAATACGAAGGAGTTCACATACGTAGAGGCCTTCTAGCGTTATGAAGAATATTGTTTTGCATCTTTTACATTCTACATAAATATTGTTTGACACGCTTTGTATGAGGTAAATTATAAAAAAACACTACTGAAACTATCTCAGAAAAATGTTTAGGGTGACTACCTCAACACAAATGTTTAGGGTGACTACCTCAACATAAATGTTTAGGGAGACTACCTCAACACAAATGTTTAGGGAGACTACCTCAACACAAATGTTTATAGTGACTACCTCAACACAAATGTTTAGGATGACTACCTCAACACAAATGTTTAGGGCGAATACCTCAACACAAATATTAAGGGAGACTACCTCAACACAAATGTTTAGGGTGACTACCTCAACACAAATGTTTAGGGTGACTACCTCAACACAAATGTTTATAGTGACTACCTCAACACAAATATTTAGGGTGACTTCCTCAACATAAATGTTTAGGGTGACTACCTCAACACAAATGCTTATAGTGACTACCTCAACACAAATGTTTATAGTGGCTACCTCAACACAAATGTTTATAGTGACTACCTCAACACAAATGTTTATAGTGACTACCTCAACACAAATGTTTAGGGTGACTACCTCAACACAAATGTTTATAGTGACTACCTCAACACAAATGTTTATAGTGACTACCTCAACACAAATGTTTAGGGTGACTACCTCAACACAAATGTTTATAGTGACTACCTCAACACAAATGTTTATAGTGACTACCTCAACACAAATGTTTATAGTGACTACCTCAACACAAATGTTTAGGGTGACTACCTCAACACAAATGTTTATAGTGACTACCTCAACACAAATGTTTAGGGAGACTACCTCAACACAAATGTTTATAGTGGCTAACTCAACACAAATGTTTATAGTGACTACCTCAACACAAATGTTTATAGTGACTACCTCAACACAAATGTTTATAGTGACTACCTCAACACAAATGTTTATAGTGACTACCTCAACACAAATGTTTAGGGAGACTACCTCAACACAAATGTTTATAGTGGCTACCTCAACACAAATGTTTATAGTGACTACCTCAACACAAATGTTTAGGGTGACTACCTCAACACAAATGTTTATAGTGACTACCTCAACACAAATGTTTAGGGTGACTACCTCAACACAAATGTTTAGGGTGACCACCTCAACACAAATGTTTAGGGTGACTACCTCAACACAAATGTTTAGGGTGACTACCTCAACACAAATGTTTAGGGTGACTACCTCCACACAAATGTTTAGGGAGACTACCTCAACACAAATGTTTAGGGTGAATACCTCAACACAAATATTAAGGGAGACTACCTCAACACAAATGTTTAGGGTGACTACCTCAACACAAATGTTTATAGTGACTACCTCAAAACAAATGTTTAGGGTGACTACCTCAACACAAATGTTTAGGGTGACTACCTCAACACAAATGTTTAGGGTGACTACCTCAACACAAATGTTTAGGGAGACTACCTCAACACAAATGTTTATAGTGACTACCTCAACACAAATGTTTATAGTGACTACCTCAACACAAATGTTTAGGGAGACTACCTCAACACAAATGTTTAGGGTGACTACCTCAACACAAATGTTTAGGGTGACTCTCTCAACACAAATGTTTATAGTGACTACCTCAACACAAATGTTTATAGTGACTACCTCAACACAAATGTTTAGGGTGACTACCTCAACACAAATGTTTATAGTGACTACCTCAACACAAATGTTTATAGTGACTACCTCAACACAAATGTTTAGGGTGACTACCTCAACACAAATGTTTAGTGTGACCACCTCAACACAAATGTTTAGTGTGACCACCTCAACACAAATGTTTAGGGTGACCACCTCAACACAAATGTTTAGGGTGACTACCTCAACACAAATGTTTAGGGTGACTACCTCAACACAAATGTTTATAGTGACCACCTCAACACAAATGTTTAGGGTGACTACCTCAACACAAATGTTTAGGGAGACTACCTCAACACAAATGTTTAGGGTGACTACCTCAACACAAATGTTTAGAGTGACTACCTCAACACAAATGTTTATAGTGACTACCTCAACACAAATGTTTAGGGTGACTACCTCAACACAAATGTTTAAGGTGACTACCTCAACACAAATGTTTAGGGTGACCACCTCAACACAAATGTTTAGGGTGACTACCTCATCACAAATGTTTAGGGTGACTACCTCAACACAAATGTTTATAGTGACCACCTCAACACAAATGTTTAGGGTGACTACCTCAACACAAATGTTTAGGGTGACTACCTCAACACAAATGTTTAGGGTGACTACCTCAACACAAATGTTTAAGGTGACTACCTCAACACAAATGTTTAGGGTGACCACCTCAACACAAATGTTTAGGGTGACTACCTCAACACAAATGTTTAGGGTGACTACCTCAACACAAATGTTTAGGGTGACTACCTCAACACAAATGTTTAGGGTGGCTACCTCAACACAAATGTTTAGGGTGACTACCTCAACACAAATGTTTATAGTGACTACCTCAACACAAATGTTTAGGGTGACTACCTCAACACAAAGGTTTATAGTGACTACCTCAACACAAATGTTTAGGGTGACTACCTCAACACAAATGTTTAGGGTGACTACCTCAACACAAATGTTTAGGGTGACTACCTCAACACAAATGTTTAGGGTGACTACCTCAACACAAATGTTTAGGGTGACCACCTCAACACAAATGTTTAGGGTGACTACCTCAACACAAATGTTTAGGGTGACTACCTCAACACAAATGTTTAGGGTGACTACCTCAACACAAATGTTTAGGGTGGCTACCTCAACACAAATGTTTAGGGTGACTACCTCAACACAAATGCTTATAGTGACTACCTCAACACAAATGTTTATAGTGGCTACCTCAACACAAATGTTTATAGTGACTACCTCAACACAAATGTTTATAGTGACTACCTCAACACAAATGTTTAGGGTGACTACCTCCACACAAATGTTTAGGGTGACCACCTCAACACAAATGTTTAGGGTGACTACCTCAACACAAATGTTTAGGGTGACTACCTCAACACAAATGTTTAAGGTGACTACCTCAACACAAATGTTTATAGTGACTACCTCAACACAAATGTTTAAGGTGACTACCTCAACACAAATGTTTATAGTGACTACCTCAACACAAATGTTTAGGGTGACTACCTCAACACAAATGTTTAGGGTGACTACCTCAACACAAATGTTTAGGGTGACTACCTCAACACAAATGTTTAGGGTGACTACCTCAACACAAATGTTTAGGGTGACTACCTCAACACAAATGTTTAGGGTGACTACCTCAACACAAATGTTTAAGGTGACTACCTCAACACAAATGATTATAGTGACTACCTCAACACAAATGTTTAAGGTGACTACCTCAACACAAATGTTTAGGGTGACCACCTCAACACAAATGTTTAGGGTGACTACCTCAACACAAATGTTTAGGGTGACCACCTCAACACAAATGTTTAGGGTGACTACCTCAACACAAATGTTTAGGGTGACTACCTCAACACAAATGTTTAGGGTGGCTACCTCAACACAAATGTTTAGGGTGACTACCTCCACACAAATGTTTAGGGTGACCACCTCAACACAAATGTTTAGGGTGACTACCTCAACACAAATGTTTAGGGTGACTACCTCAACACAAATGTTTAAGGTGACTACCTCAACACAAATGTTTAGGGTGACCACCTCAACACAAATGTTTAGGGAGACTACCTCAACACAAATGTTTAGGGTGACTACCTCAACACAAATGTTTAGGGTGACTACCTCAACACAAATGATTATAGTGACTACCTCAACACAAATGTTTAGGGAGACTACCTCAACACAAATGATTATAGTGACTACCTCAACACAAATGTTTAGGGTGACCACCTCAACACAAATGTTTAGGGTGACTACCTCAACACAAATGTTTAGGGTGACTACCTGAACACAAATGTTTAGGGAGACTACCTCAACACAAATATTTAGGGTGGCTACCTCAACACAAATGTTTAGGGTGACTACCTCGACACAAATGTTTAGGGTGACTACCTCAACACAAATGGAACAAAAATACTACAGCTTAAACATTTATTCCCTTTTAAATAATGTCGATGTTTATATTTATATGCAACAAAATGAATTTATGCAATAACGTATATTTAAAACGTGATTTAACCTTTAAGTACGTTGCCTATCTAAACATATTTCACTCATCGGCGCTTTTCATATCAAGTAATATAGAATCATTTGGGCATATTACCAAGATAAAGCAATTATTTGAAATCCTTATGTTGTACAGTGTTTGTAAAGGATATCTTTTTAACCAACATGGTAGGGACATATATATTATTTTCTTCATTAATGGTAAACAGGTGAATTAAGGAGTTCAAAATAAATCAATTTAATACTTTTCCACAATTTCATAAACTCCTAGACATGAAATCATATAATAATTATTTTTTTAAATTCTATTCCCTATTAAAATTTACAATATTAAATATTGTAACAATTAAATAATAAATAACTCATATTTCCTGAATAAATGTATTCTTAGGTTGTTTAAATAATGTATATTTTATTAACTAAAACTACTATAAAGACAGATATCTCGTATAACCAATTTGTGGAATATAATTGCATAAATAATATTAAAAACTATTGGAAGATTAATTTTAATATTTAATTCTAAGGACGATTTGGTAGAACACGTTGAAAACTAAACACTTTCGAAACCATGAATATTTACCAATATTGAATCATAATATTTGCCGGTAAGCTTATTCTAATAGATATAGCATCGATTCTCAATAATCTGAGTTTGCGGAGTAAGCTAAAGGATATGCGCATTCTCAGTTCCTACTCTTCATCAAGAACCGAACTAGTTCCAAAATCTGTGGAACCAAATTGTAAATTCAGAACAAGTTTTGAATAAATTTATTGTCTTAATAGAAAGCTTCTGAGCTACTGCGCAAACTCAAATAATTAGGAGCCAGGTCCTAGTCGTGTAGGAACAAACCTCAGATAAAGTTGTTATTTTCTATTTTACTATAACATTCATTATTTAAGAAATTGTTAATATGTAATAAGAATCATGGATTTTTGCTATCAAGTTTAAGTTACAATTCAAAAAAGCATCCATCCACCTGTATGTTCCTAGACGTGAGGGAAAAAAAATAACAAGTCACGTTCTATTCACAATCATAGTAATATGAAAACACAGTGATATCTTATAGTTTTTCTAAAAATATAATTTTACAAAACTATAATAACAAAGTTACGAGCATTCTCTAGTTTTACCCGCCACTCATTTCACCACTTACTCCATCACTTTTTTTTTCATTCATTATACCTTTTTGTATTATGTTACACCTCACCCTCAGACCAATAGTCAAGTTGATCACTCATCTTGGCTACTCTATAATACAGAGTCCGTTTGATCCTCAACCTGGATCCGACCCCAGGCGCCACCTTGTAAGTTCTGGCAAGTTTAAATTCTGCGTACGAGGAGGGTAAATACCAAAACAAGAAGAAGAAAAAGAAAAACTTGAAATTTTCATACAATCATATCAAGGAAATAATAATAAGAGGAATATCTAAAAGCATTTAAAATTTAAAATGTAACATTCAAAATTAATCATTCAGCAAGAAAAGGAATGTAAAACAAAATCTTAAGAAAATAACACCAATATAATTTTAAGATGGACTTAATGCACGAAATTCAGGAGGAAAAAGGAGCACCATTGCATTTTTATGTGCAGAGGCGCATTAATTTCAAAAAAGAGATATACGAGTTATAGCGGCGATCCCATGGATCAAAAACAGACGGCTTTCAAGTGAAAGTTAAGTTTCCGAGTTCGGGTCTCGTATCGCGACACTTCGTCTAGAATGAAAGAAATAATAATAAAAAACATTTACTCTTATGACAGGAATGGAACTCATGACCTTTGAGATAGCAGCTTCCCGCGGTACATGAAGGCACCTGAGCAGTTGAAAATACGCCTACGGAGTAGGCTACATAGCTCAAGAATGTAGTTAATGAATGCCCAGTGTCAAGTAATTAGTTCGAGATTTTACAGATTTGTGAGACATTAAATCTTAAGAACGCTAGTAACGAGCTGCTAAAAATCGGGCAGCAGTTTTAAAGACATTCTGAGCCATTTTTTTTCAACCTGCTTTGCTTTAACACCGACTTATCAGCACCTGATACCCACACGTTTAACGCTATGTAAATCCGTTATGTTTATCCAGGGACCATGCATCGCCAATCCCAAATTACTTATATCAGCCACGTGCACAATCTCGCAAATTATTTCGGTGTAGCTCATTAAGACCCTGTATAGGCTCCTGAATTTAAAGGGTCACAATTAGGGGTTAGAAATGGTGAAAGTTTTCAGTTCGTCAGAGTTTGCAAGTCTTGATAGGTGTATAATAATATTAATAATAATAATAATAATAATAATAATAATAATAATAATTTTTTTTTATCTGTTATTTAACCTCGTTGGTCATATCAGAGGATGAATGAAATCTATGAAATAATGCTCAAATGATCTGGGGTCCATGAAACTTAAAGTTACACGACATTGATCTATTGAGGATAAGGAAAAAGCGCAAAAAAGAGAAAAACTTATTCGGGTAAACACTCCCTAAGCAAGATTTGAACTCGCCACCTCACGAAGACCCACTGATAAATTGTCAGCAGAATAAAATTACGGAGTTGTATGTTGTTTTGATAACTCGACGAACTCACATTTATATTTAAAATAAGTAAAAACGTTTGTGTTTAAAACTGTGAGCGAGGCAAACCAGTTACTTTCTTTGTTACGTAGTTAACTGAACGATCTAACTGATGAGTTCCCAGTAATACCTCATCGCAACATGCAAAAACTATACACTACTCTCAAGGATCGATCCAAAAGAGACACCTATTACTTATGGTAAGGCAAAAATTCACCTCTAACTCTTGCATTTCAAAGCATCCTATACTAATATTGCCTCTTCATGCTTAATCGATGTTTCAAAGATGTTTACAATGTTGAGGCATTTGCTGCAGGTTACCACTACGGTTATCATGTGGGAATGAAGTGAAGCCTTTAGCGCAGCAGGAGTCATTCCCTACTGTGACCGCTTTAATCCCTCAGGAATCAATATCATGGCCACACTCCTTTAGCGGCAGCTCGAGTACACTGGGGAACTCAGTACTCCCATATGCACCTGGTGTAGCTTAATTAGATAAGACAACATGTTGAAGCTTTTTGATCTTTATACATACAAAACAACCTACCAAGTACACAAATATCACGGCCACACTCCTTTAGCGGTAGCTCGAGTACACTGGGGAACTCAGTACTCCCATATGCACCAGGTGTAGCTTAAGTAGATAAGACAACATGTTGAAGCTTTTTGATCTTTATTGATACAAAACAACCTACCAAGTTCCTCAAGTACACAAATATCATGGCCACACTCCTTTAGCGGTAGCTCGAGTACACTGGGGAACTCAGTACTCCCATATGCACCTGGTGTAGCTTAATTAGATAAGACAACATGTTGAAGCTTTTTGATCTTTATACATACAAAACAACCTACCAAGTACACAAATATGTACTATAACTAAAGACTACGATGATATAAATCGAATTTTATTGGTAAAATATGATAATTAAGTGGTGCTGATTACTTATTTTCAAAATCTGATGTGTTCCATTCACTGACATTCTCTACAAATATTATTAAAAGTAGTAAATGCTGCTGATTACTTATTTTCAAAATCTGATGTGTTCCATTCACTGACATTCTCTACAAATATATTATTAAAAGTAGTAAATGCTGCTGATTACTTATTTTCAAAATCTGATGTGTTCCATTGAAATGACGTTCTCTACAAACTATCGTTATAAAAAAGTAGTCCTCCAAACCAATGCATTTATGATTAAAATGTGTGTTTTTACAACACCTGCATTTTGTTTTGAGTAGTACATTTTGTGTCTCTTAGGGGTTACGAGTTAAGGAAAGTTCATCCGGAATGAAGATTATACAGAAGATATTTCCAGAAAATTCAAAACATACATTTTATTTTGATGTAAATATCTTTAATATACGGTATTTTATTCCAAATTTTTGGTGACAACCATGAGAAAAACAAAATGTTCAAAAAATTGTCTATGTGAAGGTAGTGAAATTTTTCTATCCCTTAAGGTTTACCAGTTATGCAAAACTCATCCAGAATGAAGAGCTTTTTAAAGATTATACCTAGAAATTTCAATATATTCATTTTATTTGTCATGTAAATATCTTAAATATACGGTTTTAATCTTAAGCGTTAGAGCCATTTTTGATAAAATCAAAGTTTTTGAAATGTTATTCTTTCCATAAAAACTGTAGTTTAGGGAGCGAGATTTTTTTAAGAATGTTGTGAACCCGGAGAAAACCCGCCCCAGAACCATTTGTCATGAATAAAACATGAAGGAAATTAGTGAACGCAGACTGTGGGACTCGAACCGCTGGAGGTGAGGAGGGAGTATGAAGTTAACCAGTTGAGCTACAATCACTGCGCTCGCTTATAACGTTAAAACTTGTAGGTATAGTATGACACATGTCTCCCTCTCCGATTCTGATCTCTTTATAACTGTTGTGGTCTCCTTGAGTCTTCATACATTATTGTGTACGTTGCCGATCCTATTGATACAACATGTACTGCAACAGGAGTTCTTAAGCGCATGTTTTTGGAACGGACGTAGCCATTGCTACTAAGGTCTATTTTCCGATGAAGAGCAGGCTAGAGTTGCATGTTTACCAATTGGCCGACAAGCGCGGTAATTTCAACCTTATTAAGTATTGCCTACCTCTAACATTAATAAGAAACAGTTGAACCCCCTTGTATAAATTGTGAGTTTTACATGATCTACATTTTTTTGTGAAGTAAGTCTTTGTCTCCCTCTAGGCGACCAGGCTCGATCCGAAGCGCCCGCCTGTGTTGGACGAAGCGGCATCTGGGCGGGTGTTTTTCGGTTCCATCGGTTTCCCCCACCACTCATTCTACCAATTAATCCATCGTCACCTTTCCTATCATCAATTTCGCTTACATTTCATGTCATCCACTTCCTCGTGTTCATGCCTGGCTAAGGACGGACCCTTCGTAAGAGATTCTCATTCTGTGGCTTCGTGCCGATGGCTCCCTGATAGGCTTCTGAACCCTAGGAATTTTCTTGTAAGTCCTAGGGGGTGTCTATCTCTTACGGTTTACCGGTTACGCAAAATTCATTCGGAATAAAGAGGTCTTTAGAGGCCGTCCCCAGAAAACTCAAGATTTACATTTTATTTGCTATATAAATATATTTAATATCCGATATTTTGTTCAAAATTGTGAAAGCCATTTTTCAGATTTGCCATGCAAAGGTTAATTTAACGTTAGGGGAGTTTCTTAAAATCTTCATGTCGCATCCCTGGAAGATACTAAACTTCTATACCAAGTTGGGTATTTTACTGACTTTCGTCCATAGACTCACGGACATACACACAAGGGTTACTTTCTAATAAAATCTGATGTGTTCCATTCACATGCGACAAATTATTGTTAAAAAGCTTATTCTTCTGTCTACTTGATGCTAATCAACATAAACATTAGCAGAAATGCTTTCTTATAAATAGAAAGGAAATTATGGAATTCACAAGGCAAGAATGATAGTTATACCTTTTAATATCTGGTTGCCATGTGGACGAAATCCGTTTCTTTTCATTGCCAGGAGTTGACAAATTCTTGTATGTGAAAAGATTTTAAAACTGAAACAAATAACAAGTAATATCTCAAAAATGGTCAACTTCACGAAAAAAAAAAAAAAAGAGTATATGCCGTAAATTGTGTGTTTCAACGAGATCTACATATTTCGTCTCGTAAGTTTTTGTATATCTCTTACATGCCTCTTTATGCAAAATCCAGGAAAATTCATCCAGAATAAAGAGGTCTCCAGAGACTATTCTCAAAAAAATTCAACACATACATTTTCTTTCTGGTGTAAGTTTATTTTATATTCGGTACTTTAATCAAAATCGTTAGTACCATTTTTGAGATAGTCAAGTATCGAACATTTTTCCATGTAAAGGGTATTTTGGGTTGGTGGGATTTTATTCAAAATCTTCATGTCATACACTTGTAAGATACTAATTGGTGTTTTACCAATTTTGAGCTATCGTTTCACAGACCCATGACACAAGGAAACACGTACACATACATACACGAGGTTTTTTTCCAAAATGCTTTTTTTGAATACAGGGGACCCTAAAACGTCTGTTTCCGGTGAAATCTTGGTGTCGAATTTTTAGGTGGAATGCAATTCCTTCTCTATGCACTATATAGATATTATGTGTAGAGAAAGCAAATATGCTATTTTTGGATACAGAGAACCCTAAAACGTGTACTTCCGAGATATCTCGGCATATAATGTTTGAGTGGAATGTAACACCACTATGTACTAGTACCCTAAAGGAAGTAAGAGTGACTTTTTTGGACTCAGAAATATATTTTCGTGAAATATCGACTTAGAAATTATGAGTGGAGTACAATATCGTCTCTATCCATTATGTACCTACATTGTATATTCGAACTAGAGCCCATCTGTCGACAAAGGAAGCTTGGTTGATCCTACTGTACAGCTTAACAGATCTCTCCAGTTACCGCTGGTATCTTGGTCGCGTAGATCTTTCACGTTTTCTCTATCATGTACATCAATGCAAATAGTAAGTAGAGAAAGTATCGTATTCCACCAAAAATGTCTATGCCCAGATTTTACTGGAACTACATGTTTTGAGGTTCCTTTAATACAAATTATTTTTACTTTCTCTACATGAATCACAGGTAGAGAAGGTGCTGTACTCGCCCAAATATTCAATACCGAGATTTAAACGGAAATAAACGTTTAGGGTTCCCCGTATCCAAAAATAGTATTTTTAGAAAAAACGTCCTGTGTTTGTTCGTATGTCTGTGAGCACGATAACTGAAAAAAAGAAAACTAGAAAATGTGAAAATTCGTATTTAAATATATCTTCCAAAGATGCAACAATAAGATTTTGAGGAAAATCCCCTCACATAAACAGCCCTAGAATTTGATTTTCTCAAGAATGAGTCACGATTTTATATGAATACCATACGATAAGTAAAATGTATTTCTTGAATCTTATGGGAATATCCTCTGAAGATGTCTTTATTCCAGATGAATTTTGCTGAATGTTACAAAACCGGTAAGATGTAATAGGCAAAAAATGTAGATCTTTTAAATACCAAACAGCTAGTCATATACATTTTTCGTGGAGTTAATCATTTCCGAGATATTCCTGTTATTCCTTTCAGTTTTAATATACTTAAACTACTATACTTACTTTTCTCATGGCCATGAAAGAAATAGATTTCAATCATATAGTAACTAACTTTATCTTCGTGAACTACCTTATTTCCGATCTACTTACAAGGAAGCAAGTAATAAACCCAATTCTTCTAATCCTTTTCTCACTTAGCATGAAGTAGATAAAATAATAATATTTTGTAAGAATAGATGGTGCAGCTAGAGAAAGTCATTTGAATGAGCACGTCAGATTTTTAGAAATAGCGCGCCCATGTGTGTGTGTGTGTGTGTGTGTGTGTGTGTGTGTGTGTGTGTGTGTGCCTGTGTATCTTGAACAGCACACCTCAGAAACGAAAATTTGGTTAAATATCTAACTTGATATTTAACTTTAACATTTTCTAAACATGCGACACATATATTTTCAATAAAAACCTCCACACCAAACTAACTTTTAAATGGAACGTATTTCGAAAGTATTTATTTTTTTCAAAATGGCTCTAAGAGTTTTGTTTAAAATATCATAGATAATTGTGTGATAAATGAAACATATATATTTTGAATTTTCAGATGTACCTATATATTATTTGAAGTTCTCTTTGTTCTGTATGATAATTGGTAAACCATAAGATATAGAGATAGAAACTGTAGATCTTGTTAAAACACACAAATTATGTCAATACAGTTTTTAGGAATTAATCAAATCTGATTTATTCTACGTTATTAGTTTTAATCTTAAAATAAGTTTCTCACAGGAAACTCGTCATCCGTGGCATATCTCTTCTGTTTTACTCTTGCAATTTGTATCATATGATATAGCAAAAGAATTACCTTTTGTAAGAATAGCTTGAGAAAAACATATAGGTAGTGAAATATGAATGGAGTACATCATATATGTTATATTAAATATAATTGCCAGTCACATTTTATTGAAAGAGTTGTTTTAATCATAAGTATATGCGTATATTATGTAATTGATAATGATAGGCACATGAGTCCGTATACTAATTTTAACTTGGCTGATCCATTGAGGAGAAAATGTGTGCCCGTTGGTTGTATTTAGTTAATGCAGTAATGATGTGCAATTCTCTCTCAAGTTGTCAGTGTTGATATAAATAATACGTTTTTATCTAAAATAGTTTTGCGAGTTCTGTTTATTTCATAAGTAGGTTTTGCAAGATAAAGTATTATTGTACTATCTTGTAGTGCTACATTTTTAAGTTTATTCATCCTATTCCAGAGTAAAAAACTGTGCGTGAAAGCAGGAATTTGATTTCTGATCATTACTTCTTGAAAGTTAACTATTTTCTAATAAAATATTCATGCTCTATGCCGAAGGTCAGTGAATAATTGCAGCAAATTTGCATAAATTCCAGTTTAATTAAAATATGAATTAGTGAAATCACATGAATTAAAGGAAGAGAAAGGGAAAGTGGCTTTTGTAGTCCAAAATCATTATATGAGATACCTTTGGGGCATCCAATAATCCTACTAAAATTTATTGATTAAATTGGATTACTCCTGGACTACAAAAATCTACACCAACAATTGATTTGTTCACAAATTGTTACTTAAAAACAACACATTCTTAAGCAATATCAGTTATGATTGAAGCTTATTTCCAAGTAATTAAAAGAATTGATGTGCAAGAAATAGAAAAGTGAAAACAAATATACGTTTAGGCCAATCAATCCTAAACTGATTTAAAAGAGTTTGGAAAGTATTTTCTTATATTATTAAAGAATGCGCTGTAAACAACCACAAAGCTTAGTTTTAGGTGTTATAGAAGTGAGGAAGTAAGTGCTTCTATACAAAAACTTTCATTACATACTTTGTAGTGGCATTAATGTTTGATTCATAAACATTGGGGAGCCTGAATGGCTTTAAAAGGAATATTTGTCAACTTAACTGCCTGAAAGGACAGAATAAAACTGCTTATACATATATCCGGGTTCAGTATTTACAGTCCTATTGTTGTTTCCCAGCTTCCCCACACCATATCGCTTCCTTTTCTTTTCAAGTAATTAAAGCTAAACAAAGATGAATTCAGTTTATATAGTGGAGAAAAGAGAACGTTAAGCTGCAAACACCCTCAGGCGAATATTCTGAAGCTGTTGTTGGTTAAATGGAGATGAAAAGTAACTGAATATAAACTTCACGGTGTAATATAGGGAATATGACATTTATTCACAATGAAGCAGGAGTAAAAACTACTGTTTAGGGAATTGTAATACAAGATAGTGTTCCTGTCTGTATTAGGCACTGAGATTGAGGTTGGCACTTTAAGTATATTTATGTTGTTTTCATAATTCTCTAATTTTTTCCATAGAACCCTTGGGCACAAATATATTTAATTGTTTTCAAGTAAATGTATACAAGAAAATCCAACCGTTCTATTCAGATGACTTTTTCTACAAAATATAGTTACAAACCATTATTCCTTTATCTACATGTTTATCTGTCGAGATAAGCATTAACAGAAATGGTTGTATTAGTTCCATCTAAGAAGAAGGGAAATAAGGTAAAACACTAGGCTAAAGTGATGTCAAAGCTTCTGAATGCCGCCGTTATATGAAATCATTGAAATCCGGTTTTCGCTTTGCACGGCCAGAAGTAAAACAAAAGAAAAATGAAACAAAAATAACTTCTGTTTGAGAAACATTTAAGTAGCCTAGAATTGAAATCAATAAAAAGGAATATCTTGGGAATGGTTAACTATACATTCATATCGCATAAATTGTGTGTTTTAACGACAAACATGTTGTGTGTAAAAATTTTTTGTTTTCCTCTTAAGGTTTACTAATGTGCAAAATCCTGCAGAATGACGACGTGTTCAGAAACCATTCCCAAAAAATTCATGATACAGTTCATTGTAATCTAAATCGTTAGAGCCAATTTTAATAAAAACAAAATGTTCAAAAAATGTTCGGTGTAAAGGATGATTTGAGATGGGGGCATTTTCTCGAAAATCTTGTTTCATCCTTGGAAGATACCAAATTTGTTTCCACACAGGCACACACTGACCCTTTTCTGTAGATGTCTTTTTGGATTCAGGGTTCCTTGAAACACGTATTTATGGTTAAAATTAATTATCAAATTGTGGGTGGAATGCTTTGCCTTCTCTGTACACCGTGTATCTACATAATACGTATAGAGAAAGTCAGTGAGGAAGGAGATCTAAGTGCCTGATTGCCTCTGTATCTAGATATTGCCATGCTGACAACTAAAGCAAAAGTTCGAGTATGTATTTACGCTGAGTATTTCTGTGATGGAATCATTTCCAAGAATCGAGTATAAATAAGAATTGCGTGTGGCACCAAACATTTAAAAATTATGGTAGTACTCCTTCAGTTGCAAAATATGGCACAAAATAGGGCATATATAATGTTCCACGCCATAGTATAGTTATGTTAAAGTTTATGGAATTTAACAGCTATATGTGAGTTTATGTTTTATAATATGATTCTGATACTGTATATGTTGATCGGAAATATTATATTCATAATAATATATTTTCTTTCACCATGTGTTGTAGTTACATATAATCATTAGGAACACTGTAGTGCATTAAGTATGACACAAGATGGAGTAAATTGGTTTATTTCTGTTACATTTTGCCACTTAATCTGAAACACACACCAAGTCTATTTTAGGCAAGTGTTCGTTCTGTTGCCTCTAATTACTTTGGTTTGCAATGAAGGAACTGATGCAATGGGCGTAGCGCACCTTTTCCCATATAAGTTATCTTGAATCCGTTGTCCCCCGTTACAACATACATTGTTGCAACCTGAGAAAAGTATTGTCCAGTTTCTCCATGATGAGGTGCTCAAAGTTCTCGTAAACAGTTGGTCAGTTCCTGAATTGTCCGGGATTCATCTGCTAATGTAATCACCAGATATAATTGAAACATTCTGAATCAGGGCTTTTAGATGTTTGTCATTTAAAGGAAATATTTTACCCAACTTTTTTGGGTGCAGAAAGAATCCCTAATCATCGTCGAAACAATGGCGTCGTGTATTGGTTTGTTGGATAACAATCTTCCCATTCTTTGGAAACTTTCCAGGTATCGCTGCAATGTTATTGTCGATCAGCATTTCCCGACACTAATTTTGTGTAACCGATATTCTGAAATGCAGAGGTCTGTATTTACTGTGTCTCTTTCCATCCACAGAAAGACCGTATACCAATTCAATCATCGAACTGCTGGTGATACATTTTTATCCTTCAGATACTTAAACAGAGTTTTTTCGGGAACTCAAATAGAGATGACAGATCTAGATTTTCCACGTTTATGAAGAGGGACGTATGTGATTTTGTTTTTTGCTGTAGAATAATCTTTGTGCTCATGTACGCAATTCGCGTTCTTCAAGCTCCTGATACCGAGTTGAGCAGGTTGTTGGATACTATCTTTGGAGAGCACAACCATTTTGTTTTTTGCTGTAGAATAATCTTTGTGCTCACGTACGCAATTCGCGTTCTTCAAGCTCCTGATACCGAGTTGAGCAGGTTGTTGGATACTATCTTTGGAGAGCACAACCATTTTGTTTTTTGCTGTAGAATAATCTTTGTGCTCACGTACGCAATTCGCGTTCTTCAAGCTCCTGATACCGAGTTGAGCAGGTTGTTGGATACTATCTTTGGAGAGCACAACCATTTCGTGTAGCTAAAACACACTTCATGTGTTGGATGGCATTGATGTCGATGCTCTACTTCAACAACCTAGAGGACTATCAACTGAGATCTACAAGCTTTTCCTACAGCGGCTGCTTGCACAATTCATGTGATGGATAGGATGCCCAATGTTGTGGCTACAGAGGATAAAAAATTCCGATACAGCATGGTGAGGACCCCCACATGCAACATTTGCGGTGAGCGAGATACTGTACGCCATCGTTTTGTTACCTGCACAACAGCACGACAGATCTGGCACTGGGTTGTTTCGCATTGCACCGTCTTGCTCCTACGCCATCGTTTTGTTACCTGCACAACAGCACGACAGATCTGGCACTGGGTTGTTTCGCATTGCACCGTCTTGCTCCTACGCCATCGTTTTGTTACCTGCACAACAGCACGACAGATCTGGCACTGGGTTGTTTCGCAATTGCACCGTCTTGCTCCTACGCCATCGTTTTGTTACCTGCACAACAGCACGACAGATCTGGCACTGGGTTGTTTCGCAATTGCACCGTCTTGCTCCTTCACCATCGTTTTGTTACCTGCACAACAGCACGACAGATCTGCACTGGGTTGTTTCGCAATTGCACCGTCTTGCTCCTTCGCAAAATCCAAACGATTATGCTCGCACATTACTACAACTAGAGACTCGAGGTACTACCGACCGGTTCGCACAGGTGTGGCTCACATTTGGCTTTCAGCATTATATGCTGTCTGAAACGCATCCCAGCGTCGACGGTTCACGTTGTCAACTTAGAGCAGCAAGAGAAGATCTGCAAAACATAAGCGTCTCTTACTGAAGTCGGCAACGGCTTTTGCTTTGCTCGTTCTATAGCGCTTACATCTTTCCATTTTGTTACCATCTTCCTGCTCATGTTTAATTTAAACGCACATATAATATAGCTCACAACTATATAAGCAAAATATCAATGAGTCCTTAAGTTTTCAAAAAAATTGTGAACTGATATACTGTATTTATAACATAACGTATACTTTTTGTAATTAAAAAAATGTAAATGAAAAAAACAAGTCAAAAATATCAGCAATTAATTACCGAAGTACTGTGCCTTAGCCCGATAACAAATGCAAGGAATGTTTAAAGGTGGAATTTCATTGCGACTGTCTTAATAGCACCTTTCTTTAAGAAACCATTTTCTTTGAATTGGAGTGAGATTTATAGAATGGTACTACGACATTCGGCTATATAACTACACATTGGAGTTTCGCCTTGGTTACTGATATATTACTCGTTGTGGGCTTCGACAATGGGTGTCCACTTGACTGAGCTATGGATATGTTTACGGCTTGTAGTACCTAAAAACGATGTTCATCTGCTTGTATGGAGGATAGCTGAAATACAAGTCAAATCATGGCACTATTAGGATGCGCATGCGCAATAAGTCAGAACATTATTCCCGTTATATATCATAGTATGGAACGGAGATAGACAAAAGTTAAAATACGAATATTACCTAGAATTCTAAACGGGAAATATCAGCATTTAAAACACAAATATAAATTTGTAGTTTAGCTGATATAATCATTAAAATATTATCAAATAAATGCATTAATGCAATACAAATCATAAAAAACATAACACTTAATGCCCTAATATGGCATATAAAGAGTATACCTTTATAATCACATATGATGCTCTATTATTCATTTCAAAGTATTATGCAATATACCTGCAAGACCCTAAAACCAAATACATCCATTTATATTCTTAAATATTTTTAATGAGTGCCTGCGGAAAAGGACAAATTCTTATATTTTTAAGCTTTTCACAGATACGTAAAGCGGATCAAACTTAAGAAGTGTAACATTCAGAATTTCGGCAATAGCTGATAATGTGAAAACATTTTTCAGTCAAATTTAATGAGATTTTATAGACTTTCTTCTATTTGTTATGCTTTGTAAGTCACATGTAATCTAGAATCCAGATTAATAAAAAGGATTCTCAATAACTTGGGATGATTATTTTACTTGTCATGCAAACTACTAAAAAACCCACACAAATATATATATATATTGCAAATTAAAACATACCATACCAACATATGTGGTCTGTGATTAAACCCATCTATGAAAAATGTAAATCCACCAAGGTGAAGCGAATTTCGTGTGTCGCCCTCTGTGGTGTAATGATTACCATGGTAACTTCATATGCCCAAGGTCGCGGGTTCAAACCCGGCGGAGGTCGATGGATTTTTCGGGCGTAAAAATCCTTAGCATGGCTTTCTTCGAAGGGAAGTAAAGCCATCGGTCCCGTATTGTAGATTGTAGATTTACGGCCCCAAGTCTGATAGAGAGGCCTCTGAGCAAAATTAAGCGGTCTTTCACGCCCAGTATAGAATAGGACGCTGAGAACTACAGCAGTTAAAGAGCGTCCATAAATAACACGTCAATTAATTTCTTTTCGAATTTCTTGACAAGCTTTAAAAATACATAACTTAATATAAGTTTATTTTTCGTTTTTTTATTAATTGCAGACGATAACATATACAGACTCTCATTCAGGACAATAGGACTTGATAAATTTTGTAGCCAAAGTAAAATGTTAAATAATATCATGATTAAAATGATTCCTTTCCTATTTCAAAAGGATCTGATGTGTTCCATGCACGTGACTTTCTCTACACCTCTATAACAAATATCTGTTAAAAAGCTTAATTCTTCTACCTGCTTCATGCTAATCAAGATAAACACTAGGAAACACTGCCTCATTATTTGCCTCCTTATAGAAGGTAAATAAGGGAGTACACAAGGCAAAAGTGATAGAAACATATTTTTTAAAGTTTGTTGCTATTTGGTTGAAATTAATCTCTTCGTATAGCCGCGGATTTGACGTATGAGACAATTTTTAAGTTTAGTAAAACTGAAACCATAACAAGGAATATCTTGAATTGGTTAATTCCACGAGAAAAATGTGTATAACATACGTTTTTTGTTTTAACAAGATCTACATGTTTATGTAGTAAGTTTTTGTCTACCTCTTACGGTTTACCAGTTTTGCAAAATTCAGCAAAATTCATCCAGAAGGAAGAGCTCTTCATAAAACTGAAGATATACATTTTATGTGTCATGTTGATATACTTGATGTACAGTATTTTAACCAAAATCGTTAGGGCTATTTTTGAGAAAATCAAAGTTTTCTAAATGTTTTCCATGTAGGAGGTAGTTTGGGGTGGAGTGGGACTTTTTTTGAAATCTTCGTGTCACATTCTTAGAAGATTCCTAATTTAGTTAGTAAGTCTGGTGTTAAAACGGTCTTTTCGCTTTTAGTTATGCTATCCACGGGCTCGCGAGCGCACACACACACACACACATATTCAGACAGACACACACTCTGACCTCTTTCTAATATTTTTTTTTTTTTGGGATTCTGGTGGTCTCCAAATATGTATTTCTGGTGAAATCTCGATATCGAACTTTTGGGTGGTATACTATACGTTCTCTATATATTGTGTATGGAGTACGTGAGGAGAAAGTAATAATGTAATGTTAAGTTGTATTTCTTAGACATCGGTAATGTGAGAATGATAATAGTAGATTCAATAATAGCAATAGTACACCGCAATAACAGTTTAAACCAAGATTGTCTCATTGTAGCATTTTACGAGAACGGTATGTGAGAAAATATTCAAAATAAAAATGTCAATGATATCTGGAATGTAACAACTGTTCATGCTAAGAATAGCACAGAAAGTGAGTAATAACCCATTTTATGTGAATCAAATTGAAAACTTGCAGAGTTGTAATTAATTGATGATTTTGTTTTGAGTATGATTTACTAAAAATACTTGGTAGTATCTTAGCATATTAAAACCTGGACACACATGCACACCCAAATGCATCACACTTACTCACACCTTCACACAAAAATTAATGGAGGATATGTGAATGCTTCTTCTCAGATTTATATTTCAGATATTTACATTAACATGCCATCTCTACATAATCTGAAGGAAAATATTCTTAAAACACCTACTGTTCTATTTTATGCTAATCAGGATAAGCGTTAGTATAAAATGTTTTAATACATTGTTACATTTAAATAACCTTTCTCTAACTAATCTGCAATAAATTATTCCTACGAAACTTACTTTGTTATCTACTTCAAGTATAAACATATGTAGATGTACCATTTTTACAGATACTTCATTGTAGATACACGGAGTAAGGGAATACACTTAGGCTTAAGGCATAATCAAATCTTTCAGGAGGTTGTCGCTAAGTGATACAGCAACAAACTATTTTCCTTTTTTTTTTTTTTTTTTTTTTTTTTTTTTGATCAGAAAAAATTAAGATAGCGAGTTTCCATTTGAAAAACGTATAATCATTTTAAAAATGAAACCAATAATTATGAATATCTCAAAATGCTTAACTGTATACAACAATTTCGTTGACCTGATTGTGTATTTTGATGAGATATACAGAGAAATTATTCCAAATTCTGTGAGAACTAAAATATACACTTCCAGGCCATACAAACCAAAATAGATCTTCATAAATCCTTCTAATTTTATTTATGCAAAACATTAATAGTGTGGACCAAAATACTCCCTTCAAGCTAAATCAATATATTTATTTGAGTTGGAAAGATTTTCGTTATCTCATATGATTATAGTTACGGAAAGGTCATCCAGAATGAACAGAACAGATGCTATTTTCAGAAAATGCAAGACATGCATTTCATTTGGCATAACAATTCTTAAACAATTATAGTTTAAAGGAAATCGTTACCGCTATTTTTTAATTAATCAACATTTTCGAAAAAAGCTCCCTGTAAATGGATGCCCCATCCTTGTAAAATTGTAATTTGCCGGCTTTTTGTTTTTCGGCTCTGCTGTGCACATATAAACACAACGACACACATATACACACGGACCTTTTTCTAAAAATGCTCTACTTGGTTACTTTGGACCTCAAATATGCATTTCTGCTGAAATCTCAGTATCAAGTTTCTGGTTAGAACAATATGCCTTCTCTCTCTATTATGTACATTTTACATAAATGTGCATCAGACAAAGTATACGTGGAATTATTATGTCTGCTCTTTTAAAAAGTATTCTTCACTTTAGTTATTTTATATAGTTCTGCCGAGAAGTGAAGAAATATATTGTTCTTCTTTAAAATAGCATCAACACATTTGTACAACAAAGCCATATATACTGCAATTATAACCTGTAAAGATTGATGCGTTGTTTTAATGTATACTTTTTTGAAAACATATGCTAAAATTTTAATCTGACTGAATGAAAACAATGTTAAGAAGAAGACGAATTTTAATTATATATACTCTATTCGTTTAACTGGCTAATGAGTATTTCAGTTATGCTAAAATTGAGGTGAGACTGAAAAAGGTCGTAAACACAAATCAATTATTAATATAACAGTGAGTGTATGAGCGTCTGGGTTAGTGTGTCTGTGTGTCTGCATAACTCAAAAACTAAAAAGTGAGTTAGACTTCAAACTTGACTTCAGCATCATATGACAGGAAGATTTCCAAGAAAATCTCCCAGCCCTTGAAAATTCTTCTGTGCCTTTGGACTATTTGCGCATTCCTTTTTCCTCAGACTGCTACCACACATAAGGTCACAAGTGCTTAGCTCAGCGAACATGTCGGTCACAATTATATCTGCCAGTGCTTTCTTCTGTAAATATTTCATGAATTGGTGAGACAGAATTGTGTGAAATGTGACGAAGTGTGACCGATCACTCCATCGCGTTGAAAGACATCATACAAGCGTTCATGAGGCTTCAATTGTGCGCAAACTTCCTCAAGATTGGCATATACACATCAGTGTTTTCTGTTGTTTCAGAAACTATAGGACCCACAGTCCGACTTGCTCGCACAGCACACCACATCCCATTTTTTTTTTTCTTCTTTGTGGAGATGAATCTGTCAGGTGATGCTTCATGAAATACAGCAGCGTATCCAACGTTCCCTCTAAATTGTTAGGCATATCTATTTACAGTAATTCACAGTAATTTCTTTCGCCGTTATTCATTTTGTAGGGCTTCACCTCTATATGGTGTTAAACGCATTGACAAGACCTTGTGACAATTTACGTCTTGACCTTTAGGACTTTGGATCATTCTTGCTCAAATATTCACGTTCACAAAATGTACCAATGGACAAAACTGGATTCTTTCTTGCTTTTGTAATTGATCCTGTAGTAGGGTACTTTTCACCTAACCCTATATGCTGTTCTTTGTTGATGTGGAAACGTCAGAAAATTTATTTGCAAAAATGTATGACCGAATTTTTTTAAATGAACTGGTAGACACGTACTCCTTCACTATTGCCGTTTCTTATTAAAGAAGACACATTTTACTAGATATTCAATATATACTTCTCATCACGCAAGGTTGCGTAACATATATAATTAATTTGCTTCTCGATTTTAATTGCAACTAAATAAGATGTTAGCCCATGCGAAAAACTGCACAAAGTCATTTTCAGGAGCTTCAATACACGCTTCTAGGGAAAGACTGCTGCTCACTTTCTGGATTTCAGCGAAAGTGTCATAGGGGGCAACAGTAATGTGTCTAATGTGTGTCCTGGCAGACAGTGTCTTTCGGCTTTCTTTACAGAAAAAGTCGAGCCAGCCAAGGTACAGGTCCTCCTCGTCCAATCCAACGATTTGGAAACAAACTATAGGTTGAGTATGGGCAGGACAGTCAGCTTGTTGGTTACTCCTAGTCTGCAAAGGAACGTCTTATAGCACCTGTGGAAGGCGGTACTTGTGTCAGCTGATTGTTCATATCCCACTCCACACGTTTTTTACATTTCCCCCCGTAGGTTTTACTGATTACTGGTTTTACTGTTTCTTTTACAAACATATACACATTGCACAAACATATAACATCCATGCCCAAGGCGGGACTCGAACACACGATCCCCTGCCCACGAAGCACCAAAGCGAGACGCTTTAGCGAGCGTGGCCATGGGGACCGGCACGTTTAAGCTCCAAGGATGTTGACGTTCTACCTGTATTGTCAACAGACCAATAGTGCATGTTTCTGCGGTTTACCTGACCACGATTAATAAATGTTGCTTCAACACTAAACAAGATGCATGATGAATAAGAAGTATCACGTCTTAAAGCCCATGTACCAAAGTTATCACGATTCTCAAAATAGTTTCCATGCAGCTCTTGATGTCATAGAAGATGTCATAGGGATAGACTCTATGTCGATTTAGAATGCGAAGTACATTATCGGAGTTTTGCCACTTCCTCGTGCGATTGAGCAGTAACTAATTTGAGGCTCTACTGCCACAGCAGCCAAAACATTCATTTCTCACTCTTCTTCAGTCACATTTTGTTTCTGTAGGTTTTCTAGGTTTTACAGTACCACTTTCAGAGAACTGGTTTAAAAGGTTGATAAATGACCATTTGCCGAGATGCTTGACTTCTGTTGGAATATGTTTCCCTGAACACCTTCTTCTTCCTACACTCTCCATACAGCATGAGCATTTCGGCCTTTTTCTGCATTGAACTATTACAAACTAATCAATTAAAAAGTTGAAATGCAATCAATGAACAGAAAACACAATGTAAACAAACATAAGAATATCGCTTTGAAAGAAACGAACAACTTCAGAGTGGAAATTTTACAAAATCGATTTCTCGTAGATTATTTGCCTTAGAATTCTGCAACAAAAACCATCGGCACTCTAATCTACCCTACTTTTATTTAATTGATGTAAATAGGTATTATAATTTAAAAATTGTATGTTTGCTCAAAAATACTTACAAGTATTATTATATCTGTTTATAGGCTAAAAGGCAGTAGTCCTTGACTACCAATTAATGTTGTGAAAACCGCACATCCATAGCATTTTCCATTTCCGAAATATTTGCTGTGCACGTTTTAGGTCATTCATCATGTGTGTGTGTGTATTAAAATAATATACTACTGCCAATTTTCATTTATTATTGTTGATGTCCTTCGGAGTAACTCATTATTTAATAAAAGCGATATATTTGACTGAAGTGGAACAGTCGAAGGTAATTCTCTCTTCAACTTTCTGAAGTTGGCGTTATCCGGGGAAGGAGGCACTCGGAGAAGGGCCTTAGAGATATTTGTCTAACCCCATCCCTATTTTAGGATATAATCCTATAAGATAATCATTAGCCACTAGAACCTATATCAAAGACTGTATTTATCTCATAGAAAACACAAGAAAAAGAATCAGTTCGTGAATAGGATTCAAACTCGGTAATTCTTAATACTAACTTAATTCTTGTTTAATATCGCTGAATTTATGGAATATGTGATAATAAGAAACCGATAGGCGTGATAAACATAAACTGAAACTGAAAGATTGCGGGCAGAGATGTAATTGCGAATCGAACCCCGAGTTGAGCGGAAAGTTAAACCTGTTATTTCCTAGTTTTAAAATGAGTGCTTGTGATTAGTATCCCCACCACACTTTATTTAAATAATATTAATTCAGGCAATGAGGGAATTGTGACCTTTTCTTTTTCTAATTATACATAGCACATAGGTAGAGAAGATATTGCATTCCATCAAAAAATTCGACACCAAGATTTCACAAATATACACGTTTTAGAGTCCTATGTAACCACAAATAATTTTTAGAAAAAGGTCAGTGTGATTCAGCACAATAACTCAAAAACTTAAAGTTGATAGACTACCAAACATGACATTTAAGTTTAGTAACATGGAAGTTTTGAGGAAAATCTTGCAATCCGAAATTAAACTTTTCATGGAAAAATTTCGAAAATTTCGATTTTCTCAAAAATAGTTTTTAGAATTTTGATTAAAGTACAGTACATTAAATATATTTACATGACAAATAATATAGCTATTGACTTTTCTGGGAATAGCTTCTGAAGACCTATTAATTCCGGACCTATTTAGCATTATTCGTAAACTGTTAGAAATGGGCAAAAACGTGCTGTACGAAAACTGTAAATCTCGTTAAACACACGATTTAAGTCGTATACATTTTTCCGTAGGGTTTGTCGTTTCCAAGATATTCCTTATCATTGATTCCAGTTTTAAAATACTTAAACGTTTCTAACTACCACATTTGATTATTGCTTTAGCCAAGTGTAATCCCTTATTTTCCTTCTACTTACAAGGAAGCAAGAATAAGACAAGTTTTGATAATGTTTAATTCGACTAGCAAGAAGCACATAAAAGAATAAACTTTTCAGCAATGGTTTGTTGCAGAGATGTAGAGAAAGTGGTGTGCATGGAATTCATTAGATTTTTTAGATTAAATTGTTTCCTCATAAACTACCTTAAACCTCTGAAATGTACACTTTTTATTGGTCTGCAACGTCATTAAGAGTTGAATGTTTCGGTGTTGAAGGGTTAGAAAAGCAAAAAGTTAATAGAAGTTCGACGAGAGTTTGTATTGCGCACGACAACTCGGAAATTTACGACCGATTCTTCGTGGAAATGAAATGAATAGTTCGTTAAATCGGCCTTGCTTGACGACGAATTTGTCGCCCATTCATTGCTGTCACGTGTCACCTTTATGTACTTCTGGCACTCAACGTTCACATATTATCAAAAACACCATGGGTGTGGGTACGATCTCTCCAGAGATAGAAAAAGTACGTCTGAGAAATATGTTGGCCCACTTTGTGTTGTTGAAATAATCTGCCTACATTCTAATGTTTCACTGTTTTCAATTGATTTTACTCTTTCACAACGTATTCTGATAAATTGACTGAATACGCTTTTCTCCTTATCTCATTTGTTTACTCGGACATTTTTCGATCCCAGAGTTATTTGGTATCGATGTCATATCTGCAGACCTAAGGTGCAGTAACCTGTGTTAAATTATAAACAAAATCAGATATATTCCATTCACATGACCTTCTTTATTTATTCTGCAAAAAATTATTGTTGCAAAAGCTCATTCTTCGCTTTGTTACACTGAATATATAATCTGAATATATAATAAAATTATAATTGTTTATGTATAGCGATTTTTGTTTGAATTAAAATTACACAAATAGCTTCTGAATTTATAATTACTAATGTATATATTGTTTTAAAACTTGAAAGGAAATAAACTCTTATCATTAATAATGGAGACACATTTTACAGAAGTGACCTTATTATTTATTTCTTTATGCGTGCAACAGAAATAAGGGAATGCACTACTAAAGTGATACGCATATTTTTAAAAGACGATCTCTACATGATAACGTTAAAATTCAGTTGTTTTGTAAGCCCAAAGTATAAAAGATAACAAATAAAAATATTCCCATTTGAGAAAAGTGTAAATATTGGGAAATTTAAACCAGTAACAGGAAATTTCCGGAAGATATGCTCCATAAAGTGCTAGCTGACATAAATTATGTTTGACTTAATTTATATTTTGGGGAAGACTTTATTTATCTCTTACGGTTTACCACTTATCCAAAAAGAAGGTAACCTACTCACTACTACTCACATACTGCGCGGTAACAGCGAGACAAACGACTAACAACGCGGGGTTATGCTGTAGAACACAATTCTGCTAATATGTACGACACACAATTTCATATAGGTATCTATAAAGGCGCAATAAGTGCATCATTGGAGAATCAGGAAAATACGAAACGAAGGTACGTCGTTCGATATTGTCTATTGCACTGAATCCATGTGTTTGCATACTATTCTTTGTATTATTAAATAACAGAAATATTGGATATATTAATTACTAACGCTTGTTTAACATAGGGTACCGGTAGCAAGGTCATCTACATTGACCTCAGATGTGAATTGGTGAACGACTAACTATGCCCGGCTGTTGGCATTAAAGGAATCAACATCTTGTGGTTATAATATTTGCTGTCTAAATTACATTGTAAGTAAATATTACTAATAAAAATCTAATGTGTTCCATTCACATGACTTTCTCTACATCTTTGAAACAAATTATTGTAAAAAAACTTTTGCTTCTCTCATGCTAATCGAGCAAAAATTAGCAGAAACAATCTTATTACTTGCTTCCTTGTAAGTAGAAAGGAAATAAGGGAGTACAATAGGTTAAAGTGATAGTCAAAAGCTGGTTGCTATGTGACTGAAGTTCCTTTGTTTGTATGGACAGGAGTTGACAAATTCCTGTATGAGAAAGATATAAGTTTTTTAAAGGTGAAATCAAAAATAAGGAATAACTCAAAACGATCAACTCCTCTAAAAGAAAGATATATAACATAAATTGTGTGTTTTAATGTGCTCTACAATTTTGTATGGCAAGTGTTTGTCCATCTCCTACGGTTTATCAGTTATGAAAAATTCCGTAAAATTCATCCAGAGTAACGTAGTCTTTAGAGGCTGCTTCCAGAAATTTCTTTCAGGTAAATATCTTTAATATACGACATTTTAATCAAAATTGTTAGAGCCATTTTTTAGGAGTTTTCTCAAAATCTTCGTGTCGCATTCCTGGAAGATACCTAAATACCAAGTTTGGTACTTTACCGACTTTTCGTTTTTGAGTTATCGTGTTCACAGACACAGTATATACACACACACACATATGGATTTTTATCTGAAAATGCTTTTTTTGGATACAGGGGACCATAAAACATATATTTCCGGTGAAATCTCGGTGGAGTGCAATACCATCTCTATACATGATGTATATAGTACGTATAGAGAAAGTAAAAAAGAAGAAAAGATCCAGACAAGATTTAAATCTAAACTTTATATATCCAATATCATTATATATGGTGGGTGTGAGGATTTAATGTATTTCATGCACGTACGCGCAGTAACACAGGTAGATTACACTACCAGGAACTTCCCACAGCAGCAACATGAGCTTTCCACCAGGAACGGGAAGTGAATAAATAGTACTGTAATACCCAAAATCAACACAGATCCCTCATATCCTGTGGCTAACATTTTCTTGAGCGAGATCTTAGTACGCACTTACAGTATTCTTTTAATGATTCCTTGGAATAAGCGAGCGTTTTTCCTGTCAGGTTCTTTCGTTTTAAAAGGCTGTAGACCAAAAAAGTAATTAAACTTAAGTTGGAGATGGGTTACTCCTTGATCAACTAATCATTTTCATCAGTTTTATTAAATCGGTAACTTATTCAGGGAACATAAATAGTATATTTAAATATCCTCTCCTAGTCCACCTAATATCGAAAGTGATAAGTGCGCGCATGTGTAACCTGGTAAGGCTTTCGGGAATGAACTTTTATGTATTCGCCATAATGAATTTCTAATGTGAATCAGCATTTTAAAGCAGCTATATTAGATTGTTTTTGCACACATGAATATTCACATAACTATTGATGTGCAAATTCACAGTGATTCTATACAAGGTGAGCACTGTTAATTTATGGTGATGATAAATATTAATAATGCACAAATATACGATACATTTATAGCTGAACTGTTACTAAAACGTGGGCGCTTATTAAAGGTTTTAATTTACTTTAATCCCATGCGTTTGAAATGGTCACAATTTTGGATAAATTAACTAAGATTTCGCTTTGAATTGTTGTTCATTTTGTACATATGTAAGTACACATGCAAAACCTCATTTGTACATAAACTATAAATTCATGTTTTTCTTCTACTCTGTTTTGTTGCTATTTCGTTCCTAATTCAAAATGTTCTGATACCTTCTTCCTGGGCCTTCCCGAATAGAAGTTAATGTTATCCCTTTCCAATCCAATTCAGTTATGATTCAAATTCCTTTTTAAAAATTGACGCCATAGGATGAATATTTTCCTTAAAAAGTTGTTCTTATCACATGCCTTATTGGTGGCTGAGTGTCTAAACTTCTAAAACATTGAACATCACTGTGAAGGCTAACCTAGGCTGGAATCATCGCTACAATGCTGCTCCATAAAGGAAGGAATGGGCCCACGTAAATCAAACACAAATTACCATATCTAAGTGTCGGCTGGGCCTCAGTAGCATTTCTTAGAAAAAAGATCTTTGAAAGGATTTTAATTTCGCTTTTGCTTATTCTATGGCGTGCTAGTGTCAAAAGATTAAGAAAAACATATATACATATAAAGGTTGAGAATTATTGTACGTTAACCTTCATGCAGCTAATGATATCACAGCACCGTTGGGTTGGGAGGAGTTAACATGTGAAAACAAAACTATGCACATTCTTCATCTTGACTAAGATAACTTCACTCTAAGAAGCATCTAAATAAAGACATTTTACATTCAGTACGAACATTTGGTGTCCAGATATCACTGTAATTTCACCGAAAATAGTGCATAATAATTACCTTCTCTCTCGCTCTCCCTTTGTTCTGCATATAAAATATTCTCTACAAAATATTAATATTTTATGTGTATAGTGCTAATTAAGGTTAGCATTACCAGAAATTGTCATGCTAGTTAATGCCTTGCAAGTAGAAGATTATTAAGGGAATACAGTGGTATAAGGCAACAATCAAATCTTTTAAACCCTGTCACTATGCGATTATCATTGAAATTTGGTTCTCTTCCCATGACAAGGAGTAAATCAAGAGAGATATGAAATGGATGAGGGCTTTCCGTTTGAGAAAAGTTTAAGTATTTTAAAACTAAAATTACAATTATAAATTACAATTACAATTTATAGGGAATAATTATTCCAAAGTCATTCAGGAAATAACTTTATTTGACATGTACACATCTTCAAAGTACGGCATGTTAAACAAAATCTTTAGAGCCATTATTAGTAAATTAAAACATTTTGAATAATGTTCTGTGTTAAAAGGAACTTTGGGGTGGGAAAATTTTTCTGAAAATCTATGTGTCGCATCCTGAAGGATATTAAACTTAAAAGCCTGATGTGTTCCATTCACATGACTTTCCCTACATATGTGTAACAATTCTTCGATATATCTTATTCCTATTCTATAGTTCTATAAATATTTGTTCTTCCATATACCTTATGATAATCGAGATAAATATTAGCGGAAATTGTCTTTATTATTTTCTTCCTTGTAAGTAGAAGGAAAATAAGGAAATGCAGTAGGTTAACACGATAGTAAATGTTTTTAAAAGCTGATTGTCATGTGGTTAATTCCGTTCTATGCAGGGCCAAGAATTTACAACTTTCCGTGTGAGAAAAGCTTAAGTGTTTAAAATCTAAAACAAATAGCAAGGAATACCTGAGAAGTGGTCAATTCCTCGAAAAAATGTAAATGATACAAATTGTTTGTTTTAACGTGATCTACGTTTTTTGGGTAGTTAGATTTTGTCTCTCACCTACGGTTTACCAGTTACGCAAAATTTAGCAAAATTATTTCAGAATAGAGGAATTTAGAGGTTATTCCCAGAAATTCAAGATATACATTTTATTTTTTATTATTATTATTATTATTTTATAATTATATTTTATTTTTATTTTTTAATATACGGTATTTTAATCAAAATTGTTAGAGCCATTTTTTTTTTTTTTTAGAAATTCAAAGCTTTCGAAATTTCTTCCATGTAAATGGTAGTTGCATCACATTGTGTCGCATATTTGGAAGATACTAAAGTTAGAAACCAAGTGAAATCTTTGTATCGAATTTTTGGATGGAGTGCAATACCTGCCCTATAGGTACACTATGTACGTAGTACGTGTAGAGAAAGTAAAATTGAAGTTTAGGAACTAACCGACTTATGGTGTCCAGACACACACGTACATACCTACATACACACAAATTGTAAAAATGCATTTTAATTTCAGGGGTCTTCAAAATATGTATTTCAGGTGAAATATTTGAATAGAATGTTTGGGAGGAATAGAATATGTTTTCTTATTATGTATATTGCATATTTGTACTAGAGAAAATAATAAGATCCACATGCTACCTCACAATCTTCTCTTCATATCTATTGCCTATTGTGTACATTATTTTTAAAAGTATGTTTATTTACTTTATAACCAGGATAGTTCTTACTCAAATTGTTCCAACACACACTTTATTGTAGCGGCATGGATGCAAATAATGCAAGAAACTCAGTATACCACGCTCGAATGGATATTTTAATATTTTTTGGATGAGAATAGTATCGAAAGAGTGTCCATAAGCAAATGTCGATTTGCAATAGGAAATATCTACTAATGGGAAAACGCTGTCCCTCTCCCCACCAAAAAGTGACAAAATATAACATGAACTCTCAACTACGTGTTTCGATCTTATGGTTACAATGACTTGAAATTTTTCGGCGCTGGTTATTAATGATTTCTTCTCGGGAGGTCCGACAGGTGAGTGTTAATTCTTATGGTTTGTCAGTTATACGGAATGCTTTGAGAATAAAGGAATCTTCAAAAGATATACACACCAAAATCAAGATATGCACCTTAGTTCTGTCCAAAATATTCTTTATTCATAATCGTTACACTCATTTTTATAACAATATAAAAAGCTAATTTTTTTTCAAAGAATAGAGTTGTTTGAACCGAAATATATTTGTGCATATCTTCGTCTCATAACATACTTCAGCCGAGCCGAACACATTTGCAACTATATCGAGGTATTTTAACAACAGTAAAAGCTGTTATCAGGTAATAGCAATGAAATCTTTGCGGATAGTACCAAAGTGATAAAGTTTTATTATTTCATTAACAGTTTGAAGCATATAATTATGGAGAGAACTGAAATAGTATGCCTTGTCCATAGGTGCTGCCTATCAAGAGCAGTAGTCAAGAGTATGTCCGTTTCCTGCTTAAGTAGTAAACATAGATTTTACTTGAGTTGTTGAATATTGAGAATAACTGTCTTTCTTTGTATAGTGGCGGATCGTAAAGTAACGCGCAATATATTTTTTTTTATCTTGGAATTGTAGCTGGAATAGTGTAATTTCACACAGATATACTTTGAAGTTTTCACTGCTCGGGCATTTTTGTTGCAAGTGCGCCGTGAACTACGCAACAAAGATGGCGCACATGCTACTATTACCCAGTATGAAGAGCAGAGAAGTGTGGTTCGATATTTGTAGGCCAAAGGGCAGAAACCGAATGAAATTCACAGGGATATGCGTAGCGTGTATTGGGATGATTTTATGGACCGTAGCGCTTTCTTCAGATGCTGTGCAACTGAGAATCTTATCCAACAGTTCAACATTTCCTAGAGTGCTGTGTCCGACATTGTTCATGGCACTTTGACATTTCGTAAAGTTAGTGCTCGCTGGATGCATTGCAACCAGACAGACAACCACAAAGGCCAACGAATGAAGACAGTCTGTACTAGTGTTTTATTGGTGCACTTTGGAGAAGTTGCGTCGTGTCCTTCATGACAAACGCCACAACCTAATACTAACGATGTCAAATTTCTTCATGACAATGCTCGCTTCCATGATGCTGCTGCTGAAGCGGGAATACCTGGTCTCTGCAAGCTGGATGCTGCCTTCGCTGGAGTCTCGTTCCGGGCTGCTTCTGTCGGGGGCTGATTCCACTCCTAACAATGCTAGTTAACTAAGTTCTCAGGGTTCTTCTGTGGCTGAGGCTAAATTATGAGACTTGCATTTCCCTTTTACTTTCCCTTTTCAATTGTTAACGGACGGCTTTGCTTGGTTCCTTACAATAATAATTTAACTTATTATCTTAATTGCAGTGATTTTAATGTTTTTCCCACCAACTAGCAGATTACAAATTACCTGGGAGCCTAGCTTCCCTAACACCCCCTACTCGGCACGTGACTGCTTCGTCACACGCTTGAACACTAGTTCTGCACAAAAATTTTCTTGAGAAGAATCGCACGCTGTTAGCTACGCTCTATTTATATGTCACAGGCATGACGCTAAGTTTTCCGCCACAAAATATAAGGCGACTGGTGTTTGGTTACCACCCTGTTGCTGGGTGCCTTCTATGAGAAAGTTCTGGGTCAAATTCTCTAACAGTTCGTTCAGTTGACATTTCTAGGAAAAACTCAGTGTATCCATCTCTTGCATATTTTCCTAATACCTGTGTTTTTGGAACTTCAGTTGCTGCTCTGTCTCTTATATATATCTCTTTTCTTTTACCCTGATTTTGACTAAACCCTATGCAGTCTTTCCCTGGAATTCCAGCTAGCCAGCCGTTTGCTAATTCCCTTGTATAATACCTGTTCTTGATCTGCTCCGCAACGCGGTCCTGAGCTGTTTCTAACATGCCTTTAAATATTACATCTGTACAATTCTTATTAATATTGATGTTACATACATATCCTTATTCTAATAATATTAATTATCTGTACATGCCATATTCCCTTACAGAATCATCAGATTTAGTTGGAAGGTGCACCAACATCCACCATGCAGTCCGGTCTTGCAACGTCGGACTTTCATCTGTTTGGCGGATGAAGCAATTCCTGGCTGGCAACGCTTGCGACAAATACGGAAGTGAAATTTGCAGCTCGCAGATGGCTAAACTTCAGAGAAACTGACAGACAGGGCGTATTGAAACTTGTTGATAGAGTTGGTGACAATGTTGAAAAGTAGGAAAAAGGTGTAAGTTTATTTGGGATTTTTTTTAACTGATAAGCTTTTAGTAAAAAAAAAATATTGTGCGTTACTTTTCGATCCGTTCTCTCGAGAAACTTATTAGGACAGTCGCGTGCAGGCAGAAATGTGCACCTCTAATAGAATCTGGTATTTTAAACATTGGCAATCACCTCAATAGCATATATTGCCTTGTCAGTTAAAAGTAAATGTGTAAGTAGTTGTTTCTGAAAATTTTTGTCTCCATTAACATGAACATGAACATTACATGAATTAGAAAAGATAAGGTTTTGTAAATAAGAAATTGATAGTAGAAATGTAAAATTAAACAATATGAACTATATAAAGAGATGTGAGTATAACGCTCATATTTTTTTAGTTATCAAGTTCTCGCTCTTTCTCTAAACTTTAGGGGGATCAAACATTCAATGTTTTACTGCAGCCGAATAATAGTTTTAGGTAATTAGCAGAGAAAATAACAAAGAAAACTTTAAAAAGTTCTGTCTGTGCAGTATGTCGGTTCACATGAATGCATTTTTGAATACGGAGCGCACGCTTACAACAAAGCAAACTTTGTATTTTAAGCGTAAAGGCCTTCATGGATCTCTCTTTTCTAATCAGAAACAATTTATATTTTTCTCAAAAATGGATCTCACAGTTATTAAAAGAGATATTAAAGGTTAGAAAGGAGATACGAGGCATTTAAGCATCAATCTAAATCACATTCTTTCACACTCATATCGTCTGCATTAGAGAAACATAAGAAACACAATAAATACAATATAAACATAACCCTAAAATATACAATCTGCCCAAAATATTCATTTTCAATAGTCTTTATCAAATATTTTTCTTCAAGTTTCTTTCTGTTTAGATTGTAAGGCATGAAATATTTATAAATGTTCTATTACTTATATAAGTTTCCTTACTTTACAAAGAACATAGCTAGAGAAGGTATTATATTCCCTCTAAAACTCAATATCGAGATTTCCCTGGATATATACGTTGTTAAAAAAGCAATCTTTAGAAAAAGGAACGCTCGCACACGCGGCTCCAGCTTAGAATAATGTAAAATGACGGTAACATCTGCAAGAAATCGATTCTACATTGCAAAGAATAAGAGATGCGTGTAGTCACACTGTAACGTATGGTAATTGTTTGCTGCATTCCAGTACCATTGTTAATTTGAGGGTTTTTTCAAATACCTTGTACCACTGTTATGTACATCTTTTTCGATGCAACATATTTTATTTTGCCGCGCATTCTTGTGCTACCTTTTCGGAGTTTAATTTTATCAATTACATAACATTCTTTATGTTTTTATCTTTATAATACACTACTAACACCTTATAAATATCACCTCCATGCAAAACATAGTTTTAGAAATATTAAAAGAAATTTAAGAAATAACCTTTGTTTTAATGAATGTATAATGAAACCGTAATCAATATTATTCTGTAGCTTCTGTAGCTACCGAGTCTTTCTGAATCAACCATTCATGGGATATTCTACACACATTTCCTTTTATAATCATTTACCAATACCTTTTAATTCTAGTTATTGGTGCATTATAGTTGTTATTAGGCATATAGTAGCTGTCCTTGATAACTGTCGCATGGGTGACGTGATGACGCTGCAAATTGGTTATTCTAAGTGCAGAACTATACCGCAAATTAATCACTTATTCACCACATTCTATAAAAAGAAATATTTTTCTAGACAGGCATAAATGTAGGAATCGAATTTCTGCAGTTTAGATTGTTTTCTATTCCCAACTAGAAACTGACACACGACACATTGTGCAAGGAAAGAAAAACCATCCACAACTCTCACATGTTTATCAACTAGAGAAAGTTTGCTCTAGCACAAGTTCAAGCTAATTGGTAGGTCTGCCGTGCCAAGTAGTAAGATCACTCGCTTCTCACCAGGGCAGCCGGTTTTGGTTTCAAGCAAGCCCATGTAGAATTTGTAGTAGAGCGGGTTCTCTCCAGGTCCTCCGATTTTCCCCTTCATCGCATTCAACCGATGCTCCATCTTCATTCTATGTATCATCAGTGCCAGTGAGTTGCCATTGTAGTAAAAGCGGGCGTTAAACATTACCATAAATAATAAAATAAAAACTAATTTAATTGTTTAAGTGGTAACGCCTGATCTAAGGTGGAAGTAGACTTTGAGCAATAAGATGCTTCGGAAGTTTTTCCATAGTCCGAATAACCTTACCAAGGACTATACAAGCGGAAATATTCAATTCTGCACATTTCTCTGTGAAATGTCGCCGTGCAAAACCACACTCTTTACCTCAAAACCACATTCTTTACCTCAAAACCACACTCTTTACCTCAAAACCACACTCTTTACCTCAAAACCACACTCTTTACCTCAAAACCACACTCTTTACCTCAAAACCACATTATTTACCTCAAAACCACATTCTTTACCTCAAAACCACACTCTTCACCTCAAAACCACATTATTTACCTCAAAACCACATTCTTTACCTCAAAACCACATTCTTTACCTCAAAACCACACTCTTCACCTCAAAACCACATTCTTTACCTCAAAACCACATTCTTTACCTCAAAACCACACTCTTCACCTCAAAACCACATTCTTTACCTCAAAACCACACTCTTCACCTCAAAACCACATTTTACATCTAAGAATATATGTTCTATTATTATATTATATACAATTGTTATATATCAAGCATGCATAGTCCTGTAAAGTTTGGATGATTTTGCACATTTACTTTTCGTGGTTTATAGTTGATGGAGAATTCAATTATTCTCTTTTGGCGACCAGAAGTAGGATTCCTCTCAGAATTAGCGGAAGAGCCAAAAGGAGCACAGCAAGTATGTTCCACTTCTTCTAACGGTGGTCAGATAGCAAATCCAAGAGTATCTTGCCAGTTGCAGATAAACATGTCCCGCCTACTGGATGGTTCTCTTGGGAGTGAAACCACTCAGGTCGAGACGCTATCCAATCAACTTCGTCCGTTCTCCAGGGGTCAAGTGGTGTTAGATCATTATCCCCTTGACCTTCAGCATGCTGTCTGACTCTTTATTACTTCTGTAACAGCCGCCCGCATCCCTAGGCTACCATATCAGCGCCTTGCGATTGACCCAGACAATGAAACAACCCTTGAAACATTCCTCCACGCTAATTAACTTTGAAGCATGGAACTGTTGTTGGTTTTCTAATGGGATGTTATCCGTAGCTTATACGAGTTAGCATTGTGTTTGACTCCTACGTGAGTCCCGTAAACTGAACATTTCATATTTAAGTGAGGTTGCTTTGAAGCTTAAACGGTGAATATTGTTTAAATAAACTTTCCTTTACACATGTTGGCATCAAGTTATCTGTACGTAAACCACATGACAATAAAATAAGGTAAACAACGGCAGCCGAAAGTAACGCACGGCAGGTACATGGAGTGATGAGTGCTGTCTGCACGAGTCTGTGTGAGGGTCACAGACATTTCTGCCTAAACTCAAGTAATTATTTAACCTTATTTACTTTCCTCTCACTTTGATTATTCCAAGGAATAGTCATAATGTTTTCTAGACAATATTAGCAACCTGGATAAAAAAATCTACATTCTAAAGAATTCGTAAATAGTCAAACTGGTCTCTTTATCATTATTATTATTGTTATTGTTATTATTACTGTAATTATTATTATTATTATTACTCTTATTGTTTATAAATGGCAAACGAAATTCATAAGCACAGATCTCTAATGCGATCTGGCTTATGCATACTAAAAACACTGTGATGTTAGAAATTGCTCACACTGTCGACATCTACCGAAATACTATATAATTAGAATTTTTTTTAAATAACTAATTAGTTATTACAGTAAAGGTAGAATTAAATGTCAGCCAGTTTCACGAACAAAGCAATTAATAAGTATCTATGAATTGGTAATTGGAAGACAATGACTTGAGTGTTACTTATGAAATTTTATTACATCAGATACCGTTGTGGCTTCTGAAATTGAGGGCTGTGTGCTTCAATTGCGGACTAATATTTTTACTCAATGAGAATAGTAATTTATTATTCTGGGTTGTTTAGTACCTCCAAGTAGGCATGGTATACGTGGTTATTTTCCTCCAGAGAGCTGGGTGAAAGGAGTAACGCAGAGTGGGGAGGCCTGGTGATAATGAGTGCTGTATCCGAATTGAATTCGGATGTTTCCTGCAAGGCACTACCCCAAATACTAGACCAGTAGATCATGCATTGAGGCGTAATGCTGGAAGCAAAATGGATGACTTACTGACGAGCGTTGTTAATTTCGCGGCGCAGTTCAGACCATGCAAAAAAAAAAAAAAAAAAAAAAATTAGGTTTGGGAAATGCGTTAGATGAGGAGAAGGAACAACTAACACAGTACAATTTATCGAAATATCTGTCTCTATATCCATGGCATTGTGATATACTTTAAAAATATTCGTTGTTTATACATTCAGGGATCTCTTCTAAAATGTATTCCTTTACCCTGTGAATATAAAATCAGTGTAAATTAATACATTTAATACATCGTACAAGAGATCCTTGAAGCTGCATATTTGGATAATGCATGCTAATTAAAATGGGGGCAGCTCCTTCTGCCACCCACCTTCAAAGCTTGTACCTGCCGTAGATAATTGTTCTGTAAGTTAAAGTTAGAAAATTATAGGCTGAAAAGATTGATGGCAGTGAACAGAACAAAAAGTTTAATAAAAGAATTAATTGTCCTCCATAAAGATTGCGTAATATAAATGATGTTGCATACAATTCTGGCATGGACCAAACAAAGCAAACAAATGGTACCTGGATATTATACAGTATAAACAATGACAAACTTGGAAAACATAAATGAAACTTGTAAAACGTCTGATGATTTTTCATACAGATCTTAGTCAATAAACCCTTTAAAAATGGGTGGCGAACAGGAGATTCACGATTATTTCATTTCTAGTAGACAATTGAGCTGGTCGCATTTTACCTTCTAAAAGGTATGCATACGTGAGTGTTGCATATTTGAAAGATTCCGTGAACGTTTGCATGTAGCTTGCACCCTTATGGCGTTTAAGTATGTTAAAGCCGAGCCAATAAATGAAGAATTGCAGAATTCCGTTTTCAATCCAAACGAAATATTGCTAAAACTCACCTGAGGTTCTCAACGGAGTGCAAAAACTGCTACCTCTTCCTTAGCTACTCTACTGTGCATGTTTATATACATGAGAAATGAAGTAGACAGCGAACAGCCAGCAATGTTTCATTTACATAAATCAGTATGAAAAACGATGCAACTATTTTGCAGCCTAGGTTTTCAATAGATGCATAAATGGAATTACAATTCCTAATTAACTACATGAGCAACAGTATTTTAAAACAACAGGGAACACTGATAGTAACTTTGTCAAATGCTACCAGCCAATACGTTCCCCTAATTGATATACTTTGCAGGCCGTACTCTACCCTCTGTGTCTACAAATAAGCCTGAGAAGATTTATTGATTTTGATTTATAAATAATCAGTATTTGTTTAAAATAAGTATTAGATGCATTTTATATTCGAATAAAAAGTGCTGTTTTAGCAAATTTATAATGGTTTTGAATGTCATTAACGAAACCTTTTTTTGCCCAAAGAGTACTTAATATCTATCGAAAGAGGAGCGAGAAAATATTGTATGGGTAGGAAGAGGTATATGGAGGCTAAAAGATCTAAGGAAATTATTTCACAAAACAGTATTCTATTTGTGGTAGGATTTAAGCTCTGGAAAACGTAATATTTAAATGTAAAAGAATTGATATAGACAAAATAGTCTAACTTGATATTCAAAAATATGTGTATAATCGAAACTGAAGAAGATAGGACTATAACTAAGCAAAGTGAAAAATAAATGGATGCTTATACAGAGTCAAAAATCAAAATATCAATGAGATAACAAAGTGGAATTAAGATATTATTTTAAAACCTGAGTTTGAATGGTACAGAGATACAGCTAAACATGTCATATTTACTTGTACATAGCTCAGTATGCATAAAATGAATAAATATCGGTCATTCTAACAGATGAACAAATCAATAGAGAGATAAATGCTTTAGTTTTTTTTTTGTTTTTTTTTTTTTTGTTTTTGTCAAATTATATTCCCTGACATACTGATAGGATTACATCTGTACCAAAAACCTTTCAACGTTGACATCTCTAGTTTCAAAAATTAATTAAATGTATCATAATGACTATAAAAAGGTTTTGTGTGCTAAGTTCACTTCTCCTAAGTGTGATAACTTGGAACTTAAGACTTAAATCTATTTTATTTTTTATTTTTTTATTTCTGATCATCTTGAGTAGTTATTTTGATTTTTAGCGCTCTTTTTATGTTTCCAAACGTTATTTTTTCCTGAGTAGATCTTCTTTATTTGGTAACAAAATAGTCGCGGGAACTAGCCATAGTATTGTGTTCGCTTGAATGGTCAGTTCATCTAGGCAATGACGAGATCCAAAGACATTACTTACTATCCGGCACTACAGCCCAATATGAGCCTTTATTTTCCTCAGAATCAGTCTCCATGTGTTCCCATCTTTATTTTCTTTACTCCATCCCTTCACCTTCATAATCTCAATTCGTTTATCATTCTGTGAACCCATTTCATTGTGCGTCTTCCTTTGTTTCCTGTCGAGTACAATCTTGCTTTAAATACTCTTAAAGGTATTCAATTCACCTCCATTCGTTCTAGATGACTGATCCATTGTATCCTTAATGCTTGAAGGTAAACTCTAAGTCTGAATGTACTCTAATAGAAGTACTGACAAATTAGCTAACTGCAATAAATGTTTAAGCAACGTAAACACTGTTAAAATAACTTTACCCTGCATTAACCGGAGCAATAGATTGGGTTTATTATGGTCAAAGCTAAAGTAGAACTTTACAATACTTTAGTTCTCCAGCACAACATAACGATTACTGTGACTGATTCGTGTCAGTGTGTTTGTTTTTCTTTCCTGTAATGTTCTCGTAATGGCTTTTGATAAAGCATATATATCATCTTTGTTTTTTGTTTTTTCGTTTCTCTGTTAATGCTCCTCGTATGTAGTATGTACATCAACCATGACTTACAAGTCACGGGCTTGTTGAGGAGTAAATAGACTCTGGATCAGCCAATAGCCAGGATAGATGATCAGCCAGATTGCTGGTATGAGAGTGAGGAAAAGTATGTATTGAATAATATTAAATCAATATTGTTTTGAATTTTCCTACTAATTATTAAGAGCGATATGTTTTGTGACTGGTAGCACCTCCAAGTAGGCATGATCACACAAGTTATACGTCTTTATTTTCCTTGGCGAGTCGGAGTATTGAGAGGCCTAACGCAAGGTAGCGGGCCTAGCGATGACGAATGTCAAGGTTACTTGCACGAAACTAACAAAACAAAGAGGAATCAGCCACGGTTCTTGCGCTCACAGATATATATAATTTGTGTTATCTCAAACTTACATTTTTGTAGATGAAAAATGAGAATGGAGGCTTAAGCACACTTAATTAGTGATTTAACTTTCATTATATATGTTCAATTCATTCATTGCTTATATAGACATGAGTTAACAAATTCTTGTGTGAGAAAAGTATAATTTTTTTAAAGCTGAACCAAAAATAAGGAATACCTAGGAATTGATCAACTACACGAAAAAAAAATGTATACAACATAAATTGTTTTGTGTGATAAGTTTTTGTCCATCTCTTACGGTTTAGCACTTAAGCAAAATTCCGTAAAATTCATCCAGAATAAAGTACTCTTCAGAGGCTATTCCCAGAAAATTTAAGATATACATTTGATTTGTCAGGTAAATATCTTTACTATACGATATTTTAACCAAAATCGTTACAGCCATTTTTGAGAAAATCACAATTTTGAAAAATGTTCCATGTAAAGTGTAGTTGGAGGTGGGGGTATTTTCTTGAAAATCTTTGTGTCACATCCTTGGAAGATACCAAACCTAATTACCAAGTTTGGTTTTTAACAGGCTTTTCGTTTTTGAGCTATGCTGCCCACAGACACACACACACACACAGACAGGCACACACGGACATTTTTCTAAACATGTATTTTCAGTGAAATCTCGATTTCGAAAAGTTGGGTGTATTACAATACCTACTGTATACCTATGTATGTACATAGTGCGTATAAAGAAAGTAAAAATACGAAGGAGGATTTGCGTTATTCAAAGCAGATACATTTACACTGTAGTATTTCTGCAATGTACCAAAGTTCACGGAAAATTGACCTACTTATATAATTCATAGTTAATCTGAAGGGAGAGACAAACAGTTTCTAATCGGTCAGTTTCTCTGCGAAAGCCAAAATGGTGGGGAAAGACGGTTGTGAACACACCCTTTAATATACACGTTCATTAGGTGCCGAGGTGCGTTCGATAACTGGTGCACCCGGCTAACTAGCTCACCCTTGTGTAAAGAAGCTAGCATTCAGCACTCCATGGCGATTGTTTTGTTTGGTTTTCTCTCTCCCACTGGATAATGTAACGCAATGTTGATTGGCTTCTAAAAGCCAATAACTGCCTTATTATAGATCTATTTGGCTTGCTGAGGAATACAGAAAGCATGGTACTATGTGAATATGTTAAACATAGCTGCGTGGTTTTATTATAAGATGTTCAACAGCCTTCCTTAAATGCTTCCGTCAGTTCATCGTAAATTATAATTTAGTAAAATGTTGTTTTTATGAAAAACAGACACTAATAGCTAAGGTTCAATGGTATATTTAAGACGTCATTTGAGAGAATTTAGGTTTAAAGCTTACCATAGTAACACTCGTGTTTCCTAAAAGCACAGATTAATATCCAATGAGTGTATACTATACACTAGTGGAATATTTTGTTCAAACTTGGAACGGGAAACCGCCTTGCTGCATATGCAAGCATCAAAGAGTATGCGTATGTGGATACCTCGAATGCACAAGTTCGAAGCGATATTTGTGCATTGGAATGGATGGCCTTGCTTGATTTATCGGCGTTTCAAGCGATGTAGTTAATTCACAGCTCAGTTAAAACTTGTTTACAACATATAGAAAACTTCGTGATTTTTAGTAAAAGGTTGACGAATAGTAACCTAGACCAAGACAACCTCATTTTACTAATTCATAATAATTTGTATTTATTGTCCGTGCATAAAACAATAAAGAACGGTAGGCACAAAAACATCAATGAACTTGATTATCCATTTCTCTGAAAGCCACGTAAGTATTCTAACTTTGCGTCAGTTATTGTGTAAAAAATATGGTGAGAGAATCCATCCAGTAAAGAGAAATTTTCGTCTCTGAGAAGCAAACCTTGGCATAGAATATGTTTTGCATGATACTACTATGCACATCCAGTTTTTACTGAAGTCCAAATGACGGTGAATAAAAACTAAGGTAATCAGTATTGGAAACTGTATACATGATTACCTGCGTTCGAATTCTATTACATGTAATTTTTTAATTGTTGCATCCTAGATATCCCGAAGTATACAGAAACGCTTATCAAGGGTCCCACATTATTGTATATTCATTATTGATATTTATTAGTAGCTTTGAAATACAAAGACAGATATAATTGTCGCATATAGGTAATGTCATATGAGGTCAATTTGATAATTTTAAGCCATTTTCAGCAATTTTTAGCAGTTTAGTCATTTTTAATGCACTAGAATAAATTCTAGATTTATATTAATTTTTAATCACTATAGTTTAAGTAAAACGTAGACAATGGTTCTATGTTATCCAATTTTTTGTCACTTTCGTATGCTTTATGTAATTTTTGCAGCTACATACATATTATAGAAGGCATTTTATATTACTGACATTGTATGAGAATAGCTTTTAAAAGCTACTTAGCTTCTCTATTCCCCTGAGAAAAATGAGAACTTATTACATTCTTTACTGACATTGTTGCGTAAAAATCAAATTTTTCCTATTTAATGGTTATCTGAAAAGGGTTGCTTGTGAGCAGAAGGGTGGATATTGCCAGGTATTCTTACACCTAAGAATTAATGTCCCGTGTGACAGGCCACTTTTTCTTTTTTCGTGTTAAGGTTTATGTAATATTTATCTTTATGTCGATCCATCGGAACCAAAGGACGTTTATAAAAATGCTAAATTTAAGGTCAAACATAACATTTTTACAGTGTAAAGGGAATAAAAATGTTACACACAATGTTATATAAGATCTTTCAAAAAACCGCCGATGCAAGACCTGGGCGATTTGCTGAGATCGTATGTGATAAAAAATATTTTTTTTTCGCTAATAAAGTTACATCAACAAAACACCTCATGATCAGCATGGATTAGGCAGTTATCTAAAAACAAAGTCATATGCCTGGCCCACACTATCGGAGAAGACTTAGGAGATTGGCAAGCATCGAGTCGGGGGGCTTTCGTAGTGTTATCCTAGACATAAGGATATTCTATCCAGTGGTTAGCTAACATAAGAATATTCTATCCAGTGGTTAGCTAACATAAGGATATTCTATCCAGTGGTTAGCTAACATAAGGATATTCTATCCAGTGGTTAGCTAACATAAGGATATTCTATCCAGTGGTTAGCTAACATTAAGGAATTTGCCTGGCCCACACTATCGGAGAAAACGTAGGAGATTGGCAAGCATCGAGTCGGGGGCTTTCGTAGTGTTATCCTAGACATAACGATATTCTATCCAGTGGTTAGCTAACCTAAGGATATTCTATCCAGTGGTTAGCTAACATTTCGTAACCATTGTTTGTTCTTCAAAAATACAGTTTCATTATAACAGGGGAATGCCTGGGAAACATTCAATACCAATACTATCTTTTTGAGGCAGTTTAACGCTTGTAATCTGATGACGAAGGCAAGAATTGATGGAAGCAATAGAGGCAAGAATACAATCAGAATACTACCAAAAGATTGTAGAAAATTTTTTAAAAAGTATCTTTTGTAACGAGACAAGAAGTTGTCTTTAACTTGTAATATTAGCATTTAAGAACAATTTCTTGCTGATCTTTACAATACGTTGTTGAGAGTTTACTATTAGAATAATTTGCTCAAGAGTGTCCTATCGTTAACATGTGATAGCTGCCGTTGTTATGCAGTTATAGCAGTCATGTGGTTTCAGTTGTTATTGACAAACAGCCATGGAACGTTACAGCATCAGAAACGTGTAGAAATTGTGAAAATTTATTATCAAAATGGATTATCTGTTCGCCAAACCTTCCTTGTATTGCGTGACGTTTACGGTGTGCATAATCGTCCCTGCGAGAGAATGATTCGGCGTTTGATCGATATATTTGAAAGAAGTGGTTCCATCAAAGAACGCCTGTAATCGGCATAAGCGCTCCAATGAAAACGTAGGCGCCGTTCGTGAGAGTGTACGCGAGAACCGAAACAAATCAATTGCTCGTCGAGCAAGAATGGGACTTTTGCCGACCACAACTTGGCAGATTTTGCATCTGAACTTGAAGGTTTATACTTAAAAATGTTGTTAACTCAAGAGCTAAAGCCCAACGACCATAGGATACTCCTTGTATTCGCTGAATGGACTATGGGGCAATTACAACTGACCTGGATTTTCGTCGAAAAATCATCTACAGCGACGAAACCCACTTTTGGATGGATGGTTTTGTTAACAAACAAAATTGCCGCTGTTGGAGAAATCACAAGATTCAAGAACGACCACCATCCCCGAAAGATTACTTTGTGGTGTGGATTTTAGTATGGTAGAATTATTTGTCCATATTTTTTCCAAGACAAGATGGAGAACTTCTAACGTCAATGAAGAAAGACACCGGACTCTTATAAGGAACTATTTTTGGCCTCAATTGGATGATATGGATCTCAAAAACACCTGGTTCCAGCAAGATGGTGCCACATGTCATAGCGCTCTCGAAACAATCGCTTTTTTGAAGGACTAGTTCACAGGTTTCAATCATTCCCCGTGGTGGTGATGTGAGCTGGCCTCCGAGATCTTGTGATTTAACGCGTTTTGTTACTTCTTGTAGGGTTATCATAAATCTCGAGTTTATGTAAATAAGTAACCAGTAACAGTAAATGATCTTATGAACATTACGCGTGTTAGTCATGAAGTTAGACCTAATTTACGTTCTTTTGTCATTGAAAATTGTGTCAACCATATACGCGCAACCCAACGCAGTTGCGGTGGTCACTTAACTGATGTTTGCATTGACATCAATTGTGTTCCAAAATAAAAAAGAAATAAACTTCTATCATTCAAAGATAGGACACTCTTGTTTAAAGACTCTATACACGGTACTATTGTTAGGTAAGTGTTTCACAGTTATATATATATATATGTAATCTTTTGCATAATAAGGTACCTTTTCTACTTTTAGCTGAAAGCAAGAACAGGTTTGCCGATAACGAACAAGAAGAAACCCCGACCACGCTGTGGCCAAGTGGTTTGACCACTCACCTCTCATCGAGGGTTCGATCCCCTCTTGTGGTATTTGTGGTGAATAAACGGCATAGGGGCAGGTTTTCTCCGGGTTCTCCGGTTTCAACCGCGTGCTCTATCTTCTTTCCACGTATGATCAGTGCCTGCAGTGCTATATGTAGTAAAAGCACCATAAAAAACCAAAACAAACAAACAAACAAACAAGAAGTAACCCGTTTATTTTTTCACGACACCTGCTTGGTAATAACACTCTCTGAGGTGTGAGTAAGTGAGCATCACACACTAGTGCTATGTGCATTACCTAATCTCAACATTATTTAATTTTCAATGTCGCATAAAAGAGTTTCAAAGTTGTAGAATCAAAATTAAGATTATCTCAGGTACAATCTATAAAAGTATTATAGTCATTATATATCGTTTCAAAAGAGCCTGCATATAAACAACAAAAGGACATGAATATTTATTGAAAATTAACATAAAGGGAATATTGATACTTTATTACTAAAACAGCCAGGAATTTTAAAATGGGATAAAGTACCACTTCATTATGTTCAAATTTTATACAGTATAAAATAAAGCATGGTGTGAAAGGCTTATTGTAAGTTCTAACAAAGTATTTCACTAAATTATTTCATTTAAACTCATTAAATTAAAACGTTTTGTTTAAATATATTCTATCGTGAGTTTGCATATATAATAATTGACTGCTAGAGTTTTAGAATCATACAAAACTGCTTAATAACTCTCCTCCATAAGGAATTCTTGGAGATTTAAAAAGAAAAACTGTTTCCAAATTTCTACAGGAAATCTTGAAATACTCAATTAACGTTTCCTCTGTACTCTAATTATTAGTATTACTTTCGGCCTTTAGAGGGTTCCACACAAGATCAGTCTTTTGGTGTGAGAAATTAAACATATTTGTTTTTTACATTCTCTACTTTGTGCAATTTGTAGAGGAAACTTTTTATTGGAGCAGAAATTCTACATTAATATTTCATCGAGAATACTTCTTTTGAGGTTCCCCAAACCCCAACATTTTTGATCGAGGCCCAAGCGCGAATGTGTATCTGTGAACAGAAAAGCTAAAAACGAAAATTCGATAATTATTACTAAACATGCTATTTAATTTAATTGCTTTCCTAAGATATGGCATTAAAGATTTTAATGAAATTCCTCTCTTCCTTCCTCAAACTACCATTTATATGATTTTTTCGATACGCCCTTTTGACTACCAATAGTTTTAGTAATATATATATATATATAATAATAATAATAATAATAATAATAATAATATAATCCCATGACAAAAGAATTCAAACATTTAATTTCTTGGAGTACGCTCTGGAGTCCATAGAAACAACCTGAAATTTATTTTTCACATTTCTCTATTTATTCTTGCAACTGGGCAATGAATTGAATTACAAAAATACACAAAACGTGGTAGTAAAAAATCAATAACGGAAGTCTGTAATAGTGAAAGGCTTATATTACTCATTCATTTGGAAGCATTTCGTACAATTTTTATAGCAAGTAAACCATAAGAAATGCATTAAAATGTGCTTAAAATAGAAACATTTTCAAGCAGAGAATTTATTTCAAATAAGTTTTATGTAACATAACATATTTCGAGAAATGCATTGTTGTTGGTTTGGATTTTCAACACTACTATCATATTTCAAATCTTACAGCACCTTTTAGGATACATTACATTCCTATGCATAACATTTCTGATGACAAAGCAATGGTGATTATAATAATAGTAATAAGAACTTGCTACAATTAGTTTGAAAATGTTAAACTTGAGCAGACCTCACTATCACATCTTTTTGAAGATGCTTCTGTGGAACGTTCTCTGAATTATTCTGCGCTCAAAGTAATGTTTCATCAATTTTATGCACTGTGCATACGTTATAGGCAACGAAATTCATGGCTCCAATAAAGAGCTGCTGTTGAAACGCTTTGTTGTCTAGCTGACGAATAACGCGCCAGGTTTAGTCCGTGACCTCAGTCTCACTATGTTAATATTAGAACTGGATCCGGGGTCACGAAATTCGGTGCACACAGAGTATAACTATGACGTGATTAAGTAGGCTCGGTCTCTATATCCCATTTTGAAATTCGTTGCATTATCCAGCTATGCTCACTGCCCGGCCTCGTTCAGTTCCTGCTACTAGATAAACCAGCAAACACTGAAAGAGAGCTCAGATTAAAAAATGTCAAAAATACAATAGAGTAGGCTTTCAATACTGAGCAAATTTTGAATGAAATATTTTCAGTGTTAGGAGGAAAGTCGATACAGTAAACATGTGTTTTTTTCTATTCACTGCAATCAATTCTAGGTAAGTTTTATAGATTTATGTTCATTGTTCTTTCCAAAGCTTTGTACAGTATTATCCTGAATGTTTTATTATAACTTTATATTTTATTTGTAAAACACAAGGCGTTTTATTTACTTATTATATTACGAAATAATTGTTTAATAGTATCGCTTTATAAACTAGTCGGATGCATATGTCAATACATACTACGAGCTACTTAGGTAACAGATTATACTCAAGGAGTGCATGTTTACGCTACCCTCTCTGACTACCGCATATATGTTATTAACTGTGCGCTTCGAACCCAAAGCCAAGCATATGTCAATACATACTATGAGCTACTTAGGTAACAGATTATACTCTACATGTGCATGTTTACGCTACCCTCTCTGACTACCGCATGTATGTTATTAACTGTGCGCTTCGAACCCAAGGCCAAGCATATGTCAATACATACTATGAGCTACTTAGGTAACAGACTATACTCAATATGTGCATGTTTACGCTACCCTCTCTGACTACCGCATGTATGTTGTTAACTGTGCGCTTCGAACCCAAAGCCAAGCTCTAGATATTACTCATCATGCTCTTTCTATGGCAAAACAACATAAAATATTTTAATATAATCACATTTTCTGATGAATTATTAATACTGCTAACACTTGGCATTGATGCAGTATTAATTTTCATACATGATCTGTGCATTTAACCATACCTGTATTTCTCGAATTACTGACCAGCTTTATTACGCATATTTGGCCTCTTACTGTCCTGGTGTGGCGTCACTTCAATATCTTCGCGCTCCTTTTCTAGTTTTACTCATCTACACAATAATATTTTAAACGCAATAAATGTTGTCTCCGGCAGTTGACTTTTAACATTGTCCCACAATTATAGGTTATACAATTAATGTAGTTATTTCACTTAAAACCCCCGTCTAAATGCAGTGGTCCGAATATTACATCATGTGTAAGTGTTCATTAAATTTATTATTGCAGATGAGCTATTTTTTCAAACTTAATGGAGATATATGTGGGAGACTTGCGATAGTTCATGTGGAAATGATGATAAGCTGCAGCGATGAGGTCCATTAGATGGGGCAAGGGGATCAATTTTCTTCCAAGCGGTTCCTCCTTTTGTGGTACGGTAGTTAAATCTGAACAAGAGAGTTAGAAACATTTTATTTCATGAATGCGCTAATTTTTTACGTGTAAAAAGAAATAATGCAGAATGCGGCTGTATTCAGTTGCATTTATTTGTGAGGAATATCAAAATATAATTTAAATATTTTACAATTTATTTCAAAGCTTTTCATATTGTCATTATTTACATTCTTCAGAACTATAATTATCTAGTTCCCACAACTGTAGATCATAGCCATTAATCACTGAAAAAACAACAAAAATCAGTTTAAGAAGCATTAATAAGTCAAAGTAAGGTAGTCCATATTTTCTATGTTCGAACGAAATTTAATAACCGATGTCTTTCATTTTCGCAACTCCTAGTTGTAGAGTGTTGTATTTATTATTATTATTATTATTATTATTATTATTATTATTATTATTAGTATTAGTATTATTATTATTATTATTATTATTACTATTATTACTATTACTATCATTTAAATTATTATTAAAATTATTATTATAATTAGTAGTAGTAGTGTTATTATTATTATTATTATTACTAGTAGTAGCAGTAGAAATAGTAGTAG